>CM053575.1:88352902-88863825 GCA_028646485.1 Cryptoprocta ferox | reverse complement strand
CCACACACGCGCCAGCACCGTTCGGCTCGCCGGGGCTCCGAGCGTGGAGCTGAACAAAGGGCCTCCGTGCAGACGTTTCATTGTTTGCAACACGCACAAGCAAGGAGGGCTTCCCGCCCCAGCCCACCCTGTGCCGAAGCCCGCCCCTTTTGGGGGGTGCTGTTTCAACACCCTAAACCTACGCTCCACCTGACTGACAGAGGCCCCGACGTGGTCTCATGGGGGAGGAGGACTGTGGGGGCTGGAGGCATTTGAAGTCAGCTTAGCTTCCTGGAAAACTGGTGGGAAGGGGGTTGCCAAGACCCAGGGCTGCTGAGGGGGCCACCGGGTGGGGGAGGGGGGAGGCTAGGATCTGTGTTGCACTCAGAGAGACCTGGAGACGGTGGTCTGCTCTTGGGAACTTGGGGACTATTTGTATTTACTTATTTGTTATTTTGACTGGTGAAATTACCCCCTTTCACTGTGCCAGCCTTCTCCTGCTGCACAATAAAAATTAATTACAATGAATTAGAACCTTTATAAACCACCCTTAGCAGTACAATGGCTTGGAGACAGCCCCTCCTCCGGCCTCTCACTGGTCTACAGCTTCCAATCCCATTAGAAGAGCAATTCTAAAAGGCAAATGTCTCTCAAAGAAAGTACCTGTTTTTGGCTTCTATGGGATAAATCTGGGAGCTAGCCGGATGCTGTAAGGGCGATTTTATGTGTCAGCTTGCCAGTGACTTAATCAAACACAAATCCAGGTGTTGACCTGTTTCATAAAGGTTGATTTTATGAAAGAGTTGACTGACTAAGTCCTGAATAATGTGGGTGGGCCTCATCCAATCAGAGCAAAAACAGGTTTCCCAGGGAAGGCAAAAAAAAAAAAAAAAATCTGCCTCAAGACAGATAGACTTTTGCATCAACTTTTGCCTGTGTTTCCAGCCTGCTGGCCTGCCCTACACATTTCAGACTTGCCAGCTTCAACAATTCCTTGAAATGAATCTCTTCATAGAAAAATAAATCTCTATCTGCATCGATATCATATTTATATCTACATATTGTTGGTTTTCCCTCTCTGGAGAACCCTGACTGATATGTTTAGAAATCTTACGCTGAATTTGAATCGTTCGTTGTGTAAGTAACTCCTAGGAGGGTGAACACTCTTTCTTTCTCCAGCACAAAGCCCTGTGTTGTGCACAGGGGAGGAGCTTAAGAAACAGTCGCCAAAGTGACTGAAAACCCAAAGAAGCCCCATGATGATTTTCTCAACTTCTGCCATACACTTTCAGCTCACGAAAACATTTGCTCCCTCTCTTCCACGCAGGACTAATCATCCCTACTTGGGAGTCATAACTTGGCCCTCAACAATCTCTGCCTTTAAAATCTATTGCACAAGCCACATCTGCCCCCAGGGGTGCAGGCACGTGACTTACCCAGGCATCCTCCAAGCTCGTACATGGTCTGTGTTCGTTGCGCTTTGCCTTGGCTGCCATCTAAGGTGATGCTGTCCCTTTCTCGTCAGCTGGTGGACCCTCTGGGGGGCACTTCTAGGCTCTGAGGTCGTAGAACATTTATGTGATGTGTCAGACCTAGCTTGAGACCTGATTTTCATACAAGTTTCGCAAACCTGATGAAACCATATAACTTTGATGAGCCTCCCTGATTAGCCAAATGGGGGTAAAATGACTCATAGGAACATGTGAGGGTTAATAAAGCAAATAGTTATCAATTTTTTTTTAACATTGCATAGAACACTCATAGTTCCCCCAGTGACGTTCTCTGTGGAACTGCAAAACGCAAGGCAGACAAGAACTACTCTGGTTGGCTCTAAGGAATTCCTCCTTCCTGCATGCTAGAACTCCTGTCCTCCAGCCGATTCTAGGACGTGCTTGCAGCACTTCTCCCTCTGTCCCTCTGTCAGCGCGTAACACTGCTCGGGCGGCATCATTCCTGCCTGAAAACATGATGGAATCATCTGCATCTTTAAACCAATCAACCTATCTACCTACACAAACCATCTTCCTCCACCCTATACACCTGCTGCAGTTACTACCTTGTTCCTGTCTTTTCCTCTACCACGAAACTCACGGACAGAGTTGTCTGCGCATTTGGTCTCCGTAATCTCTCCTCCTGTTCTTTCTTGAGCCCTACTCCACTTGTGTCTTGCTTCCTCCTATCCTACCACAGCTGTAGTCAAGGTTGCAAAAGGCCTTCACATGTCTAGAAGTTACGGTTGATTCTCTACCACCATCTTGCTTGGTCTACTGACAAGGTTGGGCACAGTTGGTCACACCTTCACCTTGAAGTATTTGCTTCATAGTCCCTGGGGCACCATGGTCTCTGGGCTGTCCCCACCTCAATTCCTCCTCAATCTCTTTTGGGTTTCCTTCTCATCTGCCTCCTACATTTAAAAAAATTTTTTAATGTTTATTTATTTTTGAGAGAGAGAGAAAGACAGAGAGAGAGGATGGGGATAAGCAGAGAGACAGAGGGAGACACAGAATCCAAAGCAGGCTCCAGGCTCTGAGCTGTTAGCACAGAGCCCGACACGGGGCTCGAACTCACAGACTGCAAGATCATGACCTGAGCTGAAGTCGGACACTCAACGGACTGAGCCACCCAGGGACCCCTGACCTCTACATTTTTGAGTGCCACAGGGCTCTGTTCTTAATTTCCACACCCGTGAGGGAGGGAAGGAAGCCTTCATCTAATCCCATAGTTTAAAATACCATCTATATTCTGATAATTCTCCAATTTATATCCATTTAGGCCCTGTCTCCTGAAAGCCTGATGCATAGCCAACTGCCTACTTAACATCTCTGCCTGGATGTCTTAACAGACCTCTAAAATTCATCATGTCCAAAACAAATTCCTGGTTTCCCCCTGAAATCTGCCATTCTGAAGTTTTTCTTTCAATAAACAGCAATTGCATTCTACAATTCGCTCACCTCTAAAACCGTGGGATCACCTTGGCACATCATTTGCTTTTAATCTTTTCCCAACCACATTGGATTTTTTAACATATAATTTATTGTCAAGTTAGCTAACGTACAGTGTATACAGTGCGCTCTTGGCTTCAGGATTAAGTTTGATGCATCATTTACATACAATACCCAGTGCTCATCCCAACAAGTGCCCTCCTCAATGCCCATCACCCATTTTTCCTGCCCCAGCACATCATTTGTTAACATGCCTTACAGACAGCTAATCCAATGGCAAATGCTCTAGGCTCTACTTTCAAAATCCATTCAGAACGTCACCACTTCTCCCCATGTCTGTTGACACACTGAGTCTAGTCCAGCTCACTATCTTTTGTCATGTGGATTATTTTATTTTATTCTACTTTATTTTTTATTTGAGAGGTAGGGGGAGAGAGGGAGAATCTAAAGCAAGCTCCACCTTCATTGCAGAGCCCGACGTGGGACTCAAGATCCCATGACCCTGGGATCATGACCCAAGCCAAAATCAAGAGTCAGACGCTCAACCGACTGAGCCACGCAGATGACCCTGTCATGTGGATTATTTTGACAGCCTCCTGATTGTCTCCTTATTTCTCCCTCCACTCAACTCTAGATTATTTTCAACATAATATCCTGAGTGATCCTCTTAAAATATTAGTCTAGGGGTGCCTGGTGGCTCAGTTGGTTAAGTGTCCGACTTCGGCTCAGGTCATGATCTCGTGGTTTGTGGGTTCGAGCCCTGCGTGGGGTTCTGTGCTGACAGCTAGCTCAAAGCCTGGAGCCTGTCTTCGGATTCTTGTCTCCCTCTCTCTCTGACCCTCCCCTGCTCGCGTTGTCTCTCTCTCTGTCTCAAAATTAAATAAAACATTAAAAAAATTAAAACAAAAAAAAAAAACAAAATTAGTCTAATCATGTCTCTCCCCTGCTCAAAATCTTCCACTCGCTTCCCATCTCACTCAAAGTCAAAGGGAAAGTCCCATTAAGGGTCAAGGCCCTACACAATCTGTCTCCAGCAGATTAAGGTGGAAGCTTAGTTTCTATCACATTCCTTATCCACTCCTGGGTGTGGTCATTTGACCCCAGTCACGATCTCCTAGCTATTCCTCAAACACGGTGAAATATACACCCATCTCAGGACCTTTGTAGATGCCATTCCCTCCACCTGGAACATCTTTCTCCTGCATATCCACATGGGTCCCTTCCAGATGTCCATGTAGATCCTTCTCTTCAAGGAAAAGAACTTCTCAGAGATCTGAACCTGAACACCCTATATAAAAAGGAGCATTCTCTCTCATCTCTTGATAGCCTCCTTACCCTGCTTTATTTTTTATAGCCCTTGTCAATGCCGGACATATTATATGTCATATAATTATATATTATATATTCCTTTGTGTTTTTGCTGATTTTCTATTCCAACAGAAAATGTAAGTTCAAGGAATCCGGAACTTGTTCTCTTGTTCACTGCCGTATTTACTAGCACCAAATCCAGTGTCTGGCACATGGTAGATTCTCAATAATTATTTGTTGAAGGAGGGAATATATGAAGTGACAGGTTGAGAGCCCCATTCACCGTAACCTCCACCCCTTGACTCTGAATTCATCCTCTGGAGCTCCAGAGTGGGTCTCACCTTAAGAGAGTCACCCTGTCCCTTCTTCTCAGCTCTTTGCTCCTGGATCATAAGCATCTCTGGTTCTTTCTACGGTTCTTTAAACAAGATAGTGGCTCTGACAGCACATCTGAGTTTCTTCACACTCCTCAGTGTCATTTGTTTGAATTTAGGGGTCTGGACACTTGAAATAAGTGACTTGTTTTATGATTATGTTCTTGTCCCCTGTGGGCTTTAGTCCCACCATAGCCATATTGGTCCCCCCTACCCATGTCTGAACACCAGTCTGAAATTGCAGGAGGAGAGATTCAGATGTATGACTGAAGTCACTTCAAATGGTAAAAGTAATGTGGGAGCATCAAGATAGTATATTACAGATTTGGGATCACTTGTTATTATGCTTTAAGAGGGGGAGGAGTTAGGGGTGTGGATGCTGTTAGTGTATTCCGATGATTAGAAGTAGGTAACTGACAAACGCGCTAGGGACAGTTTATTGCTCTCAGAGCAGTTTAGAGCCTAGGCACACGATGGAAGACAAAGTATTTCCTGTAAGATCTATTTAAAACAATGTGGATGGTAATCAGGGGCAGAAGACAGACAACACATTCAAATGGAGCAATTGAGGAGAGCTTATTTTATTTATTTTATTTTGGGGGGGAAGGGCAGAGAGAGAAAGAATGAGAGAGGGGGAGAAAGAGAGAGAGAGAATCTCACGTAGGCTCCATGCTTCTCTTCAGGGGGAGAACTCTCAGAGATCTGAACTAGGGGCTCAATTTCATGACCTTGGGATCATGAATTGAGCTGAAATCAAGAGTCAGAGGCTTAAACCGACTGAGCCACCCAGGCGCCCGGAGGAGAGTTTAATGAAAGGGATATTTACAAAGATGTGGGAAGGATTAAAGAAAACTGACCAAAAGTGCTGAAGAAGTCAGGGGCAAGCCAAAGCTTGGAATTGTGACCTCGAGGTCTCAAGAGTCAAGGGGAGGGAGTTGTTTCTATCCCTGGAGAGAGTAGCTAGCTTTAGGAGGGGAAAGCTACCCAACAGGGAGAGAGCCAGGGGAGTAAACGTTCCCACCTAACTCACCGCTTCCTTCCCATCTACAGCTGGTGCTCCGCTGACAGTTCCCAAGTAGACACTAGGGAACCAGGGAGCCATTGAGGGTGCCCTGAAAGGTCAGCCTCCAGGGTCCCAGAGCAGGGCTCAGAGGGATGGAGGGAAGAAGTGAAGGAGTCAGTGGGGGAGATCCAGCAGGATTTGCTTAGGAATGAATGACTTTGAAGAAGTGAGGGCTTTCCCCAATACTTTTCTGTAGTGTGTAAAATATCTAATAATACGTGTGTATTACTTTTATTAATTGTTTTAAGAGGACCTTTCCTTTCCTTTCCTTTCCTTCCCTTCCCTTCCCTTCCCTTCCCTTCCCTTCCCTTCCCTTCCCTTCCTGTTCTTTTCTTTTTTGGTAGTGGTGTTGGGATTATGGACTTTCCCATTTGCTTTGATTTTCTGTATTAAAATGACTTTATAAAATAACTTTATACCATTCTTTAAAAATCAATGTGAGACTGTATGATTCCATTTGTTTGATTTTAGGAACAAGCTAACCCAGTGGATGGTGATCGAAGTTGGAATAGCTGCTACCTCTGGGAAGGGGCACAGGGGAACGTTTCTAGGAAACGCGTGTCTTGAATTGTGCGGTGGTTACATGGGCATATATGTAAATAAAAATTCATTGAGCTGTACACTTAAGATTTATGTATTTTATTGTATGTAAATTATACCTCCATAAAAAAAAAGAAAAAGAAAAATAGCGTGCATGGTAGCACAATGTTCGTATGCAATATTGTTATGCGTTTTTACAATCTATGTAAGCATTGGCCAATTTTGCACTCTCTTATCTGTTCTCTCTATCCTCGTAACCAGCACTCAGTTTTTTCAAGGGGTAGAGATAGGGGAGGGGTACAGACTATCTGGGGGAAAGCTACAGACAATTACCCTCAGTTGAAAATAAACATAATAAAACTATAGAAGTCTAATTTTTGCAACTTGAGAGGGTTTTTTTCTGTAGCTATTCACTTCTAATCACTCTCACCTAATAAATGAATAGAATAGCTAATGTGATTAGACTAATTCACTATTCATCAAGAATATTAAATGAATAGAATATTTTGCATTTCGCCAGTCACACATCTTGAGTATTTACCTGATATTACAATCAGACATGTGTTAGATTTTCTCTCTGCTTCTGGGCCATAGCTCATGGATAATTATAGTGTTTAATTAGCCTCACACAGCACTTGGCTCTCCGGTGTGGATGGAAATTACAGGATGTAGAGAGAACAAATCAAAGACAGGAAAGGAAAGTAGCCCTTTGCGATATCCCCCTGGAAGGCATTAGCAGAGGCGATGGGCAGTGCAAGGTGAAGAGTGTTATTCCACTTGAATAGAAAAGAAGTTGCTTTTCATAAAGATTTTAAAAGTACATTTTTTTTGAAATGCAGCTAGTGAGTATGAAATGGAAAATAGGTAGAGAGTTTAATGCACTTATAAAGAGGATATTTTCCCCCCTGACCATTCTTGACTGCCCCTTACAGTTGTTGAAATAAGAAGACCCTTAGTTGGTGGGGACAGTCCTCTGAGCAAGCTGGACAGGTGTATTGAACTGACTGTCGGAGGGTAAGGTGACTGTTGCTCTGTCACCTTAGGCCTGTGCCCTAAGGCCTGAAAGTGCAAAGAAGCAGTCTGTTAGCCAAATGCCTAATTTCCCTATTAGGTGATCATTCAAGTCAGTCTAATCGCATTCCACAAACATAGAGTGAGTGACTGTCTTCACTGGTGAGACATGGTGCTAAGTGCTATGGAGGAGAGAGAAATCACACACTACCATGCCCTCTAAGGTGGGGACATGTGGGAAGAGGGAGGGGTAAGGAGGCACACAGAGATGGCCATCTGAGATAGGGTGCCATAGGATGCCTTTGGCATGTGATGTGCAAGAGTCAAGGAATATTGGATGATAAGAATGGTGTTTCAGACGGGTCTGGAAAGATGGGTAGGATTTTGGAGGTGAGGACTGGCCAGGCAAGGAGCCACAGAGCCAAGATGTGGAGGTGGGAATTCAGTTTGTCTTAGGGAAAAAAGTGTAGGGACACAAAAGATCTAGTTTCCATCAAGGCTGACTACACTTGACCCAAACTTACTCTACAGCCCTTGAGATGAAAGAAAATATATAGCTCATTTGAATATCTTTCTTCCATGAAGGTCTTCCTTTGTTCTCACTCTGATGTTATACGGGTTGAATTTGCTCATTTTCTAAAAAGAGCTACAAGGTTATCCTAAGCCCTCTTTAATTCTACAAAAAAAAAAAAAAAAAACACCATGTAAAGAAAATGTGTGTTCTTTGATGTGTAAGCTATTGGGCATTTTTCACTCATTCAGCAAATATTCATTGAATACTTACTATGTTCCTGACACTCTAATCAAGGCTCTGGGACACAGCATTGAAAAGACAAGTCCCCTTGTCATGGGGCTTATATTTTAATATGGTGATGGGAAATAAAGACATACACTGTATTACCTCATATTTCTGGAGGGGAGAATGCCATGAAGAAACTAAAACAAGGTAGAGGAGATAGAGAGTCCCAAGGATGGTGTTCTTGCGTATCAGGTTGTCAGGGAAATTCTCTCGGATGCTAATTACTGGAGCAGAGAAGAAGAGTGAGGAAGTGAGTGGGTATCTGGTGGGTATCTGGAAGAAGAGCAGCAGGAAGAGCAAGTGCAAAGGCCCTGTGGGCAGAAGACACTTGGTGTAGGAGAGGTGTGAGGGACTGCATTGTGGTGAAATAGAGGGCGAGGTGAATGGAGTGTCAGGAGCTGACAGGGGACAGGGATCAGATCATGAAGTGAAGACTTTGGCGTTTTCTCTGGGCACATTTTCAGCAGAGGAGTGACAGGATATATTTGATGTTTACAGGAATCCATCTAGCTGCTGTGTAGGCTGGAGTGAGGGAGGGGGGAACAGCCATGGAAATTAATATGGTAGTTAGGTGTCCACTGTAGAAACTCAGGTAAGGCAGCGTGCCGGCAGTGGAGGTAAGCAGTCACCAGATTCTGCACACATTTTGAAGGTAGAGCCGAGGGACTTTGCTGATGCATTGTGTCTGGGGTATGTGAGAGAAAGAAGAGTTAGAGAAGATACTAAGGATTTTGGCCTAAAAAAATATCAGTAGGAGAATGGAAGTGTTGTCATTTACTGAGACAAGGAAGGCGTGGAGAAGAATAGTTTGGGGAAGGGTTACAACTGAGTTATTTTGAGAAATAGTAAGTTTCCCGTTCCTATTGGACAGTGAGTGGAGACACTGAGGAAGCAATTGAGTAGGTGAGTCAGGAATTCAGGGTAGAGATTTGAGCCAGAGCTACATTTGGGAGCCATTGCGTGTAGTTGGTACTTTAGGCCCTTGGGTGGGATGAGGGCTCTAGGAAATTCTGTAGATAAAGAGGCTTGAGTCCTGCAGGCTCCAGCATTTAAGGATTGGGAGGCTCAGAGGAACCAACACAGTGGTTTATGGAGGAACAGCCAGAGAGTTTGAAGACATGAGAGAAACAGTGGACTTCAGAGGACACATCGGGAGTGTTTCAAGTAGGAGGGCAGAGTCATCTCTTGGAAAAAAAAGATACCTTTGTGTATACTACTCCATGACAGACTGCTGGAGTCTGCTCTTGCTAAGTGTGGTAGGCAGAACTCTAAGATGGCTGCCAGCATTGCGTATGGCCCATGTGGGCATGCCCTGCATACTCCCTGGAACTACGAATATGAGGTTTACTCCAGGGATGAGGCTGTTCGGTATGACAGTTGATGGACCTGACTGAATGACAGAGTCATTTCCAGCTGGTTGCAGAAGAGGCAGCCAGAGCGACAGCCACCAGCTGCTCTGGAAGAAAGCAAACCCAAGACATCGTGAATGGCCAATGGGGGTGCATGGCAGGAATTTCGAGGAGCTGCTGGGAATGGAGAGCAGTCCTCCGCTGACAGCTAGCAGGAAGATGGGCAGCTCTGTCCTGCAGCCTCAAGGACATGGATTGTGCTGACAACCAGTCATCTTGGAAGAGGACTCAGATGGGAAACGCACGCAGCCCCCGCTGACACCTTGATTTCAGCCCAGCGGGACCCTGAGCAGAAGATCAAGCCTCACCCTTCCCAGACTTGTGACCCAGAGAAACTACCAAACGATAAATCTACGTTGTTTTCAGATGCTCATTGTGTGGTAAGACTGAGGATTTGAAGGTTTAGAGAGCAAAATAAGGGGAAAGAGGGAGGGAGGAGACGGAAAGGGGAAAAGGGAGGAGGAGAGGAGGGGCAGTCATGATAAAGAAGTGCACCTGTATGAATATTTTCAGGATGCTATCAATCATAGAATAAATAACTCTACTCATTGCAGAGAAGGAATCTAAGAAGAGAAACCATGATTTATTGCTGAACCCATGTGGGTTTCAGACTAAATGCTTGGCCAGAGCAGAAATCAGGTTGGTCTGGAAGGCTCATTTGGGGACTCCTGCCTTCTGGTGTTCAGTGTGTGATTCAGGGCTTTCTCCCCTGTCCTCACTGGCCCGGGCTGGGGTTTTAAGGGGTACTCTGTCCACTTTGGCTCTCATCGCAAACTACCTTCACAAAGCCTTCCTTATTTGAATGCGAGCCACACTGTGACTTCTTGTTGCGTTGGAGATCCAGAAATTCAGATCTGAAAGGAAAGGGCTGTGGTCCATGGCACAGGTTTTCAGTTTTTTCTGGGCTATTTAGAGCAAGTAGACGAGGTCTTGGGAGCCAACAGACATGGGCTTTAGTTGTGTCTATATTTATTTGTTTTGTCTCTAGCTGTGTGACCCTAAGACATCACTGGCCCTCTTGGAATCTCAGTGGTAATTTGGGGAAAATTCCAATCCCAACTTATTTCTAACACAGAAGGTGGGAATAAGAAAGTGAGAAAATGAAGGGAGTCATCCAAAGTATAATCACTATTTCAGCTTTGAGAGTGAGCCTGGTAGCTCAGTTTCTTTTAATCCCAAAGGTTCTGCATTAAAGTCTGTTAACATCCTAGTCACATAGGACCTACCCTTAAATATCACAGTGTTATGATGTTACTCCAGGTAATTAGAGACACGGAGAACAGGGCAATGAGATTTGTTGCCACCGTGGAAAATCGTATCATAAAGGTAAAATCCTGTTGCAATGAGTATTTCTATAGTATTATGCTTCAATGTTATCTTGAAACGAGTACTTTCTCTAACTATCTAAAACAAAACAAAAGGAAAACGCCTGCATAACATAGTGAACTTCCTTTCTAATGACAGTATTTGATTGTGAGCTGTCCGCAGGAGACAGGGAAAACCCGACCAAAGCTGTTTGCCCTGTTTTTTGTCCTGCTTTGAAGTAAACCTTAGCCTGCAGAGTTTCTTTTTTTCCCCTCTTCCAACATCACAGTAGCTGGAACAATATTTCACTTAACTTCCAAACCACCACCAGTGGTCAAGAGGAGGTATGCAGAGGAGGAGGAGTCCAAAAGGCTTCCTCGCAGCAGGTGGAAAGGGGTCCTTTTACCCTTTCAATTCACCGAAGAGAGAATGGACACAGTAGGGTTTATCTCCAACTCCCGCAGATGGGAAAAGTGGCAACGTATCTTGACAGAACCCTGGTGTGTGCGTGCGCATAAAGATGGAGAAGGAAAGGAAAACAAATATGGAGGTAACTGCCAGAGGGGCGGCTGCTTTTTACATAGGGTGGCCAGTGAATGGTGACGTTTGAGCTGAGAACTGAAGAAAGAGTGTCAGGAACCCACCATGTGACAGTTTTGGGGAAAACCATTGCAGACGGGGGTGGGGGTAGGGGACAACAAATGGGAACGCCCCGACACAAGAGTACATTCAGCTGTGGTCATTCTTGCATTCATTTATCCATTCATACATTCTTTCATTCATGCTTGTTTCTTACACCTAATAAGTTTAATGCCAAGTGTGTACTTCTAGGGAATCTCTTTGGTTTGACTTGTACTTCATTTTGGTTCCGAAATGCATACTTGTTGCCCAGCTAATCTATATTTGACATAGGAGGAAAACAGAGACGAGTGAGGCAGCATTCTTACCCAAAAAGAATACAACCCAATCAAAGAGACAGATACACGCAAATAAATGTAGAACTCCATGAGGCTTGGAAAATCTCCTCATCCAGCCCTTTGTAACATACTTAACCCTCGGGCAAGTTAGTTTCTTTTTTGAGCCATCCGAGGGCATGGGGCAAGCGATACCTATTTTGTTAGAACACTTTGTGAGAAGTAAATGAAATTATCTGAAGTATATCGCAGGTGTCTAAATGTAACATCTCTACTTCCTCTCTTATAATAATAGCATAATATGGCTAACTAGTTGAACACATGCTAAGATTAGTGTGTATCCATAATCCTAATATTTGGCACGTTGCATAGTGGTTAACGGATTAAGGGCCTATCTCCCATACTAACCCAAGGTTTTCTTGAAGATAAGCAACATTGTTAATAACCATTGTTTCCGTTGGGCTCAGCCCAACCCCTGGCGCATAGTACTATGTACTGAGTTAGTGGAATTAAAGAATACTGAGAACAGAGGTGATCAGCGTTGTTATATGCCGTAGATAATTACATGGAAGGACAGAAAGGTTAAGCTCTTCATCCTTGATTATACAGCGGAGGTCAGAAGTCAGATTTTCTATATGGTCTGTACAGAGCCTGGAGCATTTAAAAAATTATTTAAAATCTTTCTGAACAGGGTATGTTCCAGAGGCCAGTCTGAAGCAGGGCCCTTCCATTCATTTCTTTCACAATGTGTTCAAAGAATTAGGATATGGGAAACTCTTTGTTCTCAAAAGCAGTGGAAACATAATTTAATCCCACGGATTAGGCAGAAGATCATATTGTACACTGGTTTCAATTCCTCTTAAGTGGACTTAGTTAATTTCATTTTCTCTCCCTATTCTTCTTTGCTCTCAAGCAGAGACACCGAGCAGCTTTGAATTACACTGACCCACAGTCGATACTCAGTGTTTGTTGAATGAATACATAAATGACGAAAGAACCATTTGAGCCACTATCACTCCCTGAGATGCTGATCTTTACATCATCAAGATGCCAACACCCTCAGCCTCTCCTTCATCCATCTTACTCCATCTCTCATCCTCACGCCCTCACTCCTCACACCCGCTGCCGTGCCCATTATGGCTAGGTCAGTCCCATTCAACTCCTAGTGACACAGCATCATGTGAGAAGGTCTCTAAACACCGATGACCTGGGCCAACACACATCCTGGCCACTTGACTACAGCAGGCACTTACTGATGACTTATTATTCATATCTTGCATTTTCTTGGCCTTGTGCCACAGTGTCCCCAAGTTTCTCTCTGTTCTCCAGCCCCAATCTTATTTCCTCCCAACTCTTAGCATCAGCAGCACAAGTCAGATCTGTCACGTGTGTTTGCAAATCCCCTCAATCAACTTGCTTATGCATAAATCTCTGCCCATCGCTCTTCCTCCCTGGGGTGTTTTCGTGTTGTCTCTTGTGTCTTGTGTTGACTATTTCCAGAATGTGCCATGTCCTTGGCTCTGCTTTCGCCTACGTTTCCAGTTATCTGTTGCGACATATCAAAATATCCCACAAATTTAATGTTGTAAACAATTCCATTTTATAATATAACATAGTTTTGTCAGATATTCAGGCAGGGCTAGCATGACTGGCATCAACTGGGTCACATGGTGGCATGCAGCTGGGGGTCGATTGGGGGAGTCCAAGCTGGCTTCGTCCACATGCCTGGCACCTTGGTGAGGATGGGCTGGAAGGCTGGGCTCACTCAGCTGGCTTCCTCTCCATCGCCAAGGAGTCTCTCCATGTGATCTCTCCAACAGGGTCATTGGACTTCTTATTTGACATATCATGGCTCCCAGAGGCAAAGTTCTTTTAACGCTAAGCTTAGAAATAACATAGTGTCTCTTCTGACACAGTCTAAGGATCAAAGCAGTCATAGGCCAGCCCTGATTCAAGGGAAGAGAAAACAGACTCTACCTCTTGTTGAGAGGTGTGTGAAAGAATGTACTGGCATTTAAAATTTTTTACCGACATAGCAAAGGACCACTCTGCTTTATGACCTGGGTTATGACATTTGGCATAACTTTTTAAATAAATTCTGACTAGTGACACTTACTTCAGAGTGCTCCTCTGGGCTGATGGAGGTCTGCATTGTGGCCTGACTTCTACCTTTGCCAAATACCAGCTTCTCCCTTCCCTTCACAAGTGTTTACCCCCAGTAAACATCTTGCTAACAAAACTGTGCTCTGTTTTCTGAGTACCCTGCCTGTGACACTGATCTATAACTATGTAACTATACATATACATGCATGTATATATCTACATACACATTATATATGTCCATATATAACATATATACATTATATATGTATACAGTAAAACCTCGGTTTGTGAGCATGATTCATTCCAGAAACATGCTTGTAATCCAAAGCACTCATATATCAAAGCGAATTTCAAGAACTGTTGGCTCAGTTGTGATCATTGACGTTCGGCATCACATACTCCTCATATTGCAAGACATCGCTCATTTATCAAGTTAAAATTTATTAGAAATGTTTGCTCATCCTGTGGAATACTCGCAGAACAAGTTACTCACAATCCAAGGTTTTACTGCATATACATATATACTGTATGTATATGTTTACATATACATATATATACATATATACATATATATACACATATATATGTATAAAGATTATACACACACATGCATGCACGCACACACACACACACACACACACACACACATTCACATCCATCCTGGTGTCTGAAGAGGTGCTTCTGTTCCTGTCCAAGGCTAACCACCTCCAGTTGATACTGGTACCTCATGTCTTCCTAGTCTGTTGGTTAAAGCACCATTCATGCTGTGGGAGAGGGACGAAGAGTCACTTCTTCATCCATCTGCATTTCTAATGGGGACTTTCAACCCTAATACTCTGCCTTCCTTTTCTTTCTCTACCCACAGGGCTGGGCACAAAATTCAGACTGGGCCAATCAGAGTCTTGATGGCATTTGACAGGAGCTGTGGAGAAAAGCTTTCTTTTCTGAGGGCAAAATTGGAAAGATAGATGCCAGAAGCAGCCCATGGAATGGAACTGGCCTATGCTTGTCTTCATGGGAGTGTGGGAGCTACAGCCAGGGCAGCAGAGGTGAGACATTGGTCTTAGAAGCATCCGATCTCTGGGTTCTGCCATCCCCAGCTGGCGGTGTAAGCCCGTATGTCCCTGTTTGGCCCTAAGTTAGCTGATGAACGTACCCTGTCACTTGCAAGTAAGAGTCTTGATGAATAGATCCCTCCAGTTTTGCTCTGTATTCTCTGCTTTTCTGTCCCTTTCAGGACCTTTCTCCGTCAATTATCCCACCTTCCAGGGTCTTTCCTCTTTCCTCTCTACTGGCTGCTTTCCCTTTGCATAGACCAAACAGAGACCTCACCAATGGATGGTGGAGAGAAAACTGTCCATTGAGCTCTCAGATTCTTTAGCTCTGGTTCTCATCTTTTGGCGCGTGGCTAAATTCTTTCAATAGTGGCCCATACGCATGCCCTCCTACCTTTACTCAGTTCTCTAAACTCCTACAATCTGTCTTCAGTCCTCACCTCTCTGCTGAAACAGCAATTTTGAAACCAGCTATCTAGTATTGGCCACAGCAAAACAACCTTTCCTCAGTTTTATTATCTCAGATTTATTTCTGGCATGTGACACTATTAATCACTGACAACCTCCTCTGGCCTCTAAGTAGACAGGGTCTCCAACTTCCCTTCTTGGAGGCCCTACATTCCACTGGCATTCCTGAGGAGTGAGGTTCCGATGGGGTCATGGAGGAGAAGATTTAGAGCATCAGAGAGGATGGAGCCAGGAGGAGCAGGGATAGAGATCGTTTGGAGAGCAGTGGAAAAGTTGAGAGAACTTGGTTGGGAGGCTTTGTTCTTAGTAAAGTAAGGGTCAAGGCCATTGGCCAAAAGTGGGGAAGACTGGATGGAAATGTTAGTATTAAAAAAAATGGATAAATGTCAGAAATATTGTAAAGGACAGGGGTGACTGAGTGGCTCAGTCATTTGAGTGTCTGACTCTTGATCTCAGCTCAGGTCTTGATCTCAGGGTCGTGACTTCAAGCCCCATGTTGGGCTCTGTGCTGGGCATGGAACCTACTTAAAAAGAGGGGAGGGGGGAAGAAATATTGTAAAGAACAGATTAGCACAGCCAAAATAAAATGAATAATGTGGTTATAAACCAGAAGCAAGGACCCAGGAAAGATAGCTCGTTGGAATTAAATCAGCACAATTTCATGATTTTTGCCAAAAGTTCAAATTCAGGGGAAACCAGTTAAGGGGCAATTGCAAGCTTAGGGGCATCATGGAAGTGGCTCACCAGGGGTCCAGACTGAGTGAAGTTGAGGCCAGAAGAGGATCTCGACCTTCAGACCATGGCAAATACTAGTTTAGCAAAGTTGAGAGAAGTAGAAAAAAGGATAACAACTTGGTAAAGCAGGGATCTTAGAGAAGAAAAGCTCCAGTCGGTGACATGCCCCTGATGTGACCATCCCCCGCACTAGTGGTTCTTAAACTGGGCATCAGAATCACCCAGAAGCCTTGTTAAAGCAGATCGCTGGCCCCACCCCTAGAGATTTTGGTTCAGCGGGTCTAGAGTGGGTTTGAGATTTGCATTTCTAACAAGTGTCCGGTGATGCTGATGCTACTGGTCCAAGGACCATGCTTTGAGGGTTGTTCATTTGTTGTGAGAAATAGCAGGAGGTGAAGGTCATTGATGGTGAGGAGGTTGGGATCTGAGAGGTCTTCAATCATCAACAAAAGCTTAGTGTACTGATGTCATCTCAGGCGAGCTGGTGCTCAAGGCATCAAGTGTCAGAAGACTGTATGAAGGAGTGAGGGCAGGGGGTTGCAGAGGAGAAGAGAGCTCTCATGCCATGGCAGAAGGACAACACTCTGCAAGGAGGTTGAGAGCAAGTGTGACCTTCTACACATTGGGGCCAGGAAAGAGGAAACAGCTTCTTCCGGAAAGGGGATTGAGAACTATTTATAATTAAGGGAAAGCAACACTTCCATCTGGACAGTAGGGTAGAAAGAACACTGGCAAAAGGGTCTGGCACCATTTGAGAATTTGCTCATTAAACAGAACATGATTCCACAGAACATCAAAAAGGTGACTCATGGAGAAGGTGATATGGGTATGGGGGGTGGGTGGGAACCTGGTTTGGATGGACAAAGGGCTGACAGTGGGAAAGGAGGGAAGAAGGCAAGGTAGGTGGGCTGAGGCTAGGCACTCTACCTTCCCTGTGGGGATCGATCCACCCCTCTGTTGTGTTGGTGAATACCTATGTCTGCTTTTGCTTTGAGAATGTCTTCTTAGCATCTGATGATACTAGTGTGTTTGGGTAGAAGGTAGGCCAAAGGTACTGTGAGTGGGGACAGGAGGCCAGGCTGAGGCAGTGTCTGTATGGACTTTCTTTTACTTTAAATGCTTTGCAGTATAGTGGCCACAAGTAAACATTTCTTGAAACAATGGATCCATATAACTGATCCCCTTTACTGGCACTGCGGTTGCATGGGATGGCTTGTGTCTGGTGGCACATGCCGTTGCATTCAGTAACAATTGTAACAGGAGGGTGCTAATGGGTCAAACAAACATTTTGATACAAACCCAGCATGGGTCACTCTGTTATACTGGGAAATAAGACAAAGCTAAGAATCAAGGTTCTTGTTTCCACCCTGTTTGTGACTTTGGTAGTGTTTGAATCTTTTTTTTTTTAATGTTTATTTATTTTTAAGAGAGAGAAAGAGAGAGCGTGAGCAGGGGAGGGGCAGAGAGAGGGAGAGAGAGAATCTAAAGAAGGCTCCAGGTTTCAAACTGTCAGCACAGAGCCTGACACGGGGCTCCAACTTACAAACCGAGAGATCATGACCTGAGCCGAAGTTGGACACTTAACCGACAGAGCCACCCTGGCGCCCCAGAATCTCTGTTTTTTAAAGACCCTTGCAGTTGGAGACTGTATTGTATAATGGAAAAAGGGTAGCCTTAAAATTATATAGATTGTAATCCTACTTCTAGATTAGCCCCTCAGACTTTGGAGAAGTTACCCAGTCTATCTTGTCCCCAGTGTCTTTATCTTTCTGTGGAAATAAAAAGATAAGTGATCTCATAGGCATGTTGCAAAGATTGAATGAAACAACATAAGTAAAGTCCTTAAATACATTTCTGGGACATGCTAAGTGCTCAATAATATGACATTTTTTTCTTTTCTTCCCTCCCCTTTATCATTCTCTACACTTTGAGGAGCCAGAGAACTATTGTGAAACAGGGAATGCAAGAGGTATATGAGCAAAATATGTTTTCAAGAGGTCACCTTACGGCACACTACTTTTTTGGGTCGGGGAGTAACTTCCTTGTTTGGCAGGAAAGTTTCCTCCATGTTACAAGCTCCTTTTTCATGAGGTACGTGCTTGTAGAGCAGAGCTTGGATGTTCTAGAAAGGGAAAGCTTCTCAGAAAAAACAGGGATTACATTTCCCTGCACATACTTGTGAGTATGAAATTAAGAGGAAAAGTCTTTGCCAAGTCTGTGTCGTGCTTGGACACTGGTTCTGAACCTGAAAGTTCTTGGCACACACCTCCCTTAATCTGTCCCTGGATGGGATCTACACTGGAAATTTATAGTTTATTTCCCCAATGCTTCATCTTTGTGCGTTTCCCTGATGGTGTCAATTACTAAAAAAAAAAAAATAGGAAGGCTTATATTTCTACTATTCCTCACTTCTCGGCCGGCATTAGCTGGCCATAACTTTCTCTGACACTGTGAATACATTGAAACGGTTTCAAAACACTTGGAAGACAACCCTACTCGACACAAACTGTGTGTACTTTGAGGGTCCCAGGGAAATTTACTTAAAAGTCACCAAAGTGAACTGAGGGAAGTGGGGGACCACCATGTTTTCTACATATTTCTTTCCTATTTTGGGATTCTGGGGAACAGGGGGACTGCAAGAATTACATCCTGGGAAGGAAAAGGTAGGGTGTCCTAAGGTTTTTGCCCTGGGAATTGCGACGATAAAATTTAGACTCTAGAAAAAAAGTCTTTCTCCGCACTTCAGTTCAAAATAAAATCAGAATGGAGTGCGCTGACATCCTCTTTCACTTAATATGTAAATGGCTGGGCTGCCGGCGCATGATTTACTTAGGCCTGTCTTATTTTGTTTCTGTCACAGAACGTTTCTCTTTAGATTCCTCGAGTTAGATAGATGCTTCAAGTCAGGAATATAAATTTATAGAGTATGATCATGAGAGAGCTGCCTTGATGGTTTTCTTTCTTATAGCAGTGTGTGTGTGTGTGTGTGTGTGTGCGCGCGCATTTTCCAAAAGATATGACCCCATTTCTGCTGATATATGTATCTCTATATCTCTACGTATCTATCTATCTATCTATCTATCTATCTATCTATCTATGTTTTGAGGGAAGATGAGAGCTGTTAGAGGAAGTGGGAAAGCAAAAAAAAAAATCTGAACAAAGTAAACTTGATGGTTTGGGGCGTACATTATCCCCTTTCCTTCTTGGAAATGGTCTGTTTCCATGGTGCATTGTCCCCATGGGCAGGTAGGCTTTGTTTTGGCTGCAATACCCAACGTGATGCTCCACACCCTTCTCTTAAGGGAGAAGGGAGAAGAACGGCAATGAGCAGCACCGCTATGAGCCCAGAGGGTTTAAGAGCCTCAGGAATCTGAGGCGTGAAGAGGTTCCAAGTAAAATAGGAACAAAAGCTTGGATGAGCAGCTTCATCCCAGACTGTCTGTGTCTTCCCCTTATAAAAGCACTGCCCTTGACCTTACTGTTCTGCTTCCTGGTCAGTTCTCGGGGCCACTGCACACTCTGTTCCCCACAGACAGAGGCAAAGCCTGCATCTGCACTCGTGCCGAGCCTTGTCTTCTTTCTGTAGTTCAGGTTTTTCCATTCAGGAGCACCTAAGCGGTCCATATTTTCTCTTTAAGGTCTCAGGGATCATCCTTACTCTAGATGAATCTTTCTGAGCAAGCAGTGTTTCATGGGAGCCAGCATGCTGCAGTCTGCCTCATCCTAGGAGTCATCATATCACATAAAGCAGCAAATACTCCTTCCTCAATTACTATTTCAAAGGATGGGGTGGGGGAGGAAGGAGTGGATCATGAATATTTAATCGGGGAAGAGTAGGAGCATGTTATTTGGATAAACTACTTAATGGCAGTGCTGGCCCCCTCCTCGGATGAGGGGTAGATGCCATATCGCCAGCCTAGCACCAGACATTTGCAGGCTTTCATCTTTAATCATCTCTTCTGGGTTTGCTTGGAGTGGGGGATATATGAAGGCTCCTGTCTCTCCATCAAAACGCATCTCTAATTTAAACAGCTGTTAATAAGGGTTAAATCTGCAGGCTGAGCTGGCCCTTCACTTGTTACTTGCAAAGGGGGAAAAAATCAATGGAGCAGGAAGCCAGAGGGGCGTCCATTTTGAAAAGCCGTAATGAATTAGGTTTCCTTAGCAAAGCTGGTAACCTCCAGCCCTGCTCTCACAGCCTCCCTTTCACATACCCAAGCCCTCTGCGACACATCAAATTTAATGAGACTGCACAGATCTCAAATAAGGAAGGGGAACACTGCTGCTGGGGCACTTTATTAAGGAGGATCAGAGAAAACTCTCTGGCTTTTAACAGGAGCCCTTAAAGGCAAAGGATCTTTTTGGTGGAGTGGAAAGAGGTCCCTGATTTCAGTGTTTCATGTCCCCTCTGGTCCGGAACACTTGAACGACCCGATTCATTGCGAGCTCTTGGGGCTCAGCCTCAGCAAACAGGTCCCCCAAAGCTCAGGACTGCTGAAGACCAAGAGGATGAGGAACGTTTTGATTTAAGCTCCGCCCCCATCCACCTCAAGTCCATTAGAAGCAAATGGAGAGAAGAGCTTTGCAACTGTCTTCCATGTGATGAATCAATGTCATCACCGTGTTTTCCAAATCAATAATCAAATCACTTATTTGGCCCGTAGTACTGCCCTGAGGCAGACGACAGACAAGAGATTTTGAAATCTAGAAAACCCAGTAGATGTATTGGCTATACCTTTAAGAGCCAGAACATTATCTGGGCACCAAGAGAACTTTTCGTTCCAGAACCGGCTTTGTTGCTAATTTGCAAAGCTTCTGTGATAAAATGCTATAACTTGGACTCTCAATTTACTCGTTTATAAAATGAGAGGGTGAGAATACTCTGCCGTTCTCCATTGAGACTTCGAGCTCTGAGTCAGTCTTGGAAAACAGAGGAGACAAAGGCGCCAAACCAAGAACACTTGTGTGAGCTAGACATGGCTGTAGAGAAAAGTAACACGTCTCTTTGGTGAGTCCTTCCTAGATCCTCCCAGAAAAATTACTCTGCCATGAAGAAGTCCAAGTACTTCATTCCAGAACCTCTTTTTCCTCTCCTAATCTCTGTTGACATGAGATTTTTCTTATGGCCTGTGTAAGAAAGATAATGATAAAACGATCCCTAACAGGTACAACACTGTCATCACATGCCAGACAAGGGACGAGTGATGTACGAGCATTGTATTGAGAGGAATGGCAGGTGAGAATGCTGGAGCCAGCCCTCCCAGATTCAGATCACCTCTTTGCTACTTCCTGGCTATGTGACCTTGGGCCAGTTGCTTAATTAATAACCCCTGGCACCTAGTAGGTGTTATAGAAATACTAATGTTATGATCTCATTTAAACCTCAAGTGATCCCTACGAGGTAGGTATGACAATGCCCTACAGTGTATGAGCCTACAGTGGGGTGATTGCCCTGAGATCACCGAGTTGGTGAGTAGCAGAGCTGGGAATCAAAACCTGAGCTTCCAACCCATTTGGGTCTTTTAAAGTCTTCTTTGTGCTTTGGTGGAAGATATCTCCCTCTGTGCCATGGACTAGGTAAGGAGGGAAGCAGGCCAGCAGTAGGGATGGAGGCCTTCCCAAGGCTCCAAACAGAGATTGAAAGGAAACCAACCCATGAGGTGGGTCCGGATAGCTTGGCATCCCAAATGGCAGCTTTTTGGAACATAGAGGCCCAGAAGAAATAGCAGTTGAAAGGAAAGATGGCAAAGAAAGTTCACGTGACCATGAGAAGAAAGTGCTGGAATCTGGGGAGGCGAGGTCAGAGAAAGCACAGTGTGCAATTGTGACCTTGTTAGGAGAATGCACCGGAAGAGAGCAGTGACATTAATCTTAACTCTTTGGGGGCAATATTTTGTTTATTTTCTTCCTTATTGGAAATTAATAAGAGGCATTCAAACTGAAGAGTCTAAGAAAGAAAGCCGGCTGAGGTGATGGAATCGGTCGTTTGGTCCATCGACCTCTCTGGCTTCATACCTTAGCTCATGGTCTGATTTCATCTCTGGGAAGATAGAGGCAAAACAACTCATGCTCGTATGCATGTGGTTTGCAGTTTATTTAAAGTCATGTTTCCTTTGTGTCGTATGTCTTTTTACATTTTTTTATGGTGGTGCATCCTGTTTCTCTGCTCATGCCACTGTCATAGTCCTGAAGCTTCTCATCAGAACCACCTTCTTTCTTCTCTTTGTGTGAAAGGCACTGTCTGCATTGACTCTTTGCTTCGAGAAGTCATTCTTGGAGTAACCGAGTGCTCCCAGAGACGCCTTTCCTGTTTCTTCTGCCCTTTCTGGTTCTCAGCTTCTAACCCTGGCAGTCAATAGACTTTAACAATACAGGGAACCAAATTTATTCAGCTTGTGGTGAGCAATCTCTATATCCTAGGGATAGTACCAAATTAATTAATGATCATGGGTTGTAGCAAGTGCCTTCGCTAGATCTAGAGAACTAGATGTGGGGCTTTTTTTGAGACTGAGCTGGAAATGGAGCCAATGCCAGAAATCTGAGACATATCTCAGGAATACACTAACAATTTAATTTTCTTTTGTATCCCACTAACAATTGCTAATAAACGGATACAACAAAGGACCACAGCTGCGAGATCTCCATAGATCTCCACTCAACTCTGAAGCCACTGACAACTGGGGAAACTTCAACGGCACAGAAGACTGAATGCCAGTGAAATCCAGGTTTCTAAGCATCAGAAGTTATCTAAGACGGAATTGGTATGCCGGGCCCTGAAACAAAGTAAACACCCAAGGTTTGCTTGACTTGATGACTCCTGCAGGTAAACCACACCCATCCAGGTATCTTCTTTCTCACACAGAGTCAGGAGATTCATAATAGAGTCAAGAGGTTCATAATGCGAGCCATGAATGACAAAGGCAACGTTTTTAACTGACAGAGGATAGTGGATATCTGTATTTGTTCCCACATAGCCATGGGTTCGTAGTCCCCACTTAGGGCACTGAAATCTGAAGTGAGAGACCACACAGTTCACTGCTAACTTGTTGCAGAATCACCATTATTCTGCTCTAGCCTAGGAGTGGCTTTGCCAGGTTCTGAAGATAGGAGATTGGAAAGGAATCATAGTACAACCTGCTTTGATTGTCTCTTGGTCTTTGATTTAAATTTTTCCTCTTGGAAAGTGGATATTCACTGGTATTCATCCAGCATCCACTGTGTGCAGAGCTGATGTTAAATGCCATGTGATGGATGGAAAGGTAAAGAAGAGGATGTTCTTTTTTTAAAAAAATTTTTAATCTTTATTTATTTTTGAGAGAGAGCGAGAGAGAGCAAGCGAACGAGAGTGAGCAGGGAAGTAACAGAGAGACAGGGAGACTCAGACTCTGAAGCAGACTCTAGGCTCTGTGCTGTTCACACAGAGCCTGACGCGGGGCTCAAACTCACAAACCACGAGTTCATGACTTGAGCTGAAGTAGGACGCTTAACCGACTGAGCCACCCAAGCACCCCAGGAAGAGGATGTTCTACTTCTAACCAGGGGCTGGAGGACAAGGTGAATAGGCCTAGATATTAAGCAAGTGACATAACCTCTCTGGGCCTCAGTTTCCATACCTGTAAAACTAATTAACATAATACCCACTTCATAGGATTGTTTGGAAGATTAAATAAGAAATTGTGTATAAAGCCGTTAGCACATGACATGACATACAGAAAATGCACAGTAAGAATCACTATCAATAGTCTGCATAATGAATGGACTGTAACAAGCTGGTTGCAGACAAAGCCCATGAAAGAGCTTCTTGCTGAAGAAACATAGAGATCCAGAATGGTCATCTAAAAGTTTAAGACTCCGGGCACCTGGGTGGCTCAGTCTCAGTTGGTTAAGTGTCCAGCTTCGGCTCAGGTCATGGTCTCACAGTTCGTGGGTTCAAACCCCACATCCAGCTCTGTGCTGACAGCTCGGAGCCTGGAACCTGCATCAGATTCTGTGTCTCCCTCTCTCTCTGCTCCTCCCTTGCTCATGCTCTATCTCTCTTTCTCTCAAAAAACTAAATGCACGTAAAAAAAAAGTTTAAGTCTCAACTAGGGCTTTGTAATGACAAAAACCCAAAACAAAAGAACCCCCCCCCCAAACTATCCAATCAATTTTATGATTTTACAACTGGTCAGTTTTGTGAAAAATACTTGTATGTGTAAAATCACACTTGCTACTTCACTTACAATTAGTGATCCACTGTATCCAGTGAGACGTAGCTTGTGTGTGCACACAAGTGTGGCACACGGGCAAGTGTTTCCCGCTGTTTTGCTCTTCACAGAGATTGTGAACTTTGGCAAGTCTCCTGGCCTTTCTAGGGGAAAATAGTCCAGGATGGTTAAAAAAAAGTGGAGACAGAGGTATGAAAAGCATCTAAGTTTTTAAAAACTAACACCAGCTCTCACTGGCAGTAAACCAAGCAACTTGGCCATTGTAGACGCTGGCCAAGAGAAGAAGAAAGTCTCCAGAAGGGCATTTATAAGGGTGCAAGGGAACAACCTGACAATAAGCCCATTTTGCTACTCAAGGGCAACACTTGAAGACTGTGTTCAGTGCCAAAGCCTGGGACAAGCCTGGGGACAAGGATTAGATTGTAGCGTTCTGAAGCAACTTCAACAAATATAGCAAGAAGGAATTGGTAAGCTGTCATAAAGAGAATTCTCTTCTCTGGACAGAGTGGGTTTTCCATCACCCATGCCGTCTCCCTGCTTCCCACCACACCATGTTGGAAACATCTCTGGGGTGCTCTGTCCCTGGGCAGTTTCCAAGGGCTCCTCCACTGCTTCGCTCCCCGCTCCTGAAAAAGTGACATAAAGAAAGATAACAAAAGTGATGGGAGAGAGGGAGGGAGGAAGGAAAGAGGAAAGGAGGGAAGAAAGGAAGGACGGGAGGAGGGGGGAAGGAAGGGAGGGAGGGAAGGATCTCCTTCCAGGAAGTAAGGCATTTAAATGACTTGGGAAGCTTAAGTCAGAAAGTTGAGAGTTAAAAATCTTAAAAAAGAATGCAAAACATCAGGACTCACAGTGCCAAGAAGTTAGGTCTATTGAAAAGCCAAGGACATTTGGCTGAGTGTGTGGTGAGGGAAGTGGGATTAAATTCCGGCATTTCAACTGGGTGACTTTGGGCAAACATCAAAAGGAACAGGCTAAAGCCCTAGCTGAGCAGTGTGGTGTATCCGACAGTCCCTGGGGTCTGCCCTGCTTCCCCTTTCTCCTGTGACCCCCCCCCCCCCACCAGGGCTGAGGAGGAATGTAGGTGGAGTCCCCTGGCTGGGGCTCAACCAGGGATAGGAATTCACAGCCTCAGACGCCAGCTCCTGGGGGCTCAGAAAGACAAAGGATTTGCAAGGCAGGGGGCTATTAACCACCTTATTTCTGGGTGCTGTACCTGACGCCAACATTTCAAAATGTTTTATTGTTCCCCTTAGGTTTCCAACTCCTTTCTTCTACTATTTGTTTTCTTCTTTTAATTGTGCTCTGGGTTTCTGTGTTCTGCTAGGACTACAGGTGGGGGGATGAGGGGTGAGGGTCAAGGAAGCCGGAAGGAACAGATCAACAATCCGACCTTCTTCAACTGCATGAAAATAATTCCAGACTTGAAAAGGGCTTTGGTGAGATTGATTGTTGCGGGGTGAGGGAGGAGGGGTGCTGTGACTTTGCCAAACGAGACCTTTTGTCTCTCTCTTCCCCGGTGTCTTGGGCGGCTCAGTCCCCCTGAGCTCTGCTACTTTGCAAGAGTTAAATCTGAGGGAAAACAGAGTTTGGAGAAGGTGTTTCACAAAGGGACAGAGAAGAGAGTGCCTGATATTTACGTAATCTGGCAAGAGAGAGGCTGTGTCATGAGACAGAAGCCAGGGCTCAGGAAATAAAGAAAAAAAGAAGAGTGAGAGGCAGGAAGGGAGGGAGGAGAAGAAAGCGATGGAGGGAGGGAGGGAAGAAGGGAGGAAGGAAGGAAAGAAGGGAGAGGGGGGGAAAGAAAGGGCACAGGAGCCATAGTCGGAGGTCCCAGGAGGATAAGGTAGTGGTGGAAAGGAGGAGAAAGAATGAACATAAATGCATATCGTGAAATTTCTTACCACTGTCTGTTCAAATTATGGAGCTCTGAACAAAGAGCCTGGTGTAGATACAGACTTAAGCTTCAAAAACTGGCAGATTGGAAGTTTATAGCACTAAACATTTTAAACCATAGCAATCCCTGATTTATGCAGTGAGACTACCCTGAATCTATGAGCTTCATAGTCAAAGCAACAAGAAGCGAATAGTTGAGCTGTGTGTCAGTAAGAACAGAAAAAAGCAAGAAAAAAGCAACAGCTTCTGATTTAAGGGGAAATGGAGTACATCATGCACTATTGTTTGCACCACGGCTTACTTCTAGTTGGGTTATTATCTTTGTTAATTTTTTTTTAATGTTTATTTATTTTTGAGAGACAGAGAGACAGGGCATGTGTGCAGGGGAGGGACAGAGAGAGAGGGAGGCACAGAATCCGAAGCAGGCTCCGGGCTCCAAGCTGTCAGTGCAGTGCCCGACGCGGGGCTTGAACTCACGAACCGTGAGAACATGACCTGAGCCGAAGTTGGATGCCCAACTTACTGAGCCACCCAGGCACCCCTAACTGGGTTATTATCTTGAACCCAACCCCACCTACCTCATAAAAGCTTGGAACTCACCCCCCACCCCACCCCCACCGCCTGCCAGGCCGTTTTCATGAGGAAAACTCCCTGAAATCCTTTCTTCTTCCACAGGCTCTTGAACTTCGAGTTTAGAATATGTCCGACCGATACTCGGAAAACACCCTGAGGCCTGTTGTGTGTATGCACACGTGGAAGTGCAGATTCACGCAGGTGTAGACACCCCACAAGGCACAAATGAGCACATGTGATGAAATGTCTCCAGCCCCCCAGGGAAAATGATTTCTGCAGTATTTCCAAAGGTTCTGCAGTTAAGCATGAATAAAAAGTAGAAGAGACAAGGAAACGGAGGAAAGACCTGCCACTCCCTGAGCACCTACTATGTGTGATGAATCGGGCCGAGCGCACCTTCTATGGAACAGTGCCATTCACTTAGTTTAATAGCTGCTTCTAGAATCGTATTTTTTTAAATGTTTATTTATTTTTGAGAGAGAGGGAGAGAGTGTGTGAGCAGGGGAGGAACAGAGAAAGGAAGACACAGAATCTGAAGCAGGCTCCAGGCTCTGACCTGTCAGCAGAGAGCCCAACACGGGGCTCGAACTCATGGACCATGAGATCATGACCTGAGCCAAAGTCAGACGCTTAACCGACTGAGCCACCCAGACGCCCCTAGAATCAGATTTTAACACATTGCACCTCTGAAACAATCTCTTCTGGTAAACTGTCTTAGAGAGAGGCCATTTCTAGTTGAAAAGCCAGCTGTGGGGAGCTGGAAGGCACCCGGCTGCGGACAGCTGGAGGGCTGGTACTGTAACAGGATCCTTGGAGAAGGGAACTCTGGCTGGTTGGCCCTGGGGCCAGGGGTGGGAAGGCTTGTCAGCGTGGAGGAATTTCTTCTCGTTCGCTTGTCCAAGGCTTCCACTGCCTTTCTCATCCATCTGATAGATCAGAACCAATCTGGGACTCACAGAACCAAAAGACCTGAGAACCGGAACAGGTCTCCCCCAAGCCCTTCTTCCCACCTTCTTAACACATCCCCACAGAGAGTGTTGTGACTTTATCCTCCTCAGAAGACCCCATCCCTTGGCTCCCTGGATGTGTGGATTGTCTCTTAGGAAGTAGATGCTTTTTGGGCAACCCAGCCAAAATGGGCCAAACTCTTGAAACAAAGAAGGTTCCGAAATAAAGCGTGCAGGGTTGGCGTGATGAGGACCCTCTCGCACCTGTCAGGGGAAATATTTGTCCCACACAGGAGAAGGGAGTCTCCACTTATTTCTCTCCATTCAGTTTTTTGAGAGAAAAAGAGTGGCTTGAGTTCTGGAAACATTGTCCAGTGATCTGACCTCATGAGAATTCTCTCATCATACGTATGAGAAATAATATAGCTAGAGAAAGCTAATACCTGTTCCAGCAAGAGTCAACTTTGGACTTTGTCAGTGAGACTTATCATTGGGTAATGGAAATGCTTTAAAAAAATTTTTTTAACGTTTACTTGTTATTGAGAGACAGAGATTGAGCATGAAGGGGGAGGGGCAGAGAGAGAGGGAGACACAGAATCTGAAGCAGACTCCAGGTTCTGAGCTGTCTGTCAGCACAGAGCCCAATGCGGGGCTCAAACTCACGAACTACTAGATCAGGACCTGAGCCGAAGTTGGACGCTTACCAACTGAACCACCTAAGCGCCCCAGTAATAGGAATGTTTTTAAAAATATGTTCTGAGCAAGGAGAATAAAAAGGCATGGGTCAAAAAATGACCAAAGAAGGAGCCCCTCATGTGACTCCATGGCCAGGCTTCATAGGCCCATTCTTGCCGCTTAGAAGTGCCTAGAAAAGCCAAAGTTCTTCTCACTCTCATCATTCAAGGTAACGGGGCTGGAGGAACACTATCGAATGTCATCTATGGGGTACAGGATTCCAGACTACAGACAAGAAGTATGTCCAGGGGTTAGGCACTAAGGACATCAGCAATGTCCTTTTGACTGTGAGGTGGGTCAAAAGCAAAAAGGTTCAGGACATTGGCTGAGAACCTGGCGAGAGTGAGAGAAAGTCGGGACTTACTAGGTTTGGACCCAGCACACTTCCATGGGGCTGACCCCCTAGTGCTGCTGGGTCCAGCAGGGGATTTTATCTTTTACACCAAGGGAGATGATCTACTGCCTGGGAAGTGGGGAATAGTAATGGTTTATATTTGATTTGTCATTAATGAAACCTCATTGCAGAAATCACCCCGTGTATACCTTTAGCAATGATTGAGGTAAGCAGGATGAGTGGTACTGTTCCCACCGAATAGATACTGAAACTCATCTTAGGAGAGATGAAGAGGGGCGCCTGGGTGGTTCAGTCTGTTAGGCATCTGACTTCAGCTCAGGTCACAATCTCACGGTTTGCAAGTCTGAGCCCTACATCTGGCTGTGCACACTGACAGTGCAGAGCCTGCTTGGGATTCTCTCTCTCTGCCTCTCCCCAGCTCATGCTCATGTTCTCTCTCTCCAAATAAATAAATAGACATTAAAAAAATAAAAAGAAAGAGAGAGTTGAAGAGATTTATCCACAGTTACTAATGGCAGAGACAGCCCGAGAACTCGATGTTCTACCTACTGTACCGTAGGACGTTGTTTGGAAAGAATTGAAACACAAGATAAGGAAGAACTGGGTCAGTGAAGCTTCTGGAATTTTGGTACCAGAAATTGGTCAACTTTTCCAGCAGTGTTACCCCTGACTGAAACAGCTCCATCTTTTTCCTGGGTCTTGTTGGTTTCTTCAAAGTGCAACATTACCAGAATAATTTATTTGACCCAGTCTGGTCGTGTGATCGTCCTTGAGCTCAGAAGCTGTCCCACAATGGGCAGGTGCATATGAAGACAAAAAAGGGTCTTTCTCCCAAGGAGGAAGCCTGGGCCTGCGCACCGCTCTCTGAAGACTACCTAAAGGTGCCAAGGACACCACATGGGCTAAAGTTCTTTTTATTTTTTTAAGTTTATTTACTTATTTTGAGGCAGAGAGCATGTGCTCGTGAGCAGAGGAGGGGCATGGAGAGAGGGAGAGAGAAGATCCCAAGCAGGCTCCGTGCTATCAGGATGGAGCCTGATGTGGGGCTCGATCTCACAAACCTTGAGTTCATGATCTGAGCCAAAATCAAGAGTCTAACGCGTAACTGACTGAGCCTCCCAGGTGCCCCATAAAGTTCTTTTTTTTTAAAAAAACATTTTTATTTATTTTTGAGAAACAGAGAGAGACAGAGTGTGAGCAGGGGAGGGGCAGAGAGAGAAGGAGACACAGAATCCAAAGCAGGCTCCCGGGTCTGAGCTGTCCACACAGAGCCTGATGTGGGACTCGAACCCACCAACTGTGAGATCATGACCTGAGCCGAAGTCAGACACTTAACCAATTGAGCCACCCAGGCACCCCATAATGCTCTTTTTAAAGTGGCAATCTCTGTACATATTCACTTACTTGTTAAATGGAAAAAAATATTTTAAGTGCCCACATTGTACTAGATACCACCATTGACGGGGATACCTGAATAGACAACAAAATATAACAAATAGAAACAAAATATACCGAAATAGGGAATTTTTAAAAAAAATTTGGTGAAAGCAAGAAATTATCACTGGACATCGATTACCTTTTTATTCTTCACTCTAGCCCCAAAGAGATAGTATTATTATCCCAGTTTCCAGATGAGTCATCTTCCCAGGAAGGGGAAACTTGGGTTTGAAGCCTGGGATTCTGACTTGATGGCCTTGCAGCTGAGATGAGATGAGGACAGAATGATGTAATCAGAGTCACAGACGGGTGCTGAGGGAGGAGCTAGAAGAGGCTCCATTGAGAAGCAAATATTTAAAGATTGATGAGGAATTTCCCAGGAGGCAAAGCGAGGGTAGGGGGTCCACCTCAGGCTGAGAGAAGAGCATGTAAAATAAGGTGAAGTGATTATGGGTGTGGGAACCAAGGACAGGCGGCCAGCAAGAAGCTGCTTCCTCTACCTCTTCATTTTCTTGGTTCATTTCTTATGGTTTAATATCAATGCATAGAAAATTTCTGCTTTGAATTTCAGTGTTTGTCTTTCCATTGAGTAATAATTCCATTCAAGGAAAAATCATTCTGGGTGGTAAGGAGGTCACTATTTATTTATGTAAGATGTGGGCAAACTCCTAATCAAAACTTCTACCATCATCTAAGCTGGCATTTCCCCAATGTGCTTTGTGAAAACTTTAGCCTAAGGCTTTCAGATTTGGTTTGCTAGTTAAAATAATATAATTTGGCAATTGCTGAGGTTTTGTGTGCATCTGTTGTGTGTTTAAGTGGAACCTTATGGAGGATTTGGAAACTCAGGTCACAAAGGCAGCTCCATTCCAGAGCAACCTCCTTCTGGAAATACAAGGTAGGATTCTATCACTTTCTGTTACTGTCTTCAACATGGCGTCACTATCTTATTTAATAAATTTTTTTAAATGTTTATATCTGAAAGACAGAGAGAGACAGAGGAAAAGCAGGAGAGGGGCAGAGAGAGAGGGAGACATAGAATCTGAACCCGGATGGCTCCAAGCTGTCAGCACACAGTCTGACATGGGTCACAGGACTCTAACCCACAAACTCCAACCTGAGCCGAAGTTCAACACTTAACCGACTAAGCCACTAGGCGCCCCAACATGGTGTCACTATCTGCACCACCTTTGTAGTCATTGCCTTCAGCTGTGGGTTCTATGGACTTCAGTTGTCATTATGGGACCATGGATTAATCCCTTTGGGAGAAAACTGTTTAGAATGTGTATTGATACAGCCAAACAGAAATAGGTAGATATACATGCAGGATGCAACAAAGAATTCAGGAAACACTGAAACAAGTTAGAAGGTTGAACATTTATAGAAGTTTAATTTGCAAGGGGCATTGGATTGGGGACATGGGTCCGTGCTGGATAGGGAAGCAAACTAGCATATCTGCATAATTTCTATCCTCACTTGAACTTCCACTGTTAATTTTGAAACTTGCCTTTAACTATTTAACATTCCGATCTATCATCTTTTTAAAGATTTTTTTTAATGTTTTTAAATTTATCTTTGAGAGAGAGAAAGGCAGAGTGTGAGCAAGGGAGGGTCAGAGAGACAGAAACACAGAATCAGAAGCAGGCTCCAGGCTCTGAGCTGTCAGCACAGAGACCAATGTGGGGCTCGAACTCACAAACCATGAGATCATGACCTAAGCCGTTAACCGACTAAGCCACCCAGGCTCCCCTCCATTCTATCATCTTTAGAAGAAGTAATACATACATCAAAGGTGCTTTCTGCTTTATAAAATTCTGGTGAATGGCTACTGGTTTCCACCTTTTTTTAATGTCTTTATTTTATTTTGAGAGAAAGCGAAAGAGCGAGAGAGCGAGCAAGCAGGGGAGGGGCAGAGAGAGAGGGAGACACAGAAGCTGAAGCAGGCTTCAGGCTCTGAGCTGTCAGCACAGAGCCTCATGTGGGGCTTGAACCCATGGACCGTGAGATCATGACCTAAGCCGAACGCTTAACCGCTTAACCGACTGAACCACCCAGGTGCCCCTCACTTTTGTTTTTGAAGATAAGGCTTAGGCTTATTCTTTTCAGGCTCTGAAAACCAAGCCAGAGAAGTTTGGTGATTTGGACAGAATCATTGAACAAATGAACAGAAAAGGAAGGAACTAAAATTCAGGTCTTATGACTTACCTTCCAGTGAGTTTTATAAAAGATCTTGCCACCTGTCTGTATTTTGCTTTCACTTATTGGGAAAAGCTTTCTGTAGAATATTATTGGGATTTCAGGAGGAAATACGGTTGGTAGAATAGTTCCATTTGCAGAATGTGTTTTTAAGGCCAGAATCTCCCTCTCTAGAGACTTATAAAGAAAGTTAGATATAGATATAGATATGGACATAGATAGAGATATAAACATATATGATATAGATATAGATGATACAGGTATAGATATAGAAGATACAGATATATAGATATAGATATAGAGGATAAAGGTATTTTTTTAAGTAGGCTTCACTCCCAGCACAGAGTCCAATGCAGGGCTTGAACTCATGACCCTGAGATCAACACCAGAGCTGAGATCAAGAGTCAGACAGTTAACTGATTGAGCCACCCAGGAGCCCCAAGAAAGCTATCTTTTGGATGTGATGTAACAGGAGGTCACCCTATCCTGAAGCAGGGGCATGTCTAAAACGTTCTTGCTCGTGATCTATGATCCTGAGATTTTGTTGAGTAGGATTTTTTTGTCTTCACAATGATAAAGAAAATGGAGGAGAGCTTAGCACCCGGCCATTCTTATTATCTCTATTTACCAGGTAAAGCATTGACCTTCGACTGTTCCCCATTTCTTTCTATTGCCTCCACCGGTTGCATGTTCTCAATGTTAGTACATAAATGAGTGTAATTAGGAACATAAGTCTCAGACTGCAGAAAATCACTTAGCTGCTCTCCGTGAACACTGAGTTTAAAGGAAATGGAATTAAAATGCAGAATAGTATCGCAGTATCAGTTTCTCTCTCTCTCAGTTTCTCTCTCTTCACCCCTCCGCTTCCCTACCACAGATTCCCTTGACTCAGTATTCCTCCCCAGCATCTTGCCTTTCTGATTTTCATCTCAATGCATTCCTTCTAGTCTTTCCCTATGTCTTACAGATAACGTGAAGCAGATTATCTTCTGAAAGTTACTTCTGCTTCGTGTGGTAAATCATTTCCAGAGGCAAATTGTTCTCTTTTGTTCTGCAGAATTTTTCACCCCCCTCAGGTCTCAGATTGATCCATCCATCTATCCATCCATCTTAAATAACAATTTATCAAGAGCAGATATATTCAGACCAGGTGTTAGCCAACACACAGGGTCAGAGAGAGAAGGAGACACAGAATCCGAAGACAGGCTCCAGGCTCTGAGCTGTCAGCACAGAGCCCGATGCAGGGCTCGAACCCATGAACCGTGAGATCATGACCTGAGCCGAAGTTGGACGCTTAACCGACTAAGCTACCCAGGTGCCCCACAGGGAACATGCTTTAACATTTGCACCCACCTCCCTTATTATACAAGTTGGAAGACAAGGAGCTGTGTCCAGGTTTCAGCAGAGTGCAGACACTAGACTCTCCATAGATGCAAATTTGGGGTCACAGACCATTGATAGTATTTTCTCCTAGAGGCATATTCAATTGAAAGAGATTTTTTTTTAAAGACTTAGCCCTTCTCTTTCTCTCTAGGAGACTGATGTATTAGGAAGATCATGAATCAATTTGAAGTACTGCATAATAAACATTCAGATATGAAAACAAAGAAGTACAGGCCTAAGAGGCTATGAACATGGAGGGAAGATTTGCATTGATCAAAATCATTCATTCAGGCCTGAAGTTGGGTTTTGAAAGACAGCTAATATTTGCATAATTAAGGAGGAAGGGAAGGACAACTTACTGTTTTCTGGGCTGTGTTCTAAATCCTATCTCTATATCCATATATGCATATCTGTATCATCTGTATATGTGCTTTTCATTTGTATAGAACCGTATAATGTGGTATATCAATCTACTCATTTTGTGGATGAGTAACTTGAAAAATAGAGAGTTTCAGTAACATAGCTAGGAATTGGCGGTCAGAATTTGAACCTGGACAGACTAGCCATGGGGCCTTTGCTCTTCACCATTGTGTAATCGGACTCCTGCAGGTAGACAAGATGGATGGAACAGGAAAGGCTAGCTGGGAGAGTGTGAAAGAAAGGATCAACCATGGCTGAGTGAAGGATGGGATGTTAGCATTCTTTACTTCACCAAATAAATGAATCGTTTCAAAGAGTAAATCAAATCTCTGCCGTCTACATGTTTGTTTTTGTTTTTAAAGGAATAGCTGGTGATCCTCACAAGTTCAGCCCCACAGAACCACAACAATGGGTTAACTTTTTCCCTTGGTCTATGTTTTATGTTTTCCCTGGTAAAAATAATATTTAATATAGAGCTCAGACCATATGATTTATCGCCTGTTTGAAAATCCTTTTCATCACTGTATATTTTACCAGTAAATATTTAATCCTTGGCACCAAATGCCACCCTGTTTATTAACTTTAGAGCTCATATTTTATAGTCAACCAAATTCTAAAATATCCTCTGAAGAGAAGGATATTTCATCTACGTAGTCTACTGAGAAATTATGCCAAAGCAACCCCAAATAACACCACTTGGTCACCCTTCTAATTATTTGAAAGCTTGATCACTGTAACAACAAAGTTTCCTTAACAATAATATCTATATACTATTTCACTTGCTGTGGAATCCCTCACTTTCATCCCAAACAATGGTCCTGGGCCCAAAACATGATCAGAATAAATGACTTGTCTGGAGACTTCACGCCTTTGCATGGGTGGCCCCATCTGCTTGATGATTCTGTTTTCCTGTCTTTGAGGCTTTGGTTTCAAAAACTTATAACCACCAGACTCAGAGAAGATAAATCTTTCTCAGTTTGCTTCAGAAAATCTAAACCCAATAAAATCCACTTCAGTGGCTCCTGGAGAGAGTTACTCATCTGTCTCTCAGGAATGGGCCTTTTGGGTTCTCACTATTTCCTTCTTAGACTATTGTTGGACTAAGAGTTGTCCTCTGCAGCATGGTTCTAAACCATCTCTCTGAGTTTTCTTGCCTCTTTGCCCTTGCAGTAGCCTACATTTTAAAACAATATGCTGTACTTTCCTATATGCTGTTTATATTATTCACTCTTAAAGTACTGCCTTTCCTTCCCTACCCTCTCCCTAGCTATTGAAATCATGATCATTATTTTACTCAAAGTTCCATAGAAAGAGTTCACTCTCATTAAGGCTTACCTGATTTTAAGAAGTTAAATACATCATTCCTCAAATTCTTAATACGATACCTTTTTTTGGTTTGCCATTTCAATTCTTCGCATTTCCTTATATTTACTAGAAACCTTAAATTGTCTCCATTTTTGAAATGAGAAAGATTTCCAGGAAATTGTTTGTAGAAAGATCAAAGTTTTAAAGACACTCCAATCCTAATAAAATGAAAGTGAAGTAAAAAGATTGAGAAATAACTATAAAACAATTATTCACGATTTAGTTTGGATACAGTTTATTACATTTAGTAAACATTTGAAAAAAAGATTTCCCATGAATAGTATGCATGTATGCTTGGTAATGCATGTGATAGCATGTTACACAGTATGAAGAAATTTGTAAATGATCATTATTAATGCTATTGTGTATAATGAGATTTTTTGTAACATGCCTCTACTTAATTGACTTGTTGGGTTAATGAATGTTTCTCCTTCCCTCTGTAAGACATTCTGACCAAAAGCACAATGAGTCCAAAGCACATTCTGTCCAAAGCACAATGAGTTCTCATAACTAGCATTCTACTTTCTACTAAGACTATGAAATTCTACTCAGAAAAATTATGTGTTCATTGAGTTGAGTTTATCCTAAATCTGTTTATTCCAGTTATACTTGGAATTGTAATTATAAAATTTAATTTGATATTATTTAAGGCAATGGACCATAAATGTGAAAAAGTGTTGTTTCTTTGAAAACACAGTTGAAACAAAGTTGAAGTATTTTCAAAAAACTCAGTAAAGATGGATTGTTTTAAAAGATTGTTATTGATTAGAGGCGCCTGGGTGACTCTGTCATTTGAGTGTCCAACTTTGGCTCAGATCATGATCTCCCAGTGTGTGAGTTTGAGCCCCGCATGGGGCTCTGTGCTGAAAGCTCAGAGACTGGAGCCTGCTTCAGATTCTGTCTCCCTGTCTCTCTGCCCCTCCCCAGCTCTTGCTCTGTCTCTCTCTGTCTCAAAAGAAATAAACATTGAAAAAAATTTTAAAAAATAAAAGATTGCTATTGATTAGATATGAGTGAAATGGCTCCAGCAATTTTGAAAAAAACATCTAAAAATCTACAATTCTTCACTTAGCTTTCTTTACAAACAACTCAACTTATTAAGACTATCTACAAAAATGAGGCATCTCGGTGGCTCAGTCAGTTATGCATCTGACTCTTGATTTTGACTCAGGTCAGGATCTTATAGTTTGTGAGATCAAGATCTGCATAGAGCTCTGCACTGACAGCATGGAGCCTTCTTGAAATTCTCTCTCACCCTCTCTCTCTGCCTGTTTTTCTCTCTCTTCAAAATAAATAATAAATAAACTTTTTAAAAAAGACTATCTACAAGATATCTACAGGTAATATCACACCTTTTTTTATTTTGAAAGCGAGAAAGAGAGAGAGAGAGAGAGAGAGAGAGAGAGAGAGAACATGCCAGCAGGGGAGAGGGGCAGAGGGAGAGAGAGAATCTCAAGCAGGTTTCACAGTCAGGCAGAGCCCAATGCACAGCTTGATCCCAGACCCTGGGATCATGACCTGAGCCAAAATCAAGAGTTGATGCTTGACTGACTGAGCCACCCAGATGCTCTTAATATCACACTTAATGATGAGAAACTTGAAGCTTTCCCAGGAAGATCAGGTACAAGGCAAGGGTGTCCCCCTCACCACTTCTTTTCAACATTATACTGGAAGTTCTAGCCAGTGCAATAAGAGAAGAAAAAGAAATAAAAGGTATACAGATTGGGAAATGGGAAATAAAGCTGCCTTTGTTTGCAGATGACATTATTATATATGTAGAAAATCTGAAAGAATTAACAAAAACTCCTGCAACTAATAAGCGATTATAGTGAAGTTGTAGGATACAAGGTTAATATATAAAAGTCAATCACTTTCCTATATGCCAGCAATGAACAAATGGAATTTGAAAGTAAAAGTACCATCTACATTAGCATCTTCACCCAAAATGAAATACTTAGATATAAATCTAATAAAGTATGTATAAGATCTACATGAGAAAAACTCCAAAGCTCAAGTAAATGAAATCAAAGAACTGAACAAATGGAAAGATTTTTCCTATTTATGGATAGGAAGACTCAATATTGTGAAAATGCCAGCTCTTCCCACCTTGATCTGTAGATTACAATCCTGATAAAAGTCCCAGCAATTATTTTGTGAATATCCTCAAATTGATTCTGATGTTTATGTGAAGAGATAAGAAGCTCCAAATAGCTAACCCAATATTTAAGGAGAAGAACAGAGTTGGAGGACTGACATTACCTGACTTGAAGACATGCTATAAAGCTACAGTAATCAAGATAGTGGGGTATGACAAATACATAAATAGATCAATGGAATAAAGAATAAAGAGTCCAAGAATAGCCTCACATAAATATAGTCAACTGAATTTTGACAAAGGAGCAAAGGCAATACAATGAAGCAAAGATTGTCTTTTCAACAAATGAGGCGGGAACAGCGGCATATTCACATGGAGAAAACAATTCTAGACACAGATCTTACACCCTTCACAAAAATTAACTCAAAATCAGTCACAGACCAAAATGTAAAACTATAAAAACCTCTAGAAGATAAAATACGTGAAAACCTAGATAACTTTGGCTGTGGCAATGACTTTTTAAGTACAACATTAAAGGTGCAATCCATGAAGGAAATAATTGATAAGCAGAACTTCATTAAAATGAAAACTTCTGCTCTGTGAAAGACAATATCAAGAGAATGAGAAGACAAGCCACAGACTAGGAGAAATTTTTCTCAAAGGACATATTGCACCAAATACACAAAACTCAACAATAAGGGGAAAAAAACCCAACTTGATTTAAAAATGGACCAAACCTTAACAGACACCTCAATGAGGAAGATCTACAGTTGGTAAATGACCATATGAAAAGTTGCTTCACGTCATATGTCATGAGGGAAATTCAAGTTAAAACAACAATTAAATACCACTACATGCTTATTAGAATGACCATAATCCAGAAGACTGACAATATTAAATGCTAGTATGGGTATGAAGCAACAGGAACTCTCATTGATCCCTGGAATCAATGGTACAGGAATGGTACAGGAATACAAAATGGTACAGCAGTTTCTTACGAAACTAAACATGCTTTTACCATATGATCTAGCAGTTGTGCTCCTTGGTATTTACCAAAGCAGTGGAAAAACTTATGTCCATACAAAAACCTGCACATGGATGTTTATAGTAGCTTGTTTGTAATTACCAAAACTTGGACGTAACTAAAATGCCTTTCAGTAGGTGAATGGATAAGTAAACTGTGTTATATCCTGACAATGGAATATTATTTAGGGCTAAAAAGAAACGAGGTATCAAATCATGAAGACACTCGAAGAAACTTAACTGCAAATTAATAAGTAAAAGAAGCCGAGTAGAAAAGTCTACATAACTGTATGATTCCAACTACTTATTACATAAATAATACACTTTACAAAATTAAGACTATCTTTTTTTAGAGGAATCTCAGGTTCACAGCAAAATTGAGAGGAAGATACAGAGATTTCTCATGTATCTCTTGCCCCCACATATGCATAGTTTGTTATTTATGCAAAAAAAAAAAAAAAACCCTAAGCAGAACTCTGATTAGCAGATCCATACTCAAAGGAAAATTGTTGTTCTTATACTGTTTTTAAATAAGTTTATGTTTCTATTTGCTTTGAGTTAAAATTAATATTTATACTACTTTTTCCTAAGTCCCCATCTATAAATCCACAATTTGAATGACTTTTCTGATTAGAACTGAGGGTTTCTACCAGAGCACGTTTCTGATTAGCTATCAATGCTGGACAGAGCGTGATATTAAGGAAACTAATATGTCTGATACAATTGACCAATGACCTCTTAGATACAGGAATATCTGGGCACTGGAGAGATCATCAAGTAGTAACTTAAGAGGAAAAACAACAACAACAAAACAAGAGGTCTGTCTCTCTGGTGAAAGAGTCATCTCTATGTTCTCACATGATATGACTCCTTAGACCTGGTCTAAATCAAAGCTAATGGGGGCTTTTGGTAGCCTGGCGTGGCCCTACAGCCTGTGAGCCCAGATGTGAAGCCAAATCAGGTGAGATGTTGACCCAAGATGATTGATGGCTCTGGAACTGGAGGGAAAATATGAATCATAGTTGAAGTGAGAACCAAAAGGTCATATCCAGGGAAGTTATGCCAAATGCTGGTTCTAAGGGCTAAATAAGGTTGTAAATGGAAAGATGAGTCAAAGGCACAAAACTTACATGATTGGAAGCAGGATGAAAAGTTTTACATGAGATCAGCCAGAGCTAAAGCTGTGATCAATGAAGGAGTTTGAGAGACCTACTTTCTGTTCCCTGGTCAATTTTTGATTTACAAACCAAGTAGATGGAGAGTACAGGGAAGGTTAATAGGGAAGTTTTGGGGCTGCATTAATATACATAAGCAATTTATTGATGACTTGCATTTTGTCAGAGATGTAAGTTTAAAAGGATTTAATTTTTCTATAACTCTTTATTGTGTCATGTTGAATTTATTTTTCATCCTGGACAGTGGCCCACTTCATGATAGCTTGGCCTGGTTCTATAACCTCTACTGCTTTTGGTTATTTAAATAATTTGTTATCAGTTTCTGAGATCTAGTATTTTCAATACTTTCCATTTCCTAGTATATTCCAAGTGGCCTTTTTCCTTTCACCCATTGTTGGAGATTGACCGTCTTGGAGTGCGAGTGAGGCCTGTATGCCTGGTTTTCAGGTAGCTTTAACCTTTCTCTCTTCCTGGCAGTAGTTTTTCAGGTGTTTGGGCAGAAGAAAGAGAAAAAGAGGGCAACTTTCCTTTCTGGCTGGGCAATGTTGCAGTCTTGCCCTTAGATAGTCATGATGGTTGTTCTAGCTCATTGTCCATGAACTCTAAATACATGGGTGGTTGCTCTCACATGCCTTGCTGATGAGGAAATCCCTCCTCCCTCCCCAGGGAAGCTTTCCTAGTCATTGGTGATGTCTTAGAAAATTTGGCCTCATCTTCCTGCTGACTCGCAGGAGGTGGTATTATGCTTCACTTCTCTGATGTGCCATTCTCAACCTGCTGTGTCAGTCGTAGAGAGATTATAGCTCTTAATCTTTTCTGCTCCCTGTGGCCTATACTTAGAGTGTGGGCATGTATGGGATTGTTTTCTGAATCTCTCCAAACTAGGAACAAAGGATGACAATCTTGTCCCCATTCATCACTGGCAGTCTCTTGCTATGCCTTATCTCCCCAGTTTTTGTTTCTACTGCACCCAGTAGCCCAATGGACATCTTCTGGTGAAGCAGATGTTCAGCCATCGAATGAAATACCAGTCTCCCCAGGTCACTGACACCCCCAAACTTTACAAAGTCATTCTCTTTTGGGTTAGGGAAAGAATTCTTCTAAGATGAGACAGAGAAGAGTCCCTGCTATGGCACCAAACAACTTTTAGCGAGTTCTCTTTTCATATTTACAGAGCTTGATAGGGATGCTGGTTTGTGGGAGGACTAGTCCTCTGAAAATTGGCGCTTTTCAGTAAGCGCTAGGGTCATAGATGACACATCCCTCCCCAGTAACTCTCTGAGTTAGAAACGGGATGCTTAATTTGGTGGGTTTTGTTTTTTGTTTTGTTTTGTTTTTAATCTTAGCTTTGGGCTTAACTAATGAGAAAAGCTCAAATTGATTTTCTCCGATTTCAGGGTATTCTAGGCAGGGAGAACTAATTTTTGTTTTTGGAAAAGTCATTGGAGAGGCAGTCAGGAAAGTTCATCTTTTGTTGGACTTTGCCACAGATGTTGAGGCTGTCTCACTTTTAGTAAGCTCTCAGCCTCAGTGTCCATATTTATTATACTAAGATATTGGGCAAGTTAATCTGTAAGGGCACTGACATTCCTTAATAATATGAACCATACAGGTCTGTTTCTTCTTGTTCATGTCTTCCTGCATTAAGAGTAGCCTCCATATTCCCTTTCTGCTTTAGTTTTTCTACCCTTCTCTGGAAGGGGGGTATAACTCAAAAAAGATGAAAAATTTCTGCAGTATGCATTCTTCTTGACCAATGAAAAGAAAAGATGTCCTGGAAATATATAGGAGTAGATTGGATCTATGGATGACTGGGGAGAATTGAAATCCTAACAATATTAAACCTTCCAATCTGCGAACATGGTAAGTATCTTTATCTAGATCATCTTTGGTTTCTTTCTGTGTTTTTCAGTTTTCAACACAGAGTAAGTACATATTTTTAGAAACTCTTATACCCAAGGATTAGATGGTGTTTGTTTTTTGTTGTTTTTGGTATTTTGGTAAGTGATATTTTTAAAGTATTCCAAGTATCCATTTCTAGTATGTTGAAATAAAGTTGATTTTTGTATATTAATTTATAACCTTGCTAAACTTACATATTAATTCTAGTAGGTTTTTTTTTTCCTGGTATCATCTGTGACTAGGGAAAGTTTTATTTCTTTCTACCAGTAGATACCTTTTATTTACTTTTCTTACCTTATTGCATTGGGTAGGACTTTCATTATGATGTTGAAAAATAGTGAGAGAAGACATCCTTGGCTTGTTCCCAGACTTAGTCCAAATTTAGTCTCTCGCTTTTGAAGATGATGTTAACCATAGGTTTTTGTGGTAGATGCCCCTTTTCAGGCTAAGGAAATTCCCTTTTGAAAATATTTAACATGAAAAAACATTGCATTTCATTAAATGCTTTTTCTATGTATATTGAAATTACCATATTTTTTCCATTAATCTGTTGACATGGTGAATTACACTAATTTATATTTCAATATTGAACCAGCCTTGCATTGCTAAGATAAATCTCTTTTAATCATGATGTATTATAATTTTTGTATACTGTTGTTTTGATTTCCTAATATTTTGTTAAGGAATTTTGAAACATGTTCATGAGGTCAATTTATACTGCAGTTTTCTTTTTTGGTAATGTCTTTTGTTTTGGTGTAAGACTAATGCTGGCCTCATGCAATGGGTTGGAGGGTATTTTCATTGCTTTCATTTTTAAAAAGAACTTGTGTAGAATTTATATTATTTCTTTATATTTATATTATTTATATATATTATATCTACTGAATTTTATATTTAGACAAAGTACCACATATGAATGTTGAAAATATATACCTCATTTCTTTTTCTTACTTTATTGCATTTGTTCTATATTCCCAATATCTATTCAATAGTAGTGTACTTAAAAATTTTTTTTTAATGTTTAGTTATTTTTGGGAGAGATAGAGCATGAGAAGGGGAGGGGCAGAGAGAGAGCGAGACACAGAATCTGAAGCAGGCTCCAGGCTCTCAGCACACGGGTCTTGAGCCCTCAAACTATGAGATCACGACATGAGGCGAAGTCAGACACTTAATAACTGACTGAGTCAGCCAGGCACCCCGATACTAGTGTACTTTTTAATCTTTTTTTTTTTTTTAATGAGAGTGCCCCTACTATTTCATCATTTGGTATGTTGAAATATGATGTTGGAGAAAGACCCAATGCCATTTATGTTATGTCCTTGTCAAATATGTTTACTTAGAATTTAAACATGAGAAAACAATCAGAAAAATCTAAATTTGGGGGACTTCACCCACAAGTGTTGCAAAATATCACTCTCAATGAAAGCCAAGAAAAAAAGTTGTTAGGGAAGAATAAAGGGACACGAAAATAACTGTAATCTATGATACTAGATTTGACCTTTGAAAATAATTAACCATTAAAGACATTGTCAGGATACTTGGGAAAATGGGAAATATTATGTTGGTTTTATATTGTTTATTATATTAAAGAGTTTTTAAATACCACTTTGCAAAGCTTTGCTTCTATCATGAATAGATTTAGAATTTTATCAAATTACTTTCCAGCATTTATTTTTAGCAGCTTTATTGAGATATAACTTAGATATACCATTTACCTGTTTAAAGTGTGAAATCTAATGGTTTTTAGTATACTCACAGAGTTAGGCAATAACTACCACAATCTAATTTTCAATTTTTTCATCACTCCAAAAAGAAACATCATACCCATTTGCAACCATTCCTCGTTTCCACCTCTCATTATTCCCTGGAAACCACTCATCTACTTTTTATCTTTATAGATTTGCCTATTCTGGGAATGTCCTATGCATGGAATCATACAATAGACAGTCTTCTGTGTCTGGCTTCTTTCACTTAGTATGACATTTTCAAGGTTCATCTGTGTTGCAGCATGCCTCAGTACTTCATTTCTTTTATTCTCAAATAACGTCTCATCATATGAATATGCTACATTTTGTTTATACATTTGTCAGTTGATAGACATTTGGGTTGTTTCCACATTTTGGTTATGCCCCATGACATTCATGTAGAAGATATGTGTGGACATATGTTTTTACTTCTCTTGGGTATATATCTAGGACTGGAATTGATAAGTCATATGATAACTCTATGTTAAACATCTTTTTTTTTAAGTTTATTTATTTATTTGGAGAAAGAGACAGTGAGCAACAGCAGGGGAGGGACAGAGAGAGAGAGGGAGAGAGAGAATCCCAAGCTGGCTCTGCACTGTCAGTGTAGAGACTGATGCAGGGCTTGAACTCACAAACCATGACATCATGACTTGAGCTGAAATCAAGAGTCAGACGCTTAACCAACTGAGCTACCCAGGTGCCCCATCTGTGTTGAACATCTTGAGGGATTTCAGTGAGAGCATCTTTCCCATTTTAAATTCTGACCAGCAATGGATAAGGATTCTAATTTCACATACATCCTTATTTTTTTAAATTGTCATTTTAATGAGAATCCAGTGGTGTGGGTTTGATTTGCATTTCCCTAAAGACAAATAATGTTGAGTATCTTTTTAGGTTCATGTTGGTCATTTGTATATCTTCTTTGGAGAAATGTCTGTTCAGATTCTTTGCCCATTTTAAATTGGATTATTTATCTTTTATTATTAAGTTGTAAATGTCTCTAATATATTCTAGGTACAAATCCCTTATCAGATATATAATTGCAAATATTTTCTCCTATTCTGTGCATTGTTTTTTCACTTTCTTGATGGTATTATTGTAGCACAAAAAAATTTAAAATTTTTATGAAGTTAGTTTATCATTTTTTTTCTTTTGTTTTAGCTTTTGGTGTTCCAGCTTAAAAATCATTGCCCAACTTAAGGTCATGAAGATTTGCTCCTTTGGTTTTTCTAAGAGTTTTATAGTTTCAGTTCTGACATTCATATCTATGGTCCATTCTGAGTTAATTTTGCAGCTGGTGTAGAAAGGGGTTTAACTTCATTCTATTTTTTCTACAACTATTTGTTTAAAAGTCTCTTGTTTCCCCATTTAAATGTCTTGGCATCTTTTTTTAAAAAATTCTTTTTTTAAATGTTTATTTGTTTGTTTGTTTACTTATTTATTTATTTAGAGAGGGAGAAAGAATCCCAAACAAGGTCCACACTGCTAGTGTAGAGCCCGACATGGGGCTTGAACCAATGAACCGTGAGATCATGACCTGAGCCAAAACCAAGAGTCAGATGCTTAACTGACTGAGTCACTCAGGCGCCCCAGAAATATTTTTACTTATTTATTTTCAGAGATAGAGAGTGTGAGCATACATATGCATGAGTCAGAGAGGGGCAGAGATAGGAGAGAGAGAGAAAATTCCAACCAGGCTCCACACTATTAATGCAAAGCCCAACATGGGGCTTGATCCCATGAACCTGATGATATCATGACCTGAGCTGAAATCAATAGTCACTTTTTTTTGGCATCTTTATCTAAAATCAACTGACCATAGTTATAAAGGTTTATTTCTGGCCTCTTAATTCTATTTTTCTGATCTGTATGTTTTCCTCACGTCAGTACCACACTATCTTGATTACTATAGCTTATCATAAGCTTTGAAATTGAAGCTTTGTCCTTCTTTTTCAAGATTGTTTTGTCTACTTCAAGTCTTCAAAATTATTGATGTGATGAATTACACAATGAATATTTTGACAATCAACCATTATTATTGAAGCCATAAAGGAAAAAAAATTAGGATATTTGACTACAAACTTCTATAAGTGATAAAGTATTGTAAATCAATCTAAAAGGCAAATCAAACGAGAGTATTTACAAATTATGTAGTAAGCAATGGGTCAGTCTATTTAATTTATAAATATTGTAATAAGTTATTAGAAACATGATAAGCATTCAGATTTAGAAATAGCATAGGGCATGAACAGATACTTCATAAGAAAAATTCCAGTGGGTAATAAATTTAGTCAAAAAGTCCAGGTTCATGATAATGAAAAAAATTAGAATGAAAACAAAATACTTTCTTTTTCTCACTTTTCTGATAAGCAAGTACACATATTTTTCAATGATAATAATCACCATTGGTTAGAATATTTAAACAGAAACACAAGTCTTGTTGCTGTAGTGAAAAGTGGAGTCACCTCACTGGAGGGTGACTTGGGAATACTTGTTTAGTATATGCATACACCCTTTGATTAAGAAATCTCATTTTAAGGTATTTTTATTGAAAACATTATCAGAGATTTTCACAGAGGTTTATGTACAAACAAATACAGCACAGTTTAGTTACTAGAGTGAAAACATGGAAAACTACATAAATAAATCTACAATTAGAGAAATTTAACTCTTCACTCTCTGTAACTAAACAACTAGAAAGTACGTTTACTTATCTGAGGATCTCATCACGCACAAAGTTCTTTTTTTTTTTAATTTAATGTTCATTTATTTTTGAGATGGAGAGAAAGCACTAACGGGGGCAAGGAGGGAGGTATGATGCAAAGACAAAGACAGGATCCTAAGTGGGCACTGCCCTGACATCAGAGAGCCTGATGTGGGGCTCGAACACACCGTAAGATCATGACCTGATTGGAAGTCAGGATGCTCAACTGACTGAACCACTCAGGCACCCCTCACACACAAAGTTCCTTAGAGTTAAATAAAAAATACATGTCCATAAGTTGAAAGCAAGAATTATAAAAACTCTAACCAAGTGTTTAGTGTACAAAGAAGTTGTATGTTTCTGAAAGTAGCCAAAGAATCAAAAACGTTTCATAACACTATGGAGAGGAGTTGAGTGTTATAGGTGGATGGACGGGGGACAGGAATTGTTCTCAAGTGATGTCCAGGCTCCAGGATATCTACTTTACCTGAATCGAATTATAAGTAACTTCAGTTACTGGCTTCATAGGTAGGCAACCTCAAATTATTGTCTCTCTTTAAAAAAATTTTTTTTAATGTTTATTTATTTTGAGAGAGAGAGACAGACAGATTATGAGCAGAGTGAGACGGAGACACAGAATTAGAAGCAGGCTCCAGGCTCTGAGCTGTCAGCACGGAGCCCTATGTGGGGCCCTCACCAGCCGTGAGATCATGACCTTAGCCAAAGTCAGAGGCTTAACAACTGAGCCACCCAGGCGCCCCGAGTTATGGTCTCTCTTGAAGGATGAATCCGTTTTTTAATCCTAGGAAAATGTTAAGTATAAAAACGTGTAAAAACTAAAAAACTATAATATTAGTCTTTTTACAATAATGATAATAATAAATATAACATTTTATAATCTGCACATATATTTTATATACTTAAAATGTTTTAGAGAATTTTTCTCTTAGACAAATAACCATATAATATGAAGTTAAACAATATAGTTGAGTAATGAATTTACATTTGTGGGTTTACATTGAAGTGTTATGCGAAGTATTGGACTGCAGATAAAAGGATTTTAGGGTCACCACATTTTAAATTATAAGAATTATTTAAGATATAAAAGAGTTATTTAGTACTCATAAAGGTTTTTTTGTGTGGAGTCATGCAACTGAATATTAGAAAGGAATTAGAATATATTACATCTACAAATTTAGTTTAATATATTTAAAATGTCTAATTAACTACTTTCATAAATGGGACCAAACATTATTTACAGATTCTTAAAAGTTATTGTTAAAACTTATCAGACATGTAAATGACTAATAAGATTTTTAACTTGAACTTAATGAGGTTTTTGAATGTATAATTTAAATAAGTTGAATATCAGTCAAATTTTAAATCGAAAATAATCTTTTCTATATTCAAAAGCATTAAAGCACTTCATATGAAGATGTTCCAACTTCCTTTATTTTGCCTCTTAATATCTTGGACAGATACTGCTTCTGTAGACTTTCAGTTATTAGTTAATGCAGTCTCGTGCATTGAATTTAATTTGTTTTAAAATTTCAATTTCATTTCCAACTTAGTGCTCATTTTCAATCTTTCCTGCCCTGGCAACAAGGCTTTAGCTCAAGGGACTGCTTTTTTCTTTTTTCTTTGCTCAATGCCACTGGACCTTCTTCCACTGGTTTGGTGGGGGTGGGGAATGGGGGGGAGGGGATGGGGAGTAGGTCTCCCATGCCAAAAGAAAAGGAGGAGAAAAGCCACACACTTCCTTGGAGACTTGTAGACCACATTTCTAGTCCATTCTTTGAATCTTGACTCAGATCTTTCTTCCTCTTAGTAATCTGCTTATGCACCCACCAATCAATACAGCATGTTGTTGTTGTTTGTGTGTGCGTGTGTGTGTGTGTGTGTGTGTGAGAGAGAGAGAGAGAGAGTGATGATTAGAGCAGAGGACCCTGAGGAAGTGTCTGACCCCAAATAACTTCAGCTTTCTTTGGAACAGGGGGTACTTGATTTCTCTTTGTCCTCAGTACAAGCTTCTAGCTGCCAGTAGGAAGAAAACAGACTCTTAACAATTGTTGATTATCTCTGAGCAGTAGGATCATTGTTGGTTTTTACCCTTAGGTCCAGAAATTTAAAAAAATTAGCATTTGAAATAGATATAAAACTTGAGCTCTTTTTGTAAGGGTCATAGAAAATGTATATATGGTAAAGTATGAATGCATCTTAACACGAGGAGGAACAAACAACATTTTGTCTACTTTGAAATTGGGAGACATCTTCTCATTGGTGTCTATTGAAGAGATTCTTGGGAATTACGTATTCTCAGTGTTCTAACATTCGCAAGTGTCTGGAGCAGCCTTTCACAGACCTGAGTTGATTGTCTTAGTAGGAAACTGTGAAGGGGAAACTTCCAATGGGACAGAAGGATGCTAAGTAGAGCCTTCCTGACTGAAGGGCTCGTGGATTGGGAGGTGGAGACTGAAGTGTCCTTGAGAGAAGAGCCCCAGCACCAGCTTCTTGAGGCTTTTCTTGATCAAGGCAAAGGCTGGGGAGGAACCAAATGCATGGGCTGGCAACACTAGAACTATGAAGACAGGAGAGGATGGAATGAGAACACTCAGAACACCTAATATTTCCCCACAAATTACTCATCTCTTGTGGATGGACTCCATGACGTGAGAGTTACTTCCTGTCTTGTTTTCCAAGCACCTTGGGATCCACGCTGAGGGGAGCTGGCGGAAAGATACAGCAGACTGACTGATGTAAGAGGGCTAAAAGAGGATGACATGTCAGCAACACAAACAGTTTGTGCTTCTGACTGGCTCTGAGTGTGAAAATGTCAGAGTTGAGTTCTGCCCCGGGATGCTGAGGAGGTGTGATGTTAATGCTGATGACACAGATGGAGTCGGCAAGAAGCTTTGGCAACCAACCCTCAACACAGCTCCGGCCTTCTGTAGGCCTCTGATGGCTTGAGTAGCTGTTACAGAGATGTCTGAATAAAGTTTCACCCTTAATCTTGTGGTTTCCAGTTGCAGATCCAACTGTTCAAGGAGTTGGTGTGAGCAGATTTCTAAAGTTAGAATTTGTCCAACTCTCTGGGGGAGTGTTGGGTTGTGGTGAGGAAAACACTCAGGTCTAAATTAGAATTGTCTGGGGCACCTGGGCGGCTCAGTTGGTTAAGCAGCCAACTTCGGCTCAGGTCATGATCTCACGGTTCATGAGTTCGAACCCTGAGTCAGGCTCTGTGCTGACCGCTCAGAGCCTGGAGCCTGCTTCAGATTCTGTGTCTCCTTCTCAATCTGCCCTTCCCCTGCTCACACTCTGTCTCTCAAAAATAAATAAACATTAAAAAAATAAATTAGAATTGTCTGCTCACCTCACCAGCTCCTTCAGCATGCTATGAACAGTAGCATTCACCATCTTTGTATCACCTGGCACAAAGTAAGTGATCAATACAGCTAAAAAAAAAGTAAGTAAGCTTCTCAAGCCAATGTTTGAAATACTGGCTTTCAAATTTAGTCTGTGTAGTATGTGTGGCATCTCTATTTCCCTTTTCTTCTTTGAGCACCTCTTGGGGAAGTCATTTGATATTATCAAAATTTGGAAAAAACATGATATCTTTTGACCTTCCATGTGGTCCCCAGAGTCAGAGAATTGCCTTGTATTAAGAATGGACATTAGGTTTCTTTTGCATTGACAAGGTGACAGGTGGGCCTTTTCGTCAACTTTAACCTAACAACAAGGCCAAGCAGGTCCAACTTGTCACCATTAATGTGTATTCAAAAGTCAGATGTAGAGAGTTTCTCACCAGGGGTATTTGAAAGCTGTGACTTTTATCAACCAAGAAACCATCCGGTGGTATTGGAGAAAATGGAAATAATGCCAATGGGCTGATGTCACTTTGCCCAACCCTGTTCCATTCCTAAAGGTTGGAGGTTAACACTTCCTGAAGGACTATGAATAAAATAATGTTTTTAAAAATTTTTTTAAATGTTTATTTATTTTTTTTGAGAGAGTGAGAGACAGAGCACGAGTGGGGAAGGGGCAGAAAGAGAAGGAGACACAGAATCAGAAGCAGGCTCCAGGCTCCGAGCTGTCATCAGAGAGCCCGATGCGGGGCTCGAACTCACGAACTGTGAGATCATGACCTGAGCTGAAGTTGGATGCTTAACCAACTGAGCCACCCAGGCACCCCTAAAAGAATATTTCTATGGGAATAGAACATCAATAATTGTTGAGTAGGAGAACTTCCTTCCTCCTCCCATGACCAGTTTTGGAAATGAGTTTATTTTCTCTTCAATAGTTTCAAATGATTTGGTCATCATGAGTAGTATTATGCTATGGTTAACAGGAATGTCAAGGACAGCACTCCTAGGTAGGGTAGTCAGCAATTTAATAATATCTTTGGTGTCAAAGTGAGTCCTCAGTTTTGGACAGACAAGGCAGATGAATTTTGTTATGGAATTTGCTCTTCTAGCTGTACTTAGTTACACAGTGGGTAGAGATAAAAAGATATAGAAGCAGAGACATTGTAGGTCCAAAGTAGTGGACTCAGAAGCAAAGGTGTCAAGGAGAAAAGAATATGCCAAGTCTTGGAGATTTAAATAAGACAATGCTTGTTTATTGTCCTTCTGGGTCAATAGGTAAGACTTGTCCTCTAGACATTTTATGATGGTCAGGAAAATGCATGCTTTTAATCCAGGAAAACAATTCTTAGTCTGGGTCAATTTGTGAGGATGAAATTAATTTTAGAGGTAAAACACTATAACTGTATGATAAAGCAGAGGACACACAGGGCCAGAGATTTTAAATAACTTGCCCACTACTTAGTGCTCAACTTATGATCAAAATCTACTTTTCCAGTCCATTGCCTCACTCATAGAACCTGCTGATTTTCCACTTTACAAAGGCAATTCGTAATACTGCACAGATTAATTAAAAAAAAAAAAGAATAAAAAAGCAATGTGGCATTTATTAAAAGACCAGAGGAGGAAGCATGATAGGTGGGTAGTGGAATGACTAAACATAGGTTTGATAGTCTGGGTTTATGCCATGTCCTAGCTATATATAACCTCAGATAAATTTTAAAAATCTCTTCAAACCCAACCTTCATTTTCTGTGAAATGGGGATAATGTATGTATCTCAAGGTTATGAGATTTAAGTGAGATAATGCACGCAAGCACAGAGAGAGTCTTCTTCACTGTCATGGCTGCGATGGTTGGTTCAGCACTTGTTGGGTTCTGCTCTTAACAAATTAATGATAATTGGACAACCAATAAAAAAGTGAATGATGACTTCAGATACCTAATTATGAACTAATTGACACTTGGAAATTTAGAATTGGGGTGGTTCTTAGAAGTTATGTATCTCAGTGCTCTATGAAATGAAACATCATCTGCATAATACTCCAGAGTTAAAACAAACAAACAAACAAAAAGAACCCATTCGGATGTCTTAGTCCCCTTCCTCAATACAATTGAATCTTGTTTATGTCACACTAACATTTACTGAGCACCTGCTGTGTCCTTAGCACTGTATTATATGCTCTAGGTGTGTAATCTCAGTTACTGCTCATAATAATCTTATAAAGTTCTGCTATTTTCACCTAATTTTTAAAAAAATTTTTTTTTCTAATTTTTATTTATTTTTGAGAGAGAGAGAGAGAGAGAGAGAGAGATACAGTGTGAGCAGCGCAGGGTCAGAGAGAGAGGGAGATACAGAACCCGAAGCAGGCTCCAGGCTCTGAGCTAGCTGTCAGCACAGACCCCGACGCAGGGCTCGAACCCGCGAACCGTGAGATCATGACCTGAGCCGAAGCTGGACAATCAACCAACTGAGCCACCCAGGTGCCCCTTTTCACCTCATTTTTAAAAGATGTGCACACCATGGTTCAGAGAAGTTAAGCAATTTGTCTTTGGACACACAGGAGCAGTCTATTTTGAAGCCTATTTGACTTCAAATCCTCAGTTCGGCACCACTTCCCACACCAAGAATAAAGCCAAGATCTTTCCTTCTGAATCATGTGTATACTCATTTGCTTCCATATGCCTGTTTCTAATAAATCAGGTAGATAAAATGGCATTAAGGGGCGTTTTCTTGTGTAAAGCCTTAAGTATAACAGTTCATTTTACCTGGGAACAGATAGCCGTAACTTTAGCTCATGGTGTGACATCAAGTTTAAAAAAAAAAAAAAAGAAAGAAACTTTCGTGTTTTTTCCTAGATATTTACATTCTTCATACTTCCCCCCCCCCCACTGACTGTAAAGACAGTGATTCCGAAGCATTTGGCAGAAACTCAAAGAAAAAATAATATTGTCAATTATTTTGATTTTTCTAATTCTCCAAATATTTGATCTGATGTAGCCCAAACATCTAGATAATTATTCAAAGCTGTGTCTACACACAAGGCATTACTGAGCCATTTCAGCCAAACTGGTCAGCTCTGGCTCCAGGACGACTACCATTTTTGTGACCCTCGCAGAACCCACCCATGTGCGAGGGCCCATTCTCGTGATTTAGCTCATTTCAACTTCTGAAGAAGCCTCCTGTAGCTCCTTTGGTGTATTGTGTTCTGCAGCCATGCCCATTGGCATAATCTGAATTTCAATTTTTCCATCCAGGGGTTTGGGCGAGGTGACCATGCTGGGCAGCCCTGGGTTGGCGGGTCTGCTGACCCCACCCGTTGGAATGCTGCTTCCCCCTCATGGGATAGTCAGACATTCTATCTCCCCAGCTCGAGATCGAAAACCTTCCCCTCACATTCCGCCTCAGCCCCATTTTTTCATGCTACAGAAAGTGTTTAACCCTCTTTTGTCATGACACTCTTGGCCGCCCTGCCTTTATCTGTTATGGTAATGTGTCAAGATAAATTTTAACACAATCTCTTTTCTCTTTGTGACTTTTCTATCCTTGACATTAGGGTGAAGATATTTTCCTGTTGAAACAACTCCTGGCAAGTCGCTGCCCTTTTGTTCTGCTTGGATCTGAGCACCCTGTCATTTCTTTGCGGTCCTCCGTTTTATTTTTGCTCTGGCATCCTTGAAAATGATGGCGTCTCCCTTAGGAATGTTTGCTCTGAAGAGCTCATGAGCCACTTTATCCTTGGCTCCGTCAACTGCAGAAGAAACTCAAATTCCTCTGGCATCGGTTGGATTTGGGCAGATCTTTACCACAGTTGCGGCTACTGACCGGACTTCAGCCATGTTCCTTCTCCAGCTTTTCCCAACAAAGCTCTTCCTGCATTTGACTTCACCTGGACTGTAGTGTCCTGGCTCTTCTACCCTAGTATAACATCCCTCAGGAACTGCTCAATTGCTTCTGAATACTTATAGCCAGCTCAGCCTTTCCTACATAGCCAGCCCTTTTGGGTCTAGCATCTGGGCTCATCAGTTGCCCTTGGCCTGGCTGTTCTTCCTTCCTGTGCGTTCATAGCATGGAGCCATGGGTGCAGAAGACGGAGCATTAGTGGGGTTGAAAGAAGGAGATCCTTCATGCTCTGCTGCAAATGTGAGACATTGGCCAAGTTATAGCCTTTCCTTGGATCTTTGTTTCTTCCATGTAAACACAGGGGCTATATCAGATTATCTTTAAGGGCCCTCCTTGCTGGGGAGACATGGTAGGGATTGTTGAGGTCTTTGAAAGTTTCTGGAATGTACTGTTCAGTGGAAAGTTAGTTGGATGAGTTTGCAGTAGTCCATGACTGTAACAAGTACAATCACTTTGATTTCTGACCAAGCGAACTAATGCTTTTCTACAACAGTCTTGTTAACACCACCTTATGATACACTGAGTGATTTAGTCAGTTTTATTTATGACTGTCTTCAGCCATTTCATATTATTGGGCCCATCCCTGACTAATGAAAAGAGCTTCTTTAAAAAAGTTGTACATTCATTCACTTATTCCCTAATTTGTTCACCAAAGGACTATGCTAGACATTTTCTATATCTTCAACGAATTTATACTCAAGCTAATTTAATTTTACTGGCTAAAGTCTGTTCAGAAACAGGGTAAAAAATGACAGTCCTTGTGTTATTTTAGGAAGCAGAAATTAAAAAAAAAATCTCATGAAAGATTCATTCAATTTGGAATGATTCCCTCAGGCTAGCTCTAGTAGGTTCCATGTAATTGGTGTGATTCAATTCATTGGGATCAATATTAGGGGTTTACTTGGAAATATTGGCCTCTCTAGAATCTCAATACATTTTGCGAGTGTTACTTTTTATTATTGGTATGATCAGCAATTGGCCAATTAGGTGGGTAACTCTGTCTAAGAAGTGTAAGACCTTTACCTTTCAGGTAGATGTTTCTTAGGTCTCTTCAGAAGTAGAAAAGAGAATTCATCAGGTGAAAATGCTCCTTGCCTAACTAGAGAGTAGGAAATTATAATCTACATGCAAAAATAAAGCAAAGTTAAGCTCCAACACGGCTCTCTGTCTCCAACCCCCTTCTCTCCCTACCCTGTGCTAATCCCACCATACTCTCAGGCTAGGATTTCTCCACTCTGGCCAGGCAAGCCCTCAGCTACTTTTGCTGACTCCTGCTTCTGAGCCTGTAGCCCCATCTTTTCTCAGCAGCTGGAATGTTCTTGAGTGTAGTCATGTCTTCAGAACCCACCCTTTTCTATGAAGACTCTGTGGGGTGACTCTCCAAATTACTGCTTTATTTGGATTTTGAAGCATCCTTCAGAGATATTTGTCTTATCTTGCTCACTAGACCTTTTAGTTCTTGGAGAGACAGATTCATGACTCCTCTTTATCTTTCCTTATTGCATTCAGTCCTGCCTGTCCTGTTTTTCAAGCAGTTAGTGAACAATATTATTGGCACAGAAACGGACTTCTTGGTAGCACAGTTAAGTTACAGCAAGATGCAATCCCAGGCTATTCAGTGCCTTTACAATGCCTGCCTATAGAAAGGAAAGGACATTTTGGGGTGACCTTGGATTCCGCATATACTAGAAATAACAAAGGAGTCTAAATGTCGACCAAGTTTTAGGTTCCTAGCAGACACGCTTTCCACGTCAGTGATTTCAGAAATTGGGCGGATTGTTCTTTGTCTCATAAAGAATTCATTTTTAAGATGCTGATGGCCTTAGCTCTGGCTGGTGGCCAGCTTCACGAAGTGTGGTTCACAAGCCATCAAGGACTGCGTACTCCACATTCCTCGGGTAATGCAATTCTGTACCCAAATCGATTCCAGAAGTCTGATCTTCCAAGAGAGGCCAGTGCTCTGAACTAGTTGAACAGCCCCCTCCAGGTTCCCCCTGGCCCACCGCCCCAGTCAGCCTGGAAGGGTTAAGCAGCCAATCAAGGAGCTAAGCGAGCAGTTTGGTGAGACCATGGTTGCTGGGATCTGAACAAGTTGATGAGCTTGGCAGCTTGTGTTTGAAGAATTTGTTTCATGTTTTGGATAAAGTCTGGGAATTTATCCTTCAAAATTCCTTAGATTTAGTAACATGTCAATGCACTGTGTTAATGCAAGGAGTTTTCTTTTTCTTTTCTCTTTTCTTTCTTTCTTTCTTTCTTTCTTTCTTTCTTTCTTTCTTTCTTTCTTTTTTTTTAAGGTTAAAAGCCGCCTTCCTTTTTAAGTATGAGTAATCCATCCAAATCCTGCCTAAGGGAACAAAAGGGGTGCCGGTAATTTTCTCTTTCACAAAATGCAGAGACTTCCTCTCTGTCCTCTCCAAGTACTATTCTATGAACTGAAGGGAAATTACACTCCTCACCATTGAAAAAGAGATTATGCAAAATGAGAAGGTAAAGCCAATCACCATAATACAAATACAAATACCAGCTTAATTCCTTGCATCGGAGAGCCCTGTGCCTTTCTCTTTCCAGATGTGGGTGTATATCCACATCTACCTTAAAAAAAAATCTATTATCTGGTATTTTCAGAGCTCACACAGAATAGAATCCTCAGCAGAAACATCATAGCTCCAGTTCTGTGCTCCATATCTTACTAAACTCCCCTCTTTCCCTTAAATATGGACCATCTCCACGGAGTCACCTCACTGGGGACACCAAAACCCAAAGGTTACTTTTTTAGGTACAAATTAACCAAACCGAAAAGGAGGAGAGGCAGAGGCTGAACATATTCCACACAGAAGAAACAGTTGGATAACATTGAGTTTGGGAATTGTAAGCAGCTCAACACAATACAATACTCAGCATACGTACCGCTCACAAAATACTCAGTATGTGCTAAACACAAAAGCAACGTACATTGTATAAGTGATCTCCTTGTAGTTTATAGACTCCGGGAAGAAAGGTTATCTCTAGTTTTTAAATATGGACACTGAAGTTGAGAATGGTTAAATCACATGCTCAAGGCCGGACATTTAGGAAAGGGTAGATCTGACGTTCAAATCCAGGTATACGTGGTTTCAACACCATGGGGGGTGAGGGAGAGAGTAACAAACTCTACCATTGGAATTCTGTAGGAGTCGGATGCCAGACAAAGGAATGTGGAATTTATCCAGTAGGCAGTATGTGATGGGACGAAAGTAAATGTCTTTGGGAGGAGGGTACGATTAGATTAGTGTTTTAGAACGACTATTTTGTCATCCATGTGGAGGATAAATTAGAAAGGGGGGGATTTCTTTATATTTCTTAAATATAAAGTCAGTGTTTTTTTCAATGACTCTCTGGTAAATAGGGGCTATGTTTAATCCTTTATCCTTCTCATATAGTATGCTAGTGAATGAGTGAAGGAATGAATGCAGTTTCAATTTATAAAGTTTTAGGTTGTCAAGGAGACCAAATGGCCACTTACCTGATTCCATTTGCTGATACTTAAAAATGTCTTCAATATAAATGAAAATCGGGCACTAACTTTGGGAAGAAGCCTTATGATGTATAAAAATACAGCTAATTTTGGAGAAAGATTGCTGAAGTGAGAAGAACCCTAGTCTGTAGGCCACTTGAATTTGAACCCCAGTTCTCCCACTTGTTATGTGTGCTTAGGCAAATCTCTTCATCTTCCTGAGCTAGAATTTCCTCATCTCTATATTGAGAGTAATCTTTGAGTAGGGCCCTAGTGATTCAGAGAAAGCAAACGGGGAGATTCTGGGTATTAGTAATATTTAGCAACAGTAACATGAATGTATTCACTGTGAGAAAAGTCATCAATCACACAGTTACATGTATAATTTTCTGTATAAGTTTTGTATTTCCATAAGAAACTGTATTAAGGACAATAGAATGAGGAAAGTTTAATTTAACCTCATTTATTGTTTTTCCAGTTTGGGTACTCAGTGGTCATAATTACTGGTCCTTGACAGAAATAAAAGTATAGGGGTGCCTGGGTGGCTCAGTCAGTTGAGCATCTGACTTTGCCTCAGGTCATGATCTCACGGCTCGTGAGTTCAAGCCCCACGTTGGACTCTGTGCTGACAGCTCAGAGCCTGGAGCCTGCTTTGGATTCTGCCTCCATCTCTCTCTCTGCCCCTCCCCTGCTCACACTCTGTCTTTCTTTGTCTCTCTCAAATATAAGTAAACATTTTAAAAAAATTTTTTAAAGAAATTAAAGTATATTGTCATTTCAAAACACAATTATCATGAGAAACTAGTCCATGAACTCTCTGGAACAGCTATTTAAAGAATAAGAAAGAAAATACATTGGAATAGAGGGCCTACTGGTTAAATATGGTGGAATGAACACAAGTGTTTAGCACTACTTCTCAAACCTCACTAAAAGGGCAGTAAAAGAATATAAAGTGCCCAAATCTGTGATGATCAAGAAAATGGGAAAGTAGATGGCAGAAAGTAGAAGTCAATACTATTTTAAAATTTATTATTATTGTTATTTTTTATTTGAAATAATTTAAGATTCATGAGAAGTTGCAAAAATAGTAGAGAAATCTCTTGGGTACCCTTCACCCAGCTTTCCCCAATGAGAACATCTTATATAATCAAGTACATTGTAAAAACCAAGAAATTGACATTGGTACAATGCTATTACTTAAGAACAGATCTTATTTGGTTACCCCCAGTCTTTTTAAACATTTTTTATGTTCCTTTATTTTTGAGAGAGAGAGACAGAGACAGAGTGAAAGTGGGGGAGAGGCAGAGAGACAGGGAAACACAGAATCTGAAGCAGGCTACAGGCTCTAACGTGGGACTCGAACTCACAAACAGCGAGATCATGACCTGAGCTGAAGTTGGGTGCTTAAACAACTGAGCCATGCAGGTGCCCCATATCACCAGTTTTAACATGCTCTTTCTTTCAAAAAATTTTTGATGTATGGTTTTATGAAATTTGATCATAGATCTAGATTTGATGAACACACTGATGAGTAAATTTCATCTCAAGAAACCACTTTCTTTGCTCATTGATAAGGAACAACTACTCATCCATTCAAGTTTTATCATGAGATGGAAACAATTCAGTCCCATCTTCAGGCCCCACTTCTAATTCTAGTTCTCTACTGTTTCCACCACATCGCCACTTACTTCCTCCACTGAAGTCTTGAACCCCTCAAAGTCAAACATGAGGTTTGCAATCAAATTCTTCCTGACTCCTGTTAATATTTATATTTTGACTTCTTCTCATGAATCATGAATGTTCTCAATGGCATCTAGAATGGTGAATCCTTTCCAGAAGGCTTTTAAATGTACTTTGCTCAGATCCATAAGAATAATCCCTATCTATGACACCTATAGCCTTATGAGATATATTTCTTAAATAATAAGATGTAAAATCAAAATTACTCCTTGATCTATGGGCTGCAGAATGGATGCTGTGTTAGAAATCATGAAAACAATATGAATCTCATTACACAGTTTCATCAGTGCTCTTGGGTGACCAGGTGTATTGTCAATGAGTATTTTGAAAGGAATCTTTTATTCTAAGAAGTAGGTCTCAGCAGTGGGCTTAAAGTATTCAGTAAACAATCCCATAAATAGATGTGCTGACATTCAGGCTTTGTTGTTGCACATATAAAGCATAAGCATGGCAGATTTAGCATAATTCTTCAGGACCTTAGGCTTTTCAGAATGATAAATGAATGTTGGCTTCAACTTAAAGTCACTAGCTGTGTTAGCCCTTACGAGTGAAGTCAACCTGAACGGTGATGCTTTGAAGTCAGACATTGTCTTCTCCACTCTAGCCATTAAAGTCTGAGATGGCATCTTCCAATGGAAGGCTATTTTGCCTACGTTGAAAATCTGTTGTTTAGTGTAGTCACCTTCACTAATTATTTAAACTAGATCTTCTGGATAAGTTGCTACAACTTCTACATCAGTACTTGATACTTCACCTTGTACTTTTATGCTGTGGAGATGGCTTCTATCCTTGAACCTCATGGACCAACCTCTGCTAGCTTCAATTTTTTTTCCTGCAGCTTCCTCACCTCTTTCAGCCTTCATACAATTGAAAACAGTTTGAGCTTTGCTCTGGATTAGAAAAATTCAAACAGCTAACTAATATATATGGAAATGCTCAATGTCACTAGTAATTAGAACAAATAAAATTAAAGCAAAAATACAATAGCATTTTATATCCAGCAGATTGGTAAAAATTAGAAGGTCTTGCAACACCAAATATTTGACTAGAATGAGGGGAATGAGAATCTTCTTATTGCTTATAAAGACTGGTATAGTTATTCTACAGATGAATCTGGCAGTATTTTAATCAATATATATTTGACTTCTAACAATGGGCCAGAAACTATTTTGGATGGTAGGGAAATCAAGAGTTAGTAAACACACACACACACACACACACACACACACACACGCCTTCTTTAAGCTTACAGTTTTGCAATGAGAGAAGACAGCAAACACAACTAAAAAGTAAAATTAAGGTATATCATGTGGTGATAAATTATATGGAGGAGAGAAAGACAGGATGAAGGGGTATGGGATGGCTAGAGTAAAGAGGAACCGTTAAAATTTTAAATTTGGTGGCTAGGGAAGATTTGATTGAAGAGGAGACATTTGAGCTAAGACCAGTTAGGGATAAACCATGTAATTCTGGAGGAGTTAACAGCAAGCATAAAGACCTGAATCGAGAGCATACCTAAAATGTTTAAGGAACAACAATGTTAGTGTGGCTTGATCTGAGAAAGTTGGGAGGAGAGCATGAGGAAATGAGGCAAGAGAGAGAAATGGGGGCAGATAACAAGTGTGCTTTATGTACTGGGAAGACTTTGGATTTCACTCTGAAAAGGATGAGAAGTATTTGAAGGTTTGGTGGAAGGAGTCCTTATAGAAATTAACTATGTATAAAGTCTAAGATTCAGCCATTCCACTACTGGAATTATACCAAAAGTTATATAGAAAAACCCATACACAGATGCAGAAGATATGTACAAGAATTTGTTGAGCTTTGTTTGTGTGTATGTGAAAGTGAGAAATCAGAGACAGTTGAGGCAATCCTCACTAGGGGAATTAATAGGTAAAACCCTTTCAACAGTCAGAGCAATAAAGAAGAGTTACATATAGCTTCTAAATAGTGCTGAGTGAAACAAAAAAGAAACAAGATGAAATCTATTGCACAATACCATATATATAAATTTAAAATATATATATACCAAAGGCAAAACTATTTTTCAAAGATACATAAATATCCAAGGATGTGGACCAATTAGACTGAGTGTCTATGAGGAGGTAGTAAGAATGAAGTAAGAATTGGGGATGTAAAAGAAAAAAATTTTTTAGAAAGAGAAAATGCTTAAGGAGAGGCTAAGGAAAACATATCTGCAGTATTATATTCTCTCTGACAGAACCATCAGTCTATTTCTCCCCCTCAAAAGTTATATATGTATACACCTAGCTTCCTTTTTAATTATAAAGAATTTTGAATAATATAGCAAATTACCATGTAGCCATTATCCAGCCTCACAAATCATGGCCAATCTAGGCCCATTCACACCCTTACCCACCATCCTCTACTTGATTTTATTTATTTTTTGAGACTCTTAAATCAACTTTTTTTGGAGATATAATTTACATATCTAATAAAATGCATTCATTTTATGTGTACACTTTGATGAGTTTTGGGTATAATCAGTACCCCAATCAAGTTATAAAATATTGAAAGAAAATTCCCGGAGCCTCATTCCAGTCATTCTCCCATCTGCACCCTTCGGCATCTACTACTTTGCCTTCTGTCCCTATAGATTAGATTTGTGTTTTCTAGACTAATGCTTATAAGCAGCATGAAATTTCCACTTTGTTCATGTTTTCCTTTAAATTTTTGAACATATTTGTAGTATTTGTGGTACTGTATTTTTTACTAATTTATATATATATATATATATATACATATATATATATATGTAATTTCTAAATCTCTTTCTAATGTCTGATTTCATTCCTGCATAGACATCTCATTTTTTTTTTTTTTTGCTTCTCCATATGTCTAGTAATTCTTGATTGAATGTGAGACATTTAATGCCACTTGTTGAGTGTCTGGTTTCATGGCCTATATTTAAACAGTATTGGGCTTTATTCTGGCAGGCAGCTAATTTAGGATCAGCTTGGTCCTTTGAGGTTTGTTTTTGGAGCAGCTTCGTCCTTTGAGGTTTGTTTTTGAGCTTTGTTAGGGTCATTTTGGAGCCTTTACTTTAGGACAATTTTAGCCTCACTATTAAGGCATGTTCTTTCTGTGTCTCTGTAGAACTCTTTAAGTGTTTAAGGAAATCTCTTACTTGTCTGGAGGAATTTCAATGTCTTCCAGTCCTATGTGAGCTCTGGTAGCTGCTCAGTTTATAGTTCCCTGGTAATTGATTATTTCTTAGCAGTTTTTCTTTACCAAACCTCTTGTACTCTCTCACTCTATGCACGCATAGCTTAGTATTAATACAAAACTTGAGGAGATCCCTTTCCAGATTTCTGAAATTCTTTCTCAACATAGATCTCTTCTCTCAAGTACTCCAATTTGCACATTTCAGCCACTACAGACTCCCTAAACTTGGAGCTCTGTCTTCTTAATCCAGCATGAACTCTTTGTTTTGCTAAAAAACCTCTCTCTTAGCTTTATATTCTGGAATAGATTTCTAATCAGAAAGCAAAAACAATTATTGAGCTTATCTAATTTTTATCATTTATCATAGGGCCACAGTCTATACTTGTTTCCTATATTTTGACCAATTTTTCTATTTAAGTTTTGCCATTTCAAGTGAAAGAGCTAGTCTGATACCATTTAATTTATCAAAGCAGGAATTTCAGAAATCTTGGAGAGTAAGCTTTTATTAAAAGAAAATTAAGTCTGTTGCAAGGGCAATGGTATATATTCTTCTGTTTTCAATTCTTTTTACCTGTATAAAACTAACAGTAATTTGGAATTGGGCTAGGATTTAAATTCCATTTATAGTATTTTGGACAAAATTTCAGGCATATTTTATTTGCAGTCAAATGCTCTACCACTGAGCTATATTCCCTAAGGCATATTTTATTTATAAATATTTTATAAATGTAAATTGTGCCTTTGAAAGATAAAGATTATTAAACTAATAACTACAATTTCAGTATCATAGCTAAAATATGAAATAATTCCTCATCAAATATCCAATGTTCAAATTTCCAGGTGCTTATAATTTTTAAATTAAAAATTTTTAACAAATTTTTTAAAAATCAGGATCAAACAGGATTCGCAAATTACAATTGTTGTGTTTTTAAAGTCTTTTTAAAACATTTATGTTAATCCCTTATTTCTTTTGTGTTACTTTTGAAATATATTGTTTTTGAAGAATCTGGGTGTTTGGTAGAGTTTTCAACAGTTTGTATTTTGTTGACTGTATCCCTAAGGTATAATTTAACATGTTTCTTTATTAAACTCCCTGTTGGAAGTTGGGGAGCAAAGTGACAATTTACAATATTTCATGTTGTCCTTCATGAAAATGTTGTCCCTCTTTATTTTTTAAATATTTTTTAAATTCTATATTTTCATTGTCTTCTGTGAAGTTTTATACATTTTGCTTTTTTTCCCCCCAATTAATGAATTGGACATTTCTTGCTTTACTCTTTGGTTCCTTATAGTTTTCTCTCTTGCTGTTATATTTAGCCTACATTTTAACTTCCTTTAGTTAGTCAGCTTGCTCTTGCTGGCCTTGCAATTATTGGGCAAACCTCAGTGACTAGATTCATGTTCCTGATACAGAGCAATGACCATACAATACATTTGAATACCCTGTTTATAGCATGGTCCCCAAACAGACATGAAGGCCAACTAAATGCAGTTCACCAAGTAGCTCCATACATTTGGGTGTCTCTGTGTGTGCATCTTCATTTGAACTTGTTTGGGATATGTTGTTCTTTCAAGGCTTGTTAGACTCCCTTGAGCTGCTTAGGTACAGAATTAGTAGGCTCAGTTGAAGAGTCTAAGTGGCTTTTCTTAAATTTCATCTGTAGTTTCAAGCCAACCCAGTGCACTGGAAGAGCCTGGATTTCACTCAGAAGCTGTGAAGTCATTCTCTGCCTCTTATTCCAGGCTTTAGTGAGCTACAACTACCTGAACCTCTGTTTCCATATCTTCAATACAGAAATAATAACACTTGTTTTGACAAACTCATGGGGTTTCTGTAAAGAACAAATGGGTTCATATTTTTGAAACTGCTCTATAATAGCGCTGTCCAATAGACATATGTGAGTCACAGAAGTATTTAAAATTTTTCTAAGCCACATTGTATAAGAGCCCAGGGAACTTAATTTTAACGATATATTTTATTCAATCTGACATAGCAAAAAAGATGATCATTTTAACATGTGATTAATGTGAAAAGATTATTGAGGCTATAATTTACATTCTTTTAATACTAAGTTTACAAATCCAATGTATTTTACACTTATAACCCATTTAAATTTGGATCCTAAATTTTAATCAGAAGTACTTGATGTGTATGTAGATTACATAATATTTATAGTTGCTGTAGATTTATATCCCCAAATTTCCCCAAACTTAAAAAATTTTTCAGTACTGAATGAAGCATTGATTTTTAAATTAAAATTAAATAAAATTAAACAAAAGTAGAAACTCATTTCCTCAAACATGCCAGCCACATTTCAAATTCTTTAAAAAATTTTTTTTAAATGTTTATTCATTTTTGAGAGAGACAGAGAGAGAGTGAGTGGGAGAGGAGCAGAAAGAAAGGGAGGCACAGAATCCAAAGCAGGGTCCAGGCTCCCAGCTGTCAGCACATAGCCTGACACAGGGCTCAAACTCACAAACCATCAGATTATGACCTGAACTGAAGTCCGATGCTCAACCGACTGATCCACCCAGGTGCTTCAACATTTCAAATTCTTAATAACCATATGGGTTAGGGGTTACCATGTTGGATAGTGCCTTGTGTAAGCTGTTGAGTTCCACATCTCTGACAGCTTTTTCAGAAGTTCTCAAATCTCAGCTGGATGTTACATTGTTTGTTTCACTTTGGGCCTCCACGTTAGAGAACTGAATTTCCTTTGCGTTGACCTACAGAAGAATTTCTCAAGGAAAACCTCCCAGCTTTTCTGACAACTGGACAACAGATTGCTTCCATTCCAGTTATCAGAATTTATGTTGTCTGAGAGTCACTACACATTCTGGGAAATAAATACATCTCTAAGAGTAGGGGAAAGATGACCAAAATAGACTGTTTTTTAAAAGAGCTGAAAAATCGATTCCTGGTAGTAATGCAATCTGGAATACATGAAACCATTAGCACAGGGAGCCCACAGTGAAGTCAGGATCTATTCTGAGCCATGGAGAATCAAGCTCCCATGTGACTTCAATGCATTACCAAGAACAGACTATAATTCCGGGTAAGGCTAAGCCCATCATCTTCAGGGTGAGGAGCATCACAGAGGGTCACCTCACCTGTCTGGGATCTGCTGACCAAGGTGAGTCAAGGCATTGGGGCAAGGATGAAGGACACTCTACCGCAAGCATTTATTTCATGAATTCATCACGGAATTTGGTATGAAGCTATTTCTCTCCTCCCCTTTTTTTTAATCTGAGGAACAGAATAAGAATTCCTCACAATTTTTGTTTTGTTTCATTTTGCTTCTACGAAGAATCTTTGACCTGAAATAACCTACTGCAATTTGGTCAGATTGGACTGTATTAACAAACACTTATCTAACACTTACCACGACCCACACATTGTCCTAAGCACTTTGCCTATATTAACTCATTTGTTTCTCACAACAAACTTGTGAGGTGAATGCTATAATTTCCACTTTACAGATAAGAAAACTGAGGCAGAGAGCAGTGTAAATAACTTGCACAATGTCATTTTGTTAGTAGGTAATAGAGATGGGATACGAACCCAGGCAATATAGGTTTTTGAGCAATCAGTAAATCCTATGGACCGCGCTAGTACTGGAAATGGGTCAGAAACTAGACCTCCAAGTCCAGTCCAGAGTGCTGAACCCTGCGCTCAGTCACCAGAAATTCAGACGCCACCTTCTCTAATTAATTAGTGAGATCAGAGAGGAACTGAAAAATCCATCTGCCTCTATGGTTGTGTCTTAATGATCTAGATGGCCTTCTGTCTCCATGGCCACTATCAAAATTCTACTCATCCTTCAAGGCTCAGCTCAAACAAACCTTCCCCACTGGGTTTCTGAAATCTCTCAAGCCAAAATTACTCCCTTTCTCATTTCTCCCAATCTTGTACTGCTTAATCTCAAATATTATAGATTTTTGAAAGCTGCCTTAAATTACAGTGCTGTTTATCTCCTTTTCTGGGCTACGAGCCCCTAGAGGATGAGAAGTGTGTGTAATTCATTTATGTGTCCCCCACAACACCTACCATGGAGGCTTTTGCTTTCCAGCACTCCTCAAATATTCATTACTAATTCATTACTACTTATATATTTCTAATTTGAATAGGAAGGTGATATATTGAAAAATGTACTGCAGTGTGTTTGAGGAAACTTGAATCCTAAACTTAGTTCTGTCACCAAGTAGCCCCATACATTTGGGTAATTTATTTCACCTCTCTGAGCCTCAGTTGTCTGTAATTGGATGAGATAATCTCTAAGGCCTCATGACATTTATGGAATAGGCTATTATTTGCTCTGAATTTATGTACACAAAAGGTTTTTAAACAAGTCCCTAAAGGATGTTTCATATATTCTGAGATCACTACTGGGTTGCTGGGTTGAGGTACATCTAAGCAGGAACACATGAGAGGGGCCAGCAGAAACAGCCCCTTGAGATAGGCCAAGGCTGGCAGCCTGTGTTATAGAATTCCAGAATCCCAGCCTGGCTAAAAGCCTGCATCTTTAAGGACAGGGCTTTACCAAAAGTGATGGCCAGGGTAGGAGACAACTTCAGGAAACAGAAGAGATGGCTCTGTCTTCAGTGTCCTTAACATGTGGCAGGGATAACTGGCTAGCTAGGCTTCCCTCAAGAACACTCTAGAAATAGTTTACAGATAAGAGGAGAGCATCTACAGGTGATCAGTCAGTCATCAAATAAAAGGTAAAAAGTGTCTGCGAGAATGTGGAGAAATTGGAATCCTTCTACACCGTTGGCGGGAATGTAAAATCGTGCAGCTGTGATGGAGAACAGTATGGAGGTCCCCCTCTGCCCAGTAAAAATAGAACCACCATATGATCCAGCACCCCCACTTCTGGGTATATATATCTAAACGAGAGAAATCAGTACCTTGAAGAGGTATCTGCACTCCAATGTACGTTGCAGCATTATTATAATAGCTGAGGTACAGAAACACCCTAAATGTTCATCGACAGATGAAGGGTCATGGAAAATACAGTATTTCACCCAATGGAACATTATTCAGCTTTTTAAAAAATATTTACAACAATATGGCTGAACCTGGGGGACATTATAGTAGGTGAAATAAGCCAGTAAGAGCAGGACAAATACTGTATGATGTCTTCTTTTTAAAAATTTTTTTTTTAAATTTTTGAGACAGAGAGAGACAGAGCATAAGTGGGGGTGGGGCAGAGAGAGAGGGAGACACAGAATCTGAAGCAGGCTCCAGACTCTGATCTGTCAGCACAGAGCCCGATGTGGGGCTCGAACCCACAAGCCATGAGATCATGACCTGAGCCAAAGTCAGAAGCTTAACCGACTGAGCCACCCAGGCACCCCTATGATGTCTTCTATAGTCGAACCTGAAATAGTCAAACCCACAGGGGCGGAGAATAGAACAGTGGTTACCAGGTGCTAGATGATGAGGGAAATGGGGAATTATTATTCAATTGGTATAAAGTTTCAGTTTTAAAAGATGAATAAGCTCTAGAGATGTGCTTTACAACACTGTGTTTACCATTAGCATTACTGGATTGTCTACTTAAAAATGTGTTGAGAGGGGAGATCTCATATTAAGTGTTCTTACCACACACACACACACACACACACACCAAAGAACACAGGGAAACTTTTGGAGATGGTGGCTGTCGTACTGGTTTTAAGGGTATATGCATAGGACCAAACTCATCGGGGCACCTTGATGGCTGACTCGGTTAAGCCTCTGACTCTTGGTTTCAGCTCAGGTCATGATCTCACGATTTTGTCAGTTCAAGCCCCATGTTAGGCTCTGCTAACACGCTGGCAGCAGGGAACCTGCGTGGGACTCTCTCTCTCTCTCTCTCTCTTTCCCCCACTTGCACTGTCTCTGTTTCTTTCCAAATAAATAAATAAACTTAAAAAGTTTTTTAAAAGACCAAGCTCATCAAATTGTATACATTGTATACGTGTAATTTTTGCATATCAATCATATTTCAATAAAACATTAAGTAAAATTAAAAAGTAAACAACTCATAATCTTTGCAACCTAAAAATAAAAATATTTTCAGACCATAAAAGAAAAACATGGGTCTGACTGGATCCCTCTCTAAGAGTTACGTTCAACTTTAAGAATGCATAGAGAGTGTTAGGAGGCAGGAAACTGCGGAATTGATGAAATATTTGCCTGGGTCAAATCGTCTCAAAGTTCCTAAATGTTAAACATAAATTGTAGATTATGAAATATTGGATTTAAAATGCTTATGTATTTCTTTTCTTTTCTTTTCTTTTCTTTCTTCTTTTTGAGAGAGACAGAGGGAGAGAGAGAGAGAGAGAGCACACATGTGTGTGTGCATGCATGAGCAGGAGATGAGCAGAGAGAGAGAGAATCTTAAGCAGGCTCCATGCTCAGCAAAGAGCCCTACGTGGAACTTGATCTCAAGTCCATATGAGATCATGACCTGAGCCAAAACAAGAATCAGTTGTTTAATTGACTGAGCCACCCGGGTGCCCCAACATTTATGTATTTCTTAATTTCTTCTTAGTGATTCATCCTAATTATCAGATCCGTAGAATAGAGATTCGTCTTGCCTTTCTCTCTTCACTGGATAAAACCACAGTGGAGAAGCTTTGTTTTTTGTTTTGTGTTGGTTGTCATTCCTCAACTAGGATATGGTGGGACAAACCCTAGACTCTGATGCACAGGGCACAAATTCCAAGTGTACTCAGCCATTGAAAAGGTAGAATTTGGATAAATCACTTTACCTTTCTGGATCTTTGTAATAGCATCTATAAAATAAAGGGATTTGTGGTAAATGGTCTCTAAAAGCCCCTTTGGGTGGACAAAATTTCTATGATAGATATCTTCCTCCACAAGACTATACCCATCTGGAAGGCAGGGGCTGTGCTTTATACATCGCTGTAACCCCAGATGCTAGAGAAGTTCCTGGCACATATTGGGAACTCAATAGATATTAACTGAATTGAATATAATATGCGAGGAAGCAGGAGATTAGAGCCAGACAGGCAAAAATGTGAAAGTAAGTCTTGTTTTCTCTTAGTGGACTAAAGCTAACAAGAGACCATTTAGTTAGCAGATGAAGACCCCAACTGAAGAAGAATGGAAGGACATTCCACCACCTGGGGCCATAGAAGCCCCTGGGATGTGCAAATATGTTGGGGAAGGCTAGGGACTATAAAGTAAGAATATTGATAAATTAAAAATGATAAATCTCACCAAAATAGATGTATAAGGTTAAACCTTGTTATACAATAGTACATTAAAAATTAGTGGGAGGGACTCCTGGGTGGCTCAGTTGGTTAAGCATCCAATTTCAGCTCAGGTCATGATCTTACGGTTCATGGGTTTGAGCCCTGTGTTGCTCTCTGTGCTGTCAGCTCAGAGCCTGGAGCCTGCTTCAGATTCTGTTTCTCAACCCCCCCCTGCCCCCCGCTCCTCCCCCGCTCATGCTCTGTTCTCTTTCTCTCTCTCTCTCTTTCAAAAAAGTAAACATTTAAAGAAATTTTAAAAAATTAGTGGGAAAGCTCCCAAATGTTTGCTTAGATTTTCAAAATGAAAATAACTGTTTTTGAGTGGGTAATGCAGGCACAGAAGATAAAATTTAAAAGATTCATAAAGAAGCAGAAAAAGAAATCAAAGAATTTATCTCATTTACAATTACATTAAAACCCATAAAATACCCAGGAATAAACCTAACCAAAGAGGTGACAAAGATATATATACACTGAAAACTATAGAAATCTTATGAAAGAAATTGAAGAAGTCACACACAAAGAAAGGAAAAACATTTCATGCTCACGGATTGGAAGAACAAATATTGTCAAAATGTTGATATTACCCAAAGCAATCTATATATTCAATGCAATCCTTACTAAAGTAACATCAGCATTCTTCACAGAGCTAAAACAAATAATCCTAAAATTTGTATGGAACCAGAAAAGGCCCCGAATAGCCAAAACAATCCTGAAAAAGAAAACCGAAGCTGGGGCTATCACACTCCTGGACTTCAAGACATATTACAAAGCTGTAATCATCAAGACAGTATGGTACTGGCACAAAAACAGACACTCAGATCAATGGAACAGAATAGAGAACACAGAAATGGGCCCACAAACGTATGGCCAACTAATCTTTGACAAAGCAGGAAAGAATATCCAATGGAAAAAAGGCAGTCTCTTTAGCAAATGCTGCTGGGAAAACTGGACAGCAACATGCAGAGGAATGAACCTGGACCACTTTCTTACACCACACACAAAAATAAACTCAAAATGGATGAAAGACCTAAATGTAAGACAGGAAGGCATCAAAATACTCAAGGAAAAAGCAGGTAACAACCTCTTTGACCTCGGTCACAACAACTTCTTACTTGACATGTCTCTGGAGGCAAGGGAAACAAAAGAAAAAATGAACTATTGGGACCTCATCAAGATAAAAAGCTTCTGTGCAGCAAAGGAAACAATCAGCAAAACTAAAAGGCAACCAATGGAATGGGAGAAGATATTTGCAAATGACATTCAGATAAAGGGTTAGTATCTAAAATCTACAAAGAGTTATCAAAACCAACACCCCAAAAAAACAAACAATTCAGTGAAGAAATGGAAAGAAGACATGAATAGACACTTCTCCAAAGAAGACATCCAGATGGCCAACAGACACATGAAAAAAAGGCTCAACATCACTCATCATTAGGGAAATACAAATCAAAACCACAATGAGATACCACCTCACACATGTCAGAATGGCTAACATTAACAACTCCCGCAACAACAGATATTGGCAAGGATTCGGAGAAAGTGGATCTCTTTTGCACTGCTGGTGGAAATGCAAACTGGTGGAACCACTTTGGAAAACAGTATGAAGGTCCCTCAAAAAATTAAAAATGGAACTACCCTACAACCCAGCAATTAGACTACTAGGTATTTATGCAAAGGATACAGGAGTGTTCTTTTGAAGGGGCACATGGACCCCAATGTTTACAGCCGCACTATTGACAATAGCCAAAGTATGGAAAGAGCCCAAATATCCATGAACTGATGAGAAGATAAAGAAGATGTGGTACCTATAGACATATAATGGAATATTACTCAGTGATCAGAAAGAATGAAATCTTACCATTTGCCACAATGTGGATGGAACTAGAGTATTATGCTAAGCTAAATAAGTTAGTCAGAGAAAGACAAATATGCGATTTCAATCATATATGGAATTTAAGACAAAAAACAGAAGCACATAAGGGAAAGGAAGCAAAAATAATATAAAAACAGAAAAAGAGACAAACCATAAGAGACTCTTAAATACAGAGAACAAACTGAGGGTTGCTAGAGGGGTGTTGAGTGTGGGGATAGTCTAAATGGGCAAGGGGCATTAAGGAGGACTCTTGTTGGGATGAGCACTGGGTGTTATATGTAAGTGATGAATCACTAAATTCTATTCCTGAAATCATTATTACACTATATGATAACTAACTTGGGTCTAAATTAAAAAAAAAAAGAATCATAAAGTGATTAGGGTGCCTGGGTGGCTAAGTTGGTTAAGCATCCAACTTTGGCTCAGGTTATGATCTTACAGTTTGTGGGTTCAAGCACTGCACCAGCCTCTCTGCTGTCAGCTCAGAGCCTGCTTTGGATCGTCTGTCCCCCTCTCTCTGCCCCTCCCCTGCTCGTGTTCTCTCTCTCTCAAAAATAAATAAAAACATTAAAAAAACCGTTTAAAAGATTCATAAGACTTTTATCAGAAATATTTATTCTTCTTGTGATAGGCCATTAGTTCTTTGACTCAAAAGTGCCCTTCCTTTTTTAAGCAAGCACCAAGTGGAACTATCAGTTAGCCCATCTGATATGAGACCACTCAGGACAGAAGGCCAGACCCCTCCATACAGCCGTGTAGCACGGTGGAAGGTGAAATGGGAGTATCCTGATGTGGACCCAGTGAATTAGATAAGGGTGCAATTGTTATCCCATTGCACAGAATGAGAAGCTGAGGCCTAGAAAGAAGACATAATTGAGACAAGGTCACTTGAAGACAGTGGCAAAACTCTTGTTTGCAAAGCCAGCTAACCTCACTCTGTCCATTCATCAGAAGCTCTATCTCCTGTCTTCCTGCCCAGGTGAGTTTCTTTGAAAAGGAAGCAGACTGCAGTTCTGGGGTCGGGGACAGGCACACCTGATCGCTCAGCGCCTCCCTGCAGAGGTAAGAATGCTTCTGTGGCCCAGGCTCATGACAGTTTCAGGGGAAGAGTCAGGTTCCCTTTGGAGAGGAGCACAGTCGGATCTTTGTTCCCCAACGGGTCACATTTCCTCATGTTTATTGAATTCTCTCAATCACAGACTTGATCTCTGGGTCCCAGGAAGGGGGGCTTGCTCTCGAGAGAACGTGCGAAGTTGAACTTTATTTACTCTTGATAAGAGAATCAAAAAGGAAGTTAACTTTTTACCCAGTCTCTTCTCAAAGCCATCAAAAGAATTATGAAGCCTTTTCAAGATCAAACACGGAGGTTCTTCACAAAGGTTGTCACGATGAATTAATCTGCAGACCCTTCACCCCTCTTTCCCACTGTGCAGAAATGAGGGGACCATTTCTCTCCTCTCTTCGGAACTCTGTCCCCTCCTCCCTGCGCTTTCCATCTCTGCCACCCTGCACATCTCTGTTACCTGCTCCTCTGGGCAGGGTTTGAGGGACTAAGGCTGAAACACCGAAGTAGAGACCTTCCTGTTCTGCCCAAATAAGAGATTGTACGGGCAGTTTGATGAGGTAGGTTTTGAGACTGTAATAATTCTGGAGGCAGGCACCAGTCTGCCAGTCAGCCAAGTTCACTTCCCTAACTTCTTTCTGCTTCTCACTACCCGCCCCCCGCCCCCCACCCACCCGCCGAGCTGCTTGGATGAGTTGAATACATTGTCTTTATTGTTAGTACTCCTGACTTGCTCCAATCAACACGTTTCTTTAACTCTTTTAAAACAAGCTTGTTAGAGCTGTCTACAATGCCATGAGGTTCTAACTTCCTCTGATTAATTAGGAGGCTTAGAAATGTGTGAGTGTGTTTTAGAAACTGCTGTGGGTTATCATAGCATTGAGCAAGTTCACTTATTTAATATTTAATGCAGAGCTATTTTCTCCTCTAGAAGTAGATTGGGGGAGGGGGCTGTGTGCTAGCTAAAAACATGTATTTTCATCTCTACTTCTTTTTGGTGTGTGTTGCTAACCTACTTGGTTCCTCCACCTTCAGCCACATAAAGAAGTGAAAAAAAGCAACAATAGGAGAAAACCATTGTTGTTAAGGAATGTACCAGAAGAAGACGTTACTAAAAGTATCCAGGCAACTTGAATCCTGTGTTGTCTTTGGAAAGGAGAGGTTTGGGACATGTGCCGTGGCGATTTATTACAGGTGACAAAAATATTTGTTGGCCAGTGCACCCCTGAACTTTCTGTTCCCCATTCTGCAGAACTATTGCTAATGGCCAGTACATCCTGGTGGACTTAGCCTGGGTTTATGTGTCGCTCCATCTCCCTAACTACTCATGTGCTGTTTGGTCTCTAGGTGGCTAACCTAATCTATTTTATTTTATATCTTATAACTGAATTATTGGATGTAACCTTGTCCCAAAGTCTGGGACTGTCACCTCCATGAAACTTCTCCAATTTTCTCTTTACAGCCATTGATTCACTTACCCAATAATTTTTTTTTATATCTGTGTTGAGTGTTGGATGTCCAAGGATGACTAAGACAAATTCATTTCCTTCTTATCTTTGGAGTGAACAGTCTAACCTGAAAGATGATCATTGCACGAGAAATCACACGTGTGATTCATGCCATGCTGATATGCAGGGAGCTTTGGAGACACATCAGAAGACACTTAACCTAGAATTCCATGGGTCAGGAATGGCCTCCCTGACAAAGTGCCATCTATCTTGACCTGAAGGAAAAGAATGAGCAAGGAACATTCCAGGTAGAGAGGAGTCACACGTTTGAAAGTTCTGAGATAGAAAGGAATGTGGCGTGTTGTAGGCAATTGAAGGCCAGTATGGCTAGAGAATAATGAAAATGAATATTTGACATTTTAGATACCTGGTAATACTCAAAACAGTTTACATGTATTTATTTATTTAGCTTTCACAGTGAGTCTATGATGAGGGTACTAAGAACACAGAGGAGTTAAGTAACTTGCCCAGCGTCACATAGCTAAGAAATTTCATAGCTGGGATATGAGTAAAGACAGTTTGGCTGTAACCCTGACCCTCTGAACGCAAACTTCAGAGATGGTAAATGGAGATCGGACAAGGACCACGTTGCATGATTCAGGAAAAAAGGGAAGAAGATCAGTTAATTAAATCAATTTCAATCACACTGAAAGTTAGATACAGCATGTGGGTTTTCTAACTACCAACTTCAATGTCTTTCTTCATATGGAAAATTAGGGGAGCCTGCTGAGATTTTAACTCTAGGTTAGACGCTGAAAAAAAGAAGCAATCAAATTAGTCTTCAAAGGGCTAATCAGGCCCTCATAATGTTCGGGGAAAGAAGAGGTTCATGTGGGGTGGAGAGCTGAGGAATTCATGGAGAAAGCCACTCGATGTGTCCTTGTAAGAATCCTTAGGATATAGACTGATAGGAACAATGGAATGGTTTTCAAAGAAGTTCCATTCCCTTTTAATTCTCTCTCTCTCTCTCTCTCTCTCTTTTTAGTACATACTTATTATGTACCTTCTATATGCCTGGCTTTCTGCCAGGAGTTGAGATTGGAGCAGTGAATGGGACAAATCAAGTGGGAACCAGCATGAGCAAGGGCACAAGAGTGGGAGATTTGGTGAATGTGGGTGATATTGCCACGGGCCACATTGAGAGTAAGTGGGGCTGAGTTTAGGAGGAGGGGAGGTGGGGGCAGGGGAGATAAAGCAATGGATTGTTCAAGGTTCGGAATGTCAGTATCAAGGGTAAGAATTTTGTTTTTCTGACATAGAGTGAGAAGCCATTGCTAGTTCTTATGTCCGAAGGGAAACAATTTCTAGAATACTTTGGCTGGCAGGTCTGGCACAGTCTATACTACAAGTCAGGTAAGAGATGGGCAAGGAACAGACAAGTAGCTCTCAATGTCACTTACTCTTATTTCTCACTAGCCCTGGACATGCTTTAAAATGAAAGTTCCAGGGCACCTGGGTGGCTCAGTTGGTTGAGCGTCCGACTTTGGCTCAGTCATGATCTCACGGTTCATGAGTTCGAGCCCTATGTCGAGCTCTGTGCTGACAGCTCAGAGCCTGGAGCCTGCTTCAGATTCTGTGTCTCCCTCTCTCTCTGCACCTTCCTTGCTTATGCTCTCTCTCTCGAAAATAAACATTTAAAAAATAATAAAAAAAAGAAAGTTTCTGTGGGTTAGTATATACTTTTATTCTTGAGGATCAGGGTTAAACCAGTTTCTCCTGGTCTATAAAAGTAGACAGGATTTCTGGCTGATAGCTCGGACCAGTTTTATTAACCAAAAACTACCTTTAAACTTGGCACTTTTTTAGCCAGAAACAAACATATTATTTACCCTGGACTGCCCTGAAATCGGTAAGAGAAATGAATGTAATTTAAGAAGACGGTCTTTAATTAAAGGAGCCACTTGCTAAATGTCAAATGCTGCCTTGTTTTTGGCTAAGCCTCCCCCCATCCTCCCACCATTTTAATACACTTTTCCAAATCCTCTGATCTGTCGTAAAGTTCATCACATTTGGCTTTTACCTGGTAAATTTTTATTTAATCTACAGCGGATGCTGTGTCAGTTTGACTCTAATTCAGAATTGGCATGTCCATTGTATCTTAGCGCCAAAGCATGCAGGAGGAAGCTGGACGTGAAGCCGTGAATGCAGCCCGTTGTGTGGTTCCCAGTTCTCAGGATGCCCATGTGGTGCCCTGGCATTTCAGTGCAGCCAAAGGGATGAAAGGTGTGGATTTCTCTTCTTTTTTCTGGCGTACACAGTTTAGAGCCTCCCTCCTCCAAGTAGCCTCTCTGAGTGGGCTTTTCTCCACGCCACATGTATATTTTCACTGTTAACCTAACGTTACACATTTGGTTGGTTGGCATTATTTAGTGTGTGGGTAGAGGTGCTGTAGCAGCGAGTGCTGCCCACAGTCAAACAAATCAAGCAAGAATGATCGCACTGTTTTAGCGAACACCCTGCGTTGCCCATTCCCCGCTTATGGAGCTGGGGAGATGTGTGCACATATACACGCATACGCATGCAATCTGTTTTTGCCCTCAATGTTTTTTTTTTTTTCATAGCTTCTTAAAATTCTGAAACTGGAGGGGGTTTTATAGATGGCAAAATTTATCCCTGTGTTTTTACAGACAAGGAATTTGAGACCTAGACAGGAAAAGGGCAGGGATGCCAAAGGCCACAGAGCTGGTTAGGGAGTGCAAGGATTGCAATACGGATTTCCAGACTGTAGTCTGGGGCTCTCTGTACACCTCACCACCTAAAGTTCTCATGCTTTATACAGAAATAAAACATGGGTTTGCAAGATTGGTAAGTTATAGTGTGCAAAAAAAAAAAATCAACTTAGAAGGCATTTGCATGGAAATGTCTGGAACTTAGGTCCCTAGATTCCCAGACAAGCACCGTTCTATGGCAGGGGGTACATGGGTGCTGTTTAGATGCACGTAAAATGCAGGGGTGGAATGGAAACAGTGAAAAACTTCTCTGAGTCCCATGCTCTGTAATTCCTGACACCTTCAAGCCCTGACCCCATCATCCCCAGAAAGATCGCTGGCAATATTTTTCTTAAAAATATCAAGAGACTGCAAAGAACGTGGCTCAGAGTGTTCTGAGACAGCCCCCTGAATAGATATTCCACCACAACACTCTGGTCACCATAGTTAATTACTTCGAATGTGCAGCTTAAGTGCGGCTCATGATTCTGACTAAGACCAGTTCCTGGAAATTGGGCTTTGATCATGAGAGCCTTGGGAGGCAAGAGTTACATGAGGAAGGAAGCAGCCCAGTGGGGTTGGAGTCCCTTGGTACCACATTGCCATGGCCAGGGCAAGCAGGAAGTGAAGTGAGCATCTGGAACCTTCCACCTCTGATCCTGTCATTGAATGCTGACTATGCCTCTAAGCAGAAGCTCCCTGGGGCTGCCCACTACAGCAAGATGTTCTCATTGGCCCTCCCTTGATAGCCCTCTGCATGCTGGAATCTTCTTCCCTCTCTACTCTCAGTAGCCCATCTTCCAGCTAAACTGGCCTGTTTTGAGCTCCAGCACTGTCTCCTGCTTCCCTTTGTGACCATCGGGGGTCTCATTCATTGGTCTATTGAGGATATTATCATTATCATGGAGAATTTCTATTTTGTGGGATTTGCCCATGTGTTAGTCAGCTAAAGCTGCTGTAACAAAATACCAGAGGCCAGGTGGCTTACCCAACAGATTTGTTTTCTCATAATTGTAGGGGTTAGAGGTCCAAGACCAAGGTGCTGGCAGGGTGAGTTTCTCCTAAGGCCTTTCTCTTTGGCCTTCAGAAGGCCACCTTCTTGCAGTGTCCTCACATGGCTAAAATTTCTCTGGGCATGGACATCCCAGATATCTGTCTCTCACGTTAGGACTTCAACATATGAATTTCGAGGTGACACAAATCACTCCATAACACTGTAGGTCAGTCCTCCCTGGTAAAGGTATTTGCAACTTCACCCCAAAGCAGTACCCTCCAGTAGCAACAATGTTTTGGACAAAGACTTCTACTCTTCGATACACATCTCCTAGGCTGCTGACAAATAAAGCTAAATCTGAACAACCGAACATTTGTATTTCCAATCTCCATGTGATGGGGAAGTAGGGAAATAGGATCCCAGGATTATAAGTCCCAAAGTGCTGCAGGTGGCAGGGAATTACCAAGGTCATGTGCCCACATTCCTCAGGAGCCCGCCAGTCATTTTGTTTGACAAGTTAAATTTTATTTAAAATATTTAATTTTAGAAACTATGAAGATGTAGAAGTGCCCAGGTGGCCAGATGGTTGGGTGTCTGACTTTTGATTTCGGCTCAGGTCGTGATCTTGAGGTTCATGAGATCAAGCCCCTCTTTGGGCTCCGTGCTGACAGGGAGGAGCCTGCTTGGGATTCTCTCTCTCTCTCTCTCTCTCTCTCTCTTTCTCAAAATAAATAAATAAAGGTAAAAAAGAAAGTATGAAGATGTATATGTATATTGTATATAAATAACTGTGTGTATATGTGTGTGTTATATAGGTATAGAAACATTTTCTTTCACCATGAGTTTTGAGGTCATAGAAAGTTCACAAATCAGATCAGAATGCTGGAAAAATGGTCATCACAGTTATGAAGCTAAGTCGTGGACTGTGAGGCCATGCTATTTTGCAGCGAATATCCTTCATTAGGCACTGTGTGGCAATAATATCTAACATTTAAAAATCAGTTACTTTAATCAATTTTCACTGTAACTCTATGAGGTAAATATCATATTATCCTTATTTTATTTTTTAATATTTTATTTAGAGAGAGAGAGTGGCAGAGAGAGAATCCTACGCAGACTCTGTGCTGTCAATGTAGAGCCCAATTTGGGGCTCAATCTCACAAACTGTGAGATCATGACCAGAGCCAAAGTCAAGAGTCAGATGCTTAACTTACTGGGTCACCCAGGCACTCCTGTCCCCATTTTATGGAAAGAAAACTGAGGCATAGTTTGTTCAAAGTCACAAAACGACTAAGTGGGGAAGGGGTATCTGTTCGATGTAAGAATCCGGAGGCATTTGTAGTCAATCTGAAGAGACAAAGCACAACCACCTAGAAATGAAAAACAGAGGGCTAACTGGGTAGTGGATTCAGGGCCGTGGCATAAGAAAGAAAGAGGTGACCGGCTTGAGGATACATTGTTGGGAAAAGCCCTGAAAGGAGACATTGCCTGAACCAAACCTTGAATCATAGGCTGAATTTAGGCAAGCACAGAGGTGGGGATAGAGAGTCTGCAGAATGGGAGGTGGAAATGACAAATCAAATGCAAAAAAGCAAGAATATTGGCAGGCCTGTGAATGAATAAAAAGGGTGTGTGTGTTCATGTTGGCCAGGATTGGCACTGGACTCAATCTTGAAAAGGGAGGAAAGCTTGAGTTGGATTTTTAAAAAATTTATTTCTAGAGAGAGAGAGAGAGAGAGAGAGTAAGAGGGAGGGGCAGAGAGATGGAGAGAGAGGATCCCAAGCAAGATCTGCGCTGTCAGTGCAGAGACTGACATGGGGCTTGAACTCACGAATCATGAGATCAGGACCTGAGCTGAAACAAAGAGTCGAGCCTCAACCAACTGAACGACCCAGGCGCCCCTGCTTGAGTTGAATCTGCAAAGGACTGGACTTAGAACTGGCAAATTTTCACCTGAATCCTGGGAATGAGCTCTCCAACTGGTAGGAATATTGGATATTGTACATTCAACCTATTTGAATAGCAAATAGTCACCAGCCCTATTGCCTACTGAAAGCAATAATTAAATGTCATGGAAGTAAAAGGAAAAAACCAACTCGTGACATTTTTGTTGCTTTGCCCTCCCTTGGGTGCAAATGGGCTTGTATGGAATTGTCCTTATTTACAGTGAGGCTACAGTCTGAGTGAAAGTGTGAGTCACAGTTCAATGTCTTCTCTGAGCCAGAAAAAAAACTTCCTACACAATCGACCATCTGATGTTCTCACTAAAAAACATGTTTAAGATTGTCAGCTCAGACTCTGAGACTCCTATTACACATGTTGAATTACCCTGAAGACATTTAACTCCTGTCCACCAAATGAAGATGTATATGAAGATGACCTCAGCATTAATTATTTTCTAAAGCACTGTGTCCTCTTTCCCATGGGTTTTCATGATCAACTGCTTCAGTCATGTCACTGAATATATCTACCTACTTCTAACCAAGGACAGCTTCTTATATGTTCCTGGATCGTTTGTATAAATTGGGTGCTCGTGTTGTTCTTTTCCTCTGCTCTAGATTTCTCTTCCCTTGGGAGAGAGTGGAGGACTTAGGTGAGAACTTTGGCAACTTTGGTAATTACATATGGCAATTTTGAATAGAAATTGTCCCACGGAAGTGGTATCAGAAGCATCAGGAGTAAGTTGAGTTGGGAATGAGAGGGCATGGACATTAATTGGATGTGGGGCGTATGGACAGACTAGAGAGGAAGAACTGGCTGGGAAGTTCTCGAAATTCCAATCCTGGGGGTAAATCTTCAAGGACTGAGTGCTTATGGTTTGGTAGGCTTTGTGACTTTACTAAGACAGAATCATGTAAAACCAGCATGACCTCAACCTGTCATTTTACAAAATTGAAAAAACCCAAATTATCACTGCATTATCTACGGACATTTTCTGAGCACTTCTCAGCCAGGGAAGGGAAATATCAAGGAAAATAGGTGATAGACCCAGTATAGAAGGTGATCATGGTTTACTTTGGATGCTTGACTCAACTTATGAAAAATTAACACATAATATAGAGTAATGTATAGTTAAGTCCTAAATAATCTCCCAGAATCCAAGAGTTCTCAAATAATGTGCCTCAGCTGTGGACTTTTGAAAGTATAGATTCTCAGGCTTTATTTCTGGAACTTCTGAATCTGGGCCTTTGCATCTGGGTCTTTTAACAGTCTCCAAATCTACTGAAGAATTATTGGCAAAGAGGATAATAGGAAAGGGGAAGATCATCATGGGTTGGGATATAAGGGGGAGTTCCCAGCACTGAGCATAGATGTGGAAGAGGCAAGAGCTGAGAGTAGGCAATTGGGGTGGAGTAAGGGACTAAAGGGAAGTTGTAGATCTGCTAGGTAAATCCCTGGACAGCTTGCAGATCTGTTCCACCCTGTAAGAGCGGCAAGATAAGAGAGGTTTAATTCTTTCAAACCAGGGTCCCAACAGAGAAGGTGATATTAGAGAAGCAAGCGCAGAGGAGAGGAAATTGGGTCTTGGATCTCAGTTCGGCACTCATGGGAGGCCCCTGGGAGAATGAAAGATGGTGGTGGGCACCTCCATCCTTCCCCCCTCCCTGTCTGCTCAGTAAAGCTACATGATTTCTAGCACAATGCACGGTGCGCTTTAAACAAAACACTAAGATTAGCCAACCCACTTACCTCTCCCAAAGGGAGCCCACTCACCCAGAGGAAGCCTGACAAACGATCATGTAAAATATTATGCTTTTAAGAAGGTCCGTTATATCTCAGAGAGTCAATATAGTCCATTATGTCAGTTCCTATCCACTGGCTTCTTTCTCAGCTATTTATATTTCCATTTAGTTGAATGTTAAGCAAAGCTCGCCAGGGCCCAGAAAATTAGAGTTATCGGAGACTCGTTAGTTATCTTTTCTAAAATCATCTATCTTTTTCATTCCACTCACTTGGGGCCTGGTGGTTTGTCTCTTGCTTCTCACTTTCTTCTGACCCTCTTCAGTGTGAGATTCTGCCCTTTCTGATGTTCCCATTCCTGTTCTTTTAACAGTATCTTTTCCTGCATTGGTCTTCCTTCCTGTTTCTGTTCTTCTGGCCGTGGGGAGGAGGGGAGGAGGAAACGAGGAGGGGAAAGAGCTGGCCTCCTGTGGTTCTCCTACACTGTCTTGTTTTACTGGGCTTTCTTGTACCATTCTGTTTACATTCCATACCTTGCACACCCTTGCCTGTCCAATCTTCCTTAAACACCACTCAGAATCACTGGAGAGATGAGACAGGTGTATAGTGACATAGAGATAAACTGACAGTGCCTTGAAAGATAGAGTTAGAGAGAAAGAAGAGAAAAGGAGGGCTGCGGGGAAAGGGGTGGGAAAGACCAGTATAATAATAATAGCAACAACAACAACAACAGCTTCTATGTATTCACTGCTTAATATATGCCAGGCAGTGTGATAGCAGTCAGTCTTCACAATGCACCTCTGACTGTAGGTTATTTCTTCATTTGTAAAATGGGGATAATAAGACTCCAAGAGTTTACCGGTGTTTCTCAAGGTCACACTGCTCATGTGCGGCACAGGAACTCACACTTAGTCTGTCTTGTTCCAGCACCTCATGGAGAAGTAAGCAGGGGCTTTCTTTTAAGGTTTGAGCTCAGGATTTTTTTTTTAAAGAAAGTTTTCAAGACCTAAATATTTTAAGATTTAGATTTTACACACTCATATTCTCTCTCTCTCTCTCTCTCTCTCTCACACACACACACACACACACACACACAAATCAAGAGTAATAGTTATTTATTTAGCCCAGTAATATTCTTTCACTTTATTTCATAATCATAGAGTTGGAAGGGGCTGCAGGATTCTTGTAGTCCAATAGCAGGAATATTCCCTATTCTACCTCTCTGTTTAAGTAGTTTCAGAGGAAGGGGAACTCGCTACCATAAAGACAGTCTGTTCCATTGCTCGATGGTGCAGATGTTTATATAATTTTTCCTTCTAGGGTGCTGTGAAGGTGTTGCCCAACTCTTTTTGCCCTCTGAATTTACACAAAATACATCAAATTGTTCTTTTGCAGGATAACTTCCTGTGTGTGTGAGTGTGTGTGTGTGTGTGTGTGTGTGTTGCTAAGGATTACCACACATACTGGGGCACCTGGGGGGCTCAGTTGGTTAAGTGGTCAACTTCAGCTTAGGTCATGGTCTCACCAGTTCATGAGTTCGAGCCCCGTGTCGGGCTATTTGCTGTTAGCTCAGAGCCCGAAGCCTGCTTTGGAGTCTATGTCTCCCTCTGTCTCTGTCCCTCCACCACTCACAGTCTGTCTCTCTCAAAACTAAATAAACCTTAAAACAATTTTTTTAATTAACACACATGCACACATACACACACACACCTATACACACATGCACATGCACACACAGAGTCCTAAAGTTTCCTCTTTCCAGCAAAGCGACACTAGCTCTTGCAATTATGACCCACATGACATAATTTTCATCTTGCTTATTGTCCCCTTGGCCAACCTTGCTGTAAAATTAAGCATAAAACCCAAAGTAATGATCAGACCAGTACAACCTAGAGACGGATTTTCCCTCCTTGTTATGGAGCACCATGCTTTTGTTGGGACACGTCAGTTACATCGGACTTTTGACAGTCAGTGACATTGTTGATTCATAGGTTTTCAATCTAAGGTAAGGATTTTAGAAGCATCTGTATTAAAATTCATCTTGTTAGTCTGGCCCTTGTTCTCTTCTGGAAAAATCTCTCTAGATTGCAATTCTTTCATCAGTGGCTCTCTTCCTTAGGCTAGTGTAATCTGCAATTTGGTAAGCATATTTTCAAATTTGTTCGTAATATGTTATTGAGTATAAATAATTAAGTTAATAATTAGTTTTATGGTATGATCTTGTTTTCTTTAAAATACCTTTTATTTGTATAAGAATGATTCAGGAGATATGGGGCGCCTGGGTGGCTCAGTCATTTAAGCGTCTGACTTCACCTCAGGTCATGATCTCACAGTTCGTGGTTTCGAGCCCTGCATCGGGTTCTGTGCTGACAGCTCAGAGCCTGGAGCCTGTTTCAGATTTTGTGTCTCCCTCTCTCTGCCCCTCCCCCGCTTGTGCTCTGTCTCTCTCTGTCTAAAAAATAAATAAACTATAAAAAAATTAAAAAAATGTTTCTGGAGATATACCAAACGTTAACAGCCCTAATTTCAGGAGGATCATATGACTTATGATTTTTAATATTTGGTTATGTATTTTTTTCTGATTTAATAAATGAATTTGTTATTTTTTGTTTTTAAAAAATTTTTATTTATTTATCTTTTAATGTTTATTCATTTTTGAGAGACAGAGCACGAGTGAGGGAGGGGCAGAGAGAGAGGGAGACACAGAATCTGAAAAGGCTCCAGGCTCTGAGTTGTCAGCATAGAGCCCGACGCAGGGCTCAAACTCACAAACCATGAGATCATGACCTGAGCCAAAGTTGGATGCTAAACCCACTGAGTCACCCAGGCGCCCCAATAAATGTGTTATTTTTAAAAGAAATCCTTCTGCCTGAAAATGCTGGTTTATTTCACATCTTTTGTTTTGGATATACAGTGCCTTTATTATTTCCTAATTGCTATGCATGTCTTGACTCTTCAGTTTGATTCAAAACTCCTTGAGGACGGGGCAATGGTACTTCCATTATCCTGCATGGCGGCTGGTATAGTGCTGGCCTGATTGGTTTCCTTTAAATTAACCTGTCTTCATCCAGTGCTAAAGTCATGGGCTTTGTTTGACTTTATCTCTTGTTCAAATCAATATCTTAAAATGATAGGGACATGATGTTTTATCTATGACCTACACTTAAACAAATTAGGCTGGTTCATTTACTGGTGAATAATTATTCATCATGTTAACAAATCTATTTAGCCAATTGAAAGCTGATTATTTTAATTTACCATGGTTGGGTGTTAATTGTACAATGTAAATGTAAATAATGGAATAATTTTTGTGGGAGAGGAATACTTGTGGGCCTTCCACGTAATGATTTATTGGGACCAGCACTATGCTAAGAATGCCTGTAAATAGAGATGAAGACATGATTCTTTATTTCAGGGTGCTTACAGCCTAGGTGGGGAGATAAGACTCTGAAAAAAAAAAGGATGTCAAGTTGCATATTGGCATGTTAGTTGGTGTTTGATACTGTCTCAAGGTCATTACATTTCTCTCTTCTACAGACCGTTTGGTCAAAGGGATTTGAGGATAGGTATAAGACCGGGTCTTCCAAGTGTAACTATTGGGACATAATAAACTAAAATACACAGAAAAGCTATTTATGTAAAGTTTTTCTATATATTCTACATATCTATTTCACAGAAATATAGAAAGTACACATTTTTATAAGGTAGAAATAGTTTACCATGGCCAAGTAATCTTCCCCTCCAAGCCTCCCTTGCTGCCCACACAGTGTTGTCCTCTCTATGTCTCTGAGGTAGACTCAGCAGGCTTCCACCATTGTCCAGGGCACCCCGATTTCCCATTTATCTGGGCTCTCTGGGAAACATGGGCCAAGCAAATAGATCTTTTGTCTTTCAGCAATTACAACAGATTAGGTGGAAAATCTGGTTGTGTTAAAGTTATATGTGTTCACAAAGGGCAAAGGCTAATAGGAGGCCCTATACAATTATGAAATTCTACTTAATTATGTTTTAGCTCACTTCTTGTATCCAATGCTTTACTCTTAAAGTTTGGCTACCCCTTCTTGGGTAAGGATTTTTTTTTAATTTTCTTCTTCATTCTTATAGATTATTCTCATTCCTGGAAAGCTTACACTGGTCTAGAAGTCAAATAACTCTTCTTCCCCACCCTCTATCTCACTCTTTCTCTCTTTCTCTTTCTCTCCTCTCTTCTTTCCCTCTCTTTCTCCCTCTTTTCCTCTTGGATTCTTTTTACCATTCTATTTAACCCTCTAAACAATAAAAAGGAGGAAGAATTATTACCTTCCCTTTAAAGATGAAAAATCTGAAACTCAAAGAGGAGATAAGATTTCCCCAAGGTCACACAGCTAGCAAGAGGCAGAGGCAGGGTTTAAAGGGAAACCTTTCTGCTCCAACACTAGCATCAGTCCCTTGACAAAGCAGTAGGTACCTGGGGGACATGGGACTTCATGTCTGTCTCTTTAGGACCCGTTATAGGTCATGGTACAGGATGACCACCAATACATTTTCTTTGAATTGAATCTTAGGTTGGGTTTGGAACCCCGATTTGGGAGAGCCTTAGAGGTCATCCAGAACCTTGTTAAAATCGTTTCATGGTATGGTAAAGTAGGATAAGGGAGGAAACCATCTGACAACAGAGATGTCCCTCCCCAGCTCTCCTTGCTTCTTCCTCTACTCCCACGCAGCTCCTCTGGCTGGCTTCCTATTCTGCACAAATCAAGGACCACACCTGTTTGTCTTTTAACTAACTTAAATTTTTTCCTTTAAATAAAATTAACTATCTTCATTGTAGAAAATGTAAAAAACCAACTCGGTAAAAAGAAAATTAGAAACCACACATGATCCCACTAATAGGAGATAATTACTATCATCTCTGCTATACCTTCTAGTGTTTTTTTAAATATACAAATATATTTTAAACAAAAAATGCAATCATACTGTGCAAACATTTATAACTGATTTTTCACTCAGCAATATATTGTATACATCCTGCAGTGTCCATAATTATAGATAAACATCGTCTTCAATGACACCATAGCTTTGTCTGTGCTGGACAGATGGGCGGCTAGATCATCATTCATCAGTTAGTTCCCTGCAGATTAACGTTTAGATCATGACTCTTAAAACTCTCAAATAAATTGTTTCTTGATGATGTCACTTGTACAGGCATTTGCTAGCTGGAGTGAGGAGTCATCAGTTTGTAAATTAGTTTCACTTAAATCTAAGCCATGCTATACCTCCATCATGGGTACATTAACAGAAGAAGGCAGTATTTTTTTGTGTGTGGAGATACCACATTTAATTTGATACATTATGGCAAGAAGATGTATCTAATGGTTCGGAAAGTACAATGAGTTCAGATGTAAAACATTATTCATAATTAATTTGACATATGCATAAATTCAGTTCCAAGGGAGAAAACATATCATAGATGGACATGTGTTTCTACCCAAGAAAAAATCATATTACAACAATGATCCAATTTTATGATAAACAAGGCAGTGCTTAGGTAATTATCATAGAAAGTAATATATTTGTTTATTGATTTCATTTCTTATGTTTTCTTCTTCCTATGTCTTCTGGGAAAACATGAGAAAATTGTTTTCTACCCATGAATAGTCACCTTCCTTAATTTTTGTGTATCAGACAGGATATGACTAGAAAAACAAACAGAAGGCATTTAATACAGGGAACTAGTTATAAATGACTTGAAGGGATGAAACCAGGCAAAAGGGGAGAAGTAACCCAGAGATTACTTACTGTAAGAAGGAAACATGACTAGAGAACACAAGGAAGGGATTGGTGTTTTCAGAGTGCTGAAAACACAGGCTGCTGTGCTGGTTAGTGAGGGTGCTGTGCACAATGCAGTTACCATGGAAGACGTGGCACTTAGGAGACACCGGAGCCATGGGATGGGCCACCCAGTGATGCTGGCCCCATAGAGAGGAGCATGTGATCGCTACTAGGACCACCAAGGATGGACCTGCTGTCACCAAAGCTGGGATCCTCAAGGCAATACAACTTCTTCACAGTTGCTGCCAGAAGCAAATGAAGAGAAAGAAAAAGAAAAAGGAGGCATAATAACTTCTCTCCACTTGTAACTTCTCACCTCCCACCAGTACCCCCTCATATGCAGAACTTAGGAAGGCAGCTGGAACAGAAGTCTGAGCAGAGTATGGGAAGGTGAGGATGATAAATAACTAACCTATGAGGAAGACATCATTATCTTCCTACCACTTGGTGACACAGAGGAGGTTCATGACAAGGCAAGAGCCCTGGTTGTGATTGGATCAGACTCTGGCTGTCTCACTTGGAACTCTGGCAGGAATGTCATGGGGAGGGAGAGTAACCATCAAAAAGGCCTTTACCTCCCATACTCAGCTTCAAGTCATGAGGGAAGCAGGTGTCCAGTTACTTGGTCCTGCAGGGAATGGGGTCTGGGTCTTCTCTATCAGTTATGGTAGTCCATGGTGTAGAAAGGATGGTGAAAATCACAGCCCTGGAGAGCTAGAAGACCTAGCTCTAGTCAGCATGTTTAGATTTCCTCCATCTACACTGTCATTTCCCTAACCTCACAATCCTACTCCTTGGTCTCTTGAGACAGGCCTCAAGAGAGTAACCCAGGCACAGAGAGTAACTTGAACAAGGCACAGAGCTCTCAGAACAGGCTAGTGGCCTCCAGACTTCTGACCCCGACTTCTTATCCTTCTCTTCCTGATCCATGCTGATCCACGCTCCAAACCTCACTGCAGGGATGATGTTAAGAGTCTTCATTTAACTTCTCTGAATGACCACTGTCCCAAGACAACCACACACAACCCTCATGACACAGCTGACTGGGTGGGTTAGAGGAGCAGGGAGTGAATCACAGACTTGGCCCAAGCTAAGATGTTTGTAAACTGAGAACCACAGAAGGAAGTAGGGAGGCAGAAAAGAAGTACAGCTATTCTCTCAGCTTTGAAAAACTTATACATGGCCCTTGAGAGAATGAATGACTGCAGAAGCCTCAATCATTCATTTTTTCATTTGATGCATAGTGATGGCCTAATATGTGCCATTCACTCTGCTAGGTCCTGGGGATAATGTGGTGAGTGATCACTGCATATAAAGCTAATAGCACTGGCAGGAAGCATCCCTCTCTCAAACTCCTGTGAGATTCCTCCTCCCAGTACCTTCCCCAGACCCTTGAATATCCCACAATGTAAAGATGATTCTATTTTACAGATAGATATACTGAGGCTTAGATAGAATTATTGACTCCTCAAGTTCACATTTGGGAGTTAAACACTCTATCAGAATGGGATCTCTGGTCTGCGGTCTCCTTGATAGGTATTGCCTCCTTCCTCCTCATTCTCTCCCACTCCATATTCCTGGATGAGTGGAGCTGTGTGCCAAGATATGATCCAGTGGGTGGAGTCATTGATCTTGCAGTTATTGACATACAAGCCTTGGGATTGAGATATCTTGTCCTTATGGCTGATATCCCTGGAGGTCTATGTAGAACAGATACTTCTGGCCAACGTAAATCATTTCAAGTTGTGTTTTACACCCTGGATCCACTGTCTAGGGTAGCTGAGCTATGGTCTATAGACACTTCTGCCTGGAATTGACCCTTCATCACTCAGAGTAAGTGAAGCAGGCACCCCTTCAGCAACAGCAAAGTCTATATAGAGGACGTTCTCGAAGGATGGAAAGTCTTCAATGGTAGATAGAGGGTATGTCCTTTAATTCTGTATCGTTAGTGCCTCACCTGGAACCTGGCACAGAATAGGCATTAAGTAAATGTCTATTAAGTGAATTAATGAATAAATGTGTGGATAAATGAATGTCTAGATAAATGAATAAAATGTAGTGGGAGAGAAAGTAGTCAAGTTGAAGCCAATGAGCCTAGAAGGATGGTAATGCTATTGATGGGACTGAGAAGTTTAGACATGGTAAGTTAGAGATAATGGTAGAATCTTCCAGTGAAAATTTCCCATAGGAAGCTATTTGGAATTAAGACACAAGTGTGTCTAGGGGTGGAGATCTGTAAGTGGTAATTACAATGGTAATTGAAACCACAAGTCTGGATATGCTCTTGAGGGCATTTAGTGTAAATGCTGAAAAGCAAAAAGGAGGACTAAGCAGTGGGGTTTACACCTCAGGCAGTGGTAGAAAAAGAGGATGGAGGAGAAACCATGGCCTTTGGAAAACCAGGAGAGTGATGTCAAAGAATCCAAGGGGAGAAGCATTTTTTTTTTTAAAGGAAGTGGGGCTGGTGGCAGAGCTCAGAGACTGAGTAGGCTGAGAGTGGGCTCGTTCTTTAGAGAACCAAGAACAGTACAGTCAGCAGGTGGAAACAGTGCTGGGACCTGGCTGGAGAGTGTACTGTTGGCAAACCTCCAGGATACAGAGAGAGGATGGGCAGCTGGGGCCAAGGAGATTGCTCCGATTATGGGAAAGCATCCGCAGAGCTGGAGTTTGAATCCTCCTGCATGATCTTTTGGGGCTGGAGATGGCAGCATTCTTCTCAATCAGAAAAGCTGACCAGGAGCAAAGGAATGGAGAAATACAGAATTAACTCTTATTTGGGGTGAAGATTATGAACTAGGCTTAGATCAATCCTAAGACCCTCATACTCAGTGGCTTTGTCAGGATAAACTCCTCAGCTCTAATATAAGTAGCCAAGTTAGTTAAGAGAGGACTTGAGACACTGCCTAGATTCGACTTGAGACACTACCTAGAAAGGAAATCACTAAAAACAATAAGAAGAAGAAGAAGTAGGAGAAGGAGAAGAGGGAGGAGGAGGTGAAGAAGGAGAACAGGAAGTGGAAGAAGGAAGAGGAGGAGGAGGAGGGAAGGGACAAGAGGAGGAGGAGAAGGAGAAGGAGAGAAAGAAGGGGAAGAAGGAGAAGAAGAAGAAAGAAGAAGAAGAAGAAGAAGAAGAAGGAGGAGGAGGAGGAGGAGAAGAAGAAAGAAGAAGAAGAAGAAGAAGAAGAAGAAGAAGAAGAAGAAGAAGAAGGAGGAGGAGGAGGAGGAGGAGGAGGAGAAGAGGAGGTCATCGTTGTTAGGACCTCTATTTGATGGATCAATGATTATTAAAATACTGAAGTACTTCAGATTTTTGTTTCTTATAACTTTTTCCTGTGATGGTGGTGACGGTGGTCATTTGGAGCAAGAGGAGGAAAGGGGGCAAGGAGACTCCCCCCCTGCTTCACTGTCAGCTTTAGAGGGGAAAGAACATGAGGATAGAGGTATGTTTCAAAAAAGGTAGATAAGAGATAGCCAAGAGCTGTTGAAGCCTGGAGGAAGGAAGGACAGGAAGGATGTTGTAGGAATCAGTGCAGAGCTGAAAACATTGCCCAAAGCCTCAGCCAGCTGCCCCTGCCTATGAGACCAGTGGTAAAGCCAAAATGAGGTTATAGCCATAGTTAACCTCAGGGCTTCAGAGTCCTAGAGACTCGGAGATGAATTCTGCCTTTCCCACTCACCAACTGGCCCTCTGGGACAAATGACTTAATCCTCAATTTCTCACTTATAGATAATCTGTAACAACAATAACAACAAGAACCACAAAATAATAGACTCTACCTCTTAAAGCTCTTGTGAGAATTAAATAAAATAATGTTCTTTTTACAAGATTTGACTTTCAGTAAGTGATTTCTAAAAATGCAGGTACTTTTTAAAAAATGTATTTTATTTTATTTATTTATTATTATTTTAATATAATTTATTGTCAAATTGGTTTCCATACAACACCCAGTGCTCATCCCAACAAGTGCCTTCCTCCATGCCCATCACCCACTTTCCCTTCTCCCCCACCCCCCATCAACCCTCAGTTTGTTCTCAGTATTTAAGAGTCTCTTATGGTTTGCGTTCCTCCCTCTCTGTATATTTTATTTTATTTTTTAATGTTTACTTATTTTTGAGAGAGAGCACAAGCAGGAGAGGGGCAGAGAGAGAGGGGGACACAGAATCCAAAGCAGGCTCCAGGCTCTGAGCTGTTAGCACGGAGCCTGACGTGGGGCTCAAACCCACAAGCCATGATATCATGACCTGAGCTGAAGTTGGACGCTCAACCAACTGAGCCACCCAGGGGCCCCTTAGAAAAGTAGGTTCTTATAAGCAACATGTTAACTCTTTGGATCCCAGTGGTCCTATTGGATAACAATAACTCCAGCTTCCATTGACCTAAGTCCTAGCCCTCAAGGCTGCTAACCAGACTCTGGGCACTAGGATATTCTCTGTGCCAGGTCATGAGAAGGGTAATGTCAGTTGTTTTCCAGGATGGTAGGCAATCTATGGGGTGCCATTTAAAGCCAAGAAACTCAAATGAGACCCAAAGGAGAGAAATCTGCTAATGAGCCCATCAAGATAAAGAGGTAAGAGTGTCAGCTTCTGACCATCTGTCTGGTTCTGGCAGCTCATGCTGTCCAGACCCCACCCTCTGAACCTCATTCGAAACTTGCCAATGCCATTGATTTGTATTAATCTGATTGAGCATTCATTATCCCAAGTACCAACCTGTCCCTGTTTGCTTAGCTTGCATGAAATCAGAGCTACGCAAAAATCAATGTGTGAAATCTTTGTATCAACATATAAGAAATAAAAAGGTTTCTGCTGGCAGAGGCAGGTTTTTAGACAGATTAAAATTGACAAATTGGCATGAACCATGGTGAAGGCAATGATGAGGTGCGGTGAAATGTCAAAGGTTTTGAAAATGGCATGCTGAGGAAAGACATGCCTTGCTGCTGGGGGGGGCAGGGTGGGAAACAGAAAAAGCGTTGTTTATAATAACAGGCTTTTGGGTTTGCACAAGTACTAATGAATTTTCAGAAGAACTGACTTTTTTTCAGCAGAGTAGGCATGGTGTTATTGTCCTCTTGGAACGAAGAAGAAAAACAACAGGTTAAGAACTTCAACAAGGTCACGGTTTTCCGGGGGCAGTACCAAGACAGAAGGGAGGAGCGTGGGTGCCCACTTTCCCCAGCCACTGAATGCTCTGACACTCAGAGGGAGAGACTCACACCTCTTGCCCCTGTATAACTTCTCCCTCCAAGAGATGATGGAGGGAAGCCCTCCCCTTCTGTTGCAAGCCTCCAACAGAATTCTAAAGCAGACCGATGAGGGCAGACATCCTGCCTGTTTTGCACATCTAATGCTGTTTTCCACGCTTCAACTTACAAGACACTCAGGTACTGGGGCAAAATGTCTTCACTTTGATTAAAAACATCTTTAATAAGGATGATGGCGCCTGGGTGGCTCAGCTGGTTGGGTGTCTGGCTTCAGCTCAGGTCATGATCTCACAGTTGGTGAGTTTGAGCCCCATGTTGGGGTCTGTGGCTGATATCTCGGAGCCTGGAGACTGCTTTGGATTTTGGGTCTCTCTCTCCCTCTACACCTCTCCCAGTCACTCTCTCTCTCTCTCTGTCTCAAAAATAAATAAATATTTAAAAAATGGAAAAAAAAGGATGATGGCCAAGTTAACAAATAAGAAAAATCCACTTCTACTTAGACACCGCAAAACATGTATGACTATACAGTGCCCCACAGCACTCCATAACTGTGGCAAAAATTTCTTTTAATTTGGATTCCCCACATCTCACAGCATACTTGTGAACCATCTGCTTTCAACACCGTTGAATTGTGTATGCTTCAGGAATGCAAATTCTCTTTCTCTTTTTTTTTTTAAGAGTAGCCACGAAAGGTAAATATACTGCTGCTGAAGAAAAAGGAATCTGATCCAAACACCCCCAAAACCATGAATAGCACGTACGTGCAAAACTCAAATGAGAAATCGTCTTTGGTGAATATGGAGGATGGTGTGACAGAATGAGGCTGAGCACTGAGATCACACTTGAGTTTGAGTCTTGCCCCTGCTGCTCATAAGTGTGACATTTAAAAAAAAATCAATTTTCTATACCTTTTTCTGACCCTGTGAAATGGAAGTAAGATTCTGCAGGCGCTTCCCCAGCACTGGATGATGAAAGGAATGTGAAATATAGTACAACTAAACTTTTGTCTAAAATGTAGTGGACTCTCAAGGCACATTTGTTTTCTGTGGGATCCTTCATTAGTGTGAACGATTATCTGTGTCCTCACCTCCATCTCCTAAGGAGGATACTATCAAAATGCTATGATTAGTGCTTTGTTATCTAGTTGTCAGTGGCGATGCAAATATTTCCAGCTCTAAAATGTTCAGTCTTCAGAGCAATGAAGTCACGACCAAAAAAATAAAATGGATCATCTGGCTGGGAATCATCTTCTAGTGACTTTTTTTTTTATATTCAGGTTATCTATCACTGTCTACCAAATTCCCCCAAAACTTTGTAACTTGAAACAACAACAATCATTAATTTTGCTCACCTTTTGGCCATTCAGGCCGGGCTCAGTCTGGACAGCTTGACTCTGCTCCATGGGGTGTCACCCGAGGCAGCTCAACTGGGGACTGAAGGATCTGCTTCTGAGATGCTTCCCTCACATGGTTAGTCAATTGGTGCTTGATGTTGGCAGGCAGCTCAGCGGGGGCCAATGCTAGGGGCCTCAGTTTCTTTACACATGGACCTGTGTGGCCTGTGGTCTTTCTCACAGAAAAATGGCTGGCTTCCAAGGACAAGCATCTCGAGAGAGACAGAACCAGGTGGAAGCAATGTCACTTTTTATGACCTCGCCTTAGAAGTCGATAGTGTCACTCCTGTCACGTGCTATTAGCTGAGGCAGTCACAGAAGCCTGCCTAGGTTCATGGGGAGCGGTCCTAGACTCTACCTCTTGATGTGAAGGGACAAGACTCTATAAGGGAGTGTGGAATGGGAAATGTTGTTATGGCCATTTTTGAAAAAATATAATTTGTCACAATTTTTTTCCAGGTCTTTTGACTAACATCTGGGTTGACTTTTTTGCTTTGTTTTTATTGTTTTAATTTTTTAAAGTTATTTAAATTTTAGTTAGTTAACACACAGTGTAATATTAGTTTCAGGTGTACAATTTAGTTATTCAACGCATATCTACATAAACCACCCAATGCTCATCACGACAAGTGCCCTCCTTAATCCCCATCACCTATTTCCCCCATTCCCCACCCCCTATTCTGGTAACCATTAGTTTTTTCTCTATAGTTAAGAGTCTGTTTCTTGCTTTGGCTGGCTCTCTCTCTCTTTTCTTCCCTCTGTGATCTTTTAAAAAATTTTTTTTAAACATTTATTTATTTTTGAGAGACAGAGAGAGACAGAGCATGAGCAGGGGAGGGGCAGACAGAGGGAGACACAGATTCTGAAGCAGGCTCCAGGCTCTGTGCTGACAGGCCGACAGCAGTGAGTCCAATGTGGGGCTCAAACCCATGAACCCTGAGATTTATTACCTGAGCTGAAGTCGGACGTTCAACCAACTGAACCACCCACGCGCCGTTCATTTGTTTTGTTTCTTAAATTCCACATATGAGTGAAATCATATGATATTTGTCTTTTTCTGGCTTGTTTCACTTAGCATAATACCATCTTGGTTCAAAGCTTTATTACTAAATTTGCCAGAACTAGGAGTTTTCCCCTCCTTTCTATTTGCTTTGCCATTCGATCTCTTCTTACTCTTTTCTATATTGAACCCCACTCGTAAGTGTAAAAAGGAAAATTCTGATTATTCCCCATCTTCATCCCTTTTCTAGAATCTTCTTTGGCTGCCCATTTCTTATGGGATATGCTGCAAATCTCTTAACATGATGCTCACTGATTCCATGTACTCTGTGATCTGGATGCAACTTTACCGCCCTCGCTCATTCTAGTCCAGCATACGCAGCCTACTGTCTCTGTGAAATTAAACTAGATTCTGTTTTCTTAAGGCAACCCTGTGATGTGGAAAGATCTTGGACCTGTAGACTTTGAACTCACTCAGCCTTGGGTTCAAATCCCAGCTTCTGCCACTAGACTGTCTCATTTATAGAATGCACTTAGTAATTCTTGCCTTGCAGAACTGCTAGGAAGATTAAATAAACAATGTAGGTAAAGCGACTGGCATGGAGGAGATTTCAAGTGAATGTGACTTTTTTTTTTCTCTCCACATTCCTCTCACGTATCTTATTTCAGCACTTGTTTGTGAAGAGCATCCTTCCAAAGCCCTGGTTTCCCAGACCAACACTCCCCTGGCATTGCCAACAGGAGTCCAAACGGGAGTCACATGCAGGGCGGCAACATCTGTAAAACCACCTGGCGTCACGTCACCAGCCATAGAAACCTACATTGTGGGTTGGTGACATCAATGCACAGGGGGGACTTCCTACAGTTTCTAGTCGGGGCACCTTACACTGCTTGTCGTGCATGGATTAGATGCACATCCTGATTTCCATGCCCTTGGAGATTGTTGTGGATGTGGTTTATTTTCCACAAATCCATGCTGGACTGGGCAGATATCAAAGCAGTCCCTGAGATCATCTAGTAATTTCCCTCTCAGTGCCCTTATATTTTGGGGCCTGTTTCTAAATCTCCAATCAAGTAAGGCATTTTGGGGTTCCTTCTAACATTCTGCCTACACAGTTCGCTTCTTTTTTTAATATTTTTTACTTTTTCTTTTTTGAGAGACAGAGAGAGACAGCGCAAGCAGGGGAGGGTCAGAGAGAGAAGGAGACACAGAATCCGAAGCAGGTTCCAGGCTCTGAGCTGTCGCACAAAGCCCGACGCGGGGTTCGAACCCACGAACTGTGAGATCATGACCTGAGCTGAAGTCGGACACTTAACCGACTAAGCCACCCAGGCACCCCAACACAGTTCACTTCTTAATTCCATTAAACATATACCTTTCATATTAGATTTCCATTTAGCAGATGATTTACTTAACCGATCAATGGGAAATTTCCAAGAATTGCAATCTCCCTATTTCCAATAATTTGTGGAGTCTTGGAGAGGTCATCTCTCTCATCTATATCAGAAGCAACAGATCTATGGCAAGCAAGCCAAATTATTAGACTTAACCTTTTTAAATGTTATGCACACTGAGAACGGCTAACATTACAGTACATTCAATTTTTAATGGAGTTATACTGAAGCTATTCTTTATTCTAGGATAGAATTTCCTTTAATGCTGGCATCTCCCCACGTCTCCTGTAAGCTGTCCATCCACAACTTTGCCTACAGCATCCTGCTATTTTACTGTCCTAGAATGTGCTTAAAATCTGAAAGTCTGTGGAGATAGACAGGTTGGCCATCCACATTCAAAGACTGACACGTCTATGCTTATGGGATGCTGAACGCAGAGAAATACTGCCCTTTCTTGCCTTTCACCAAGCCCTAGTCTTGCTTTCAAATTCCTGTTGCACTTTTACTTCCTCCATGAAACCTTTCCTAATTTAGCTCCATTCGGCTTCATTGCTTTGTTCGCCCCATCATATGAATAGTTACTATTTCAACATTTATGTAGCTTTTCCTATCTGTCAGACTCTGCGCTAAGCACTTTATATTCATTATCTCATTTATTGCTCAAAATAACCCTGCAAAAGAGGTATTCTTGTTCTCATTTCGTACATAATGAAACTGAAGCTCAGAGACTCAAGTGGACCTGTCGCACATCATGTGTTAGAGCTGGGACTGGGGATCAGGTCTGTCTGCCTTCAGAGACACCCTTGACCACCCTGCAAGACTGCCCACACCACAAGGCTTTCCTGCCATCTACACTGATGCCAATTTCGCAGTCCCTATGACAGAAGACTCTGTGTGTGTTCATGGTTTTCAATGAGTATGCCCATTTCCTTGTGTGTCTGTCTCTGTTTAGAGAATTGGGAATTGGGAAAACAGGAAATATATGATCGGTGGCCCAGAGCTTTATTTACTCCCCAGGAAGCACCTCTGGCCTGGTGGAAAGAGTGTTGAACATGACATATCATGATTGGAGGATCAACTTTTGGCTTCCCCTCTTCTTAGCTGTGCAATGGCTGGTTGAGCCAATCTTGCTCATCTGTGATCATTTTAGAGTCCGAGGAGAAGGGTGCCCAGGTATGCAAAGGAAACTCCTCTGAGGAGCCCCGGGGTTCAGGCCGGTTGGGTGGTGGGGAGCGAATCTGTAAATGTCCAGAGCCATTTCCTCCCCTGAACAATGGGAACAAGGACTGGTGTGCTAGGCAAGGGGCCAGGCAGCTGTTCTTTGGGTCCGTGGAGGATAGCAATGGTCTCCCATTGCAAGGAGAGGGATTTCAGTTAAACCTGAGGAAATACTTCCTGAGTATAGGCACCGTGAGACTCCGGAATGCAAGGCTAAGGAAGGCTGGGATGTCCTTCTTTGTTGTGTTGCCTAGAGGCAGAAGACTTGTTCCTTTCAGACCAAGGAGGTAATATTGAGAAAAGAGATCTGCTTCTTGTCCTTCTCACCTTGCATAATAGAAAACTTCTTTTCCATGCTAGTAAGAGGTGTCACAAGTGCTATTCCCTGATAATCATCCCCACACTTCTGCCCTACCCCAAACATCTGGTCCAACTAGCAATGCAGTTGCATACAGGGGGAATGACTCCTTGTGCACGGAGTTCTATAGGAAGCACACACTCCCAGGACTCAGATCCTGACATCTAAGAAAGTTTCAATAGTCCAAATCTGCCATGGAATACACCACATGACTTCTGTGAGAGCCACTTTCCCAAACTTGTTTTTTCTTTTTTTAATGTTTTATTTATTTTTGAGAGAGAGAGAGAGAGAGAGAGAGAGAGAGAGAGAGAGACAGCGTGAGCAGGGGAGGGTCAGAGAGAGAGGGAGACACAGAATCTGAAGACAGCCTCCAGGCTTTGAGCTGTCAGCACAGAACCTGACTCGGGGCTCAAACTCACAAACCGTGAGATCATGACCTGAGCCAAAGCCAGATTTTCAACCAACTGAGCCACCCAGGTGCCCCCCAAACTTTTTTTTACAGGGAGCACTTAACTGTATGTGTTTTGCTTTGCAGCTCCAACTGGAAGCTTCCCACCAATCAATTGGCAACGAGCAAATACAGAGCATTGGTTTTTTGAGCAAGAATGCACACAACTCTTTCCCTTTATTGTCTCATTCTGGCCAACAGAGAATACATTTAATTAAAAGTCATTGGGAAATGTTCCAAACAAAAGAGAAATGAAGGTTTTGAAAGGTGGACCGTGTGTGAGCTCTGGGCCCATAAAATCATTAACTCCTTCGGAATCCTAGGAGCTGTTGACAGGATGGTGATGAGTGTGGCATTTCTCCCGTGTGGCAAGCACATCAAGGAAATATGCAGCCCCCCTCTCCCAATACTTGCAAAATGGCCTTATTTTTTTTTCAATGTTTTTAAACTTCTCAGTGTCTCTGAGACACAGCTGGTCCAGGTGGGTGCTGAGAACAATGCCTGGTGTGACAGCTTAAAATGAAAATTTTCAGTTTCCATGGCTTGATGTTTTTCCCCCAAGGCCAGACTAATTTAATTGTTAGTATAGTCCATGGACTTGTACCCTGTGCTTGGTCCTCAAAAATAACATTAAATCATGGATCTTAAGTTGGCATCTCTGGGTTGGTTTCAGAGGTCTCTGAACTTATTAGAATATGTCCAAAATATCATGTGTCTAGGCTCTTTTCTAGTGGAGACAGTCTAAAGCTTTCTTCAATTCTCTTGGGGATTTGTGATTGTACTATACTGTAAATCATTGCATTTAAGGCAATCCCTCTACCATCAGAGAGTCCCTGTCATACATCACATAGGTGTCAACGTCTTGTCAGTGATTTCCTAAGGGAGGCCCTACCTCTTGGCTGTGATATGCACACAGAAGCAGGACGCATGGGCGTCAACGAGCCACGGGAATTTGTCATCAGGTGCAGCCTAGGCATAAAGATAATAGATGATCTCTCTAGATCTCTTCCAGTTCCTAGGTTCTAGGTCTCAGTGAACTGTGGCCTGGATATAAGAATTTGGGGCCACATAGTAGGCATTTTATTCCTGCTTTTCTTTCATGGGATTCATCCTCATTGCTTTCCTGTTCTTCAGGGGACTGAATCTGACAAGCAGAGTAGGAGATGGCGTGTGTTGGCTATAGGCAGAGGCTGGAGGGTCTCTGAGCCAGGGGATGTGGTTAGATGAAACGTGCAAGGGGCAATGCACATGTTCTTAGAAAATGTGAGTGCTGCTGGTGTGACATCTCTGCACAGGGAAATGCCTATATTTGGAAAGGGTCTGTGTGAGTTTTCCTTTATCTCCAGAAAAGTGCTTTTAAAGAGTTAACTTAAGTTGTTGCCTCTCTTTCCTTTTCATTAAATGGAGCTAAGAACTGATTGGGCTACAGTCCTCCACCTGCCACTTCTGGTCCCACTTGGCTTCGGCTGGAACGGATCTTCAAAATAAAATCAACATCAATAAAGCATCATGCTGTGGTTACTCCAGCTGGATCCAAACCTTCCTTACCTTCTGGGCTCCCAGGTCTGACTGTGGAGGGGGACGGGTGTCCAAGCAATGACTGAATCAGTAGCCATAGCCTGGCAACCACAGGCAGAGGAGATCAGTGGAAAGTTACAACGAACCCCTGTTGCTCAGCCAGAGAAACAACAAAAGCCTAGCATGAGGGAGACAGGAGGTGGAGTAACTTAATTATTAATTAATTAATTTGTTCAAAAAATGTTAATGTTCTTACCGTGTAGATAGTTCTGCAGCACCACATGACCCCACTGTGGGAGAATCTGTCCTCAAGAAGGAACTTGTAAAGCCACTCACACAGACCGTAATACTTTGAAAAGCCGGAGTGAAAACAGCCCAATTAACTCACTGGGGACAGACAGTAACTGTAATGGGAATTTAGAGAAGGAGAAGATGCCTCGATGGGGGATGGTCAAGGACGGCTTTATTGGAGGTGGTGAGAATATAAGTGACCGCAGGAAGTGGGTAAGGGTTGGGGAAAATGGCTGACAGGGGGATTTCCAGGTTGGGAGGGAAAAGATGAGCACAGTGTAGTGTCAGAAAATATCAGATATTATTGATCAATAGTGAGCTAGCATACAACTATTGGGAAAGACCTTGAATGTCGTGCAAAAGGATTTTGATTTTCTCTTGTAGGCTAGTGCTGTTAAGATGTCTGAATGGAAGCAACGCTTTACCAAGTTTGTCTTTTGCTTCCTCCCTTTCTTTTTTTCCCTCTCCTTCTCTTCCTTTCTTCTTTTTACTTTTTCCAAATTCAAGTTTCAGATTTTACCCAACTGCTATTATGTACATTTCATCCATGGTGCAACCATGTAGGGTGCTGGGATTACATTTTTCCTCTCTGGAATTAATAATTGTACTGTTTTAAAATTCATGTTCAACGTGCTAGACTTAAGGGCTAAATCTTCTCAGAATGTCTGTTCAAACAGATCAGGTACCCTCTGTTTTAAGCTTTCCTGGAGACACACCTCTAGAGTCTGCTAGTTTCCTGCTTCCATTTGGACTAGATGCTTTCCAGACGTGCTACACGGCCTCTCTCTGGCATGTCCCCTCAATCCTTCTGGATATTCTTTGCACCCTTCTCCTGAGTTGGAGATCCTATTTCTTGCATCTTGCACATCCCCTTTTTGTTGTTGTTATTGTTTATTTTCTCATTTTGGTAGAGCACAAAGAATTCTTTCTGAAGAATGCGTGCAGAAAGATTGCTTTCTGGAGAACTTTTTTGTCTGAATACACCTTCACTCCACTCGGACTCTTTATTGATGCTAAGTATAAAAATCTAGATTGGAAATAATTTTCCCCTGGAGTTTTGAAGGCATTTTTCTGTCTTCTGGCTTCCAGTGTTGCTGTGAGAAGTTCTATGCTATTTGTATCTCCCTTCCTTTGAGGTTCTCTTACCTCTCTTACAGCATGTTCTTTCTGACTGTGGTGATCAATTTTGTTGGACACTTACAGCCCTTTCTATCTGGAAACTCAAATCCTTCAGTTCCAGAAAATTTTCTTCAACTATCCCTTTGTTTTCTCTGTTCTTTCTGGAAGTCTTCTCCTTCAGATGCTAGATGGCCATGAATCCTTCAATCATCCTATCTTCTTTGTCTTTTTAGTTCCACTTTCTGTGATATATCTTCAGCCCTGCTTTCCAATTATTACATTAAATCTCATATCTCTTCTATCCTCTTTTATCCTTCTGAAGATCTTAATTATGGTTTTCTTTCTCCTCCTCCTCCCACTTTTTATATTATTATTATTACTTCTAGCACTGTCTTTATTTCCCCTAAATTTTTTCTTTTTGGTCCCACTAACTTTAAATTTTTTTAATGTTTATTTATTATTGAGACAGAAACAGAGCATGAGTGGGGGAGAGGCAGCGAGAGAGGGAGACACAGAATCCGAAGCAGGCTCCAGGCTCTGAGCTGTCAGCACAGAGCCCGATGTGGGGCTTTAACCCATGGACTGAGCCAAAGTTGGACTCTAACCGACTGAGCCACCCAGGCACCCCGGTCCCACTAGCTTTTGATCTCTCTTCAGGAGTGATGAGGTTTTTGGGGTGATGGGGGTTGTCCAGAGCCGACAGCCAAGAAAGAATTCTTGAAGACATCTTTGGTGCAAAAGGTGATTTTATTAAAGCACGGGGATAAGACCTGTGGGCAGAAAGAGTTGCACTGGGTTTATGAAGGATGGCTAGTTATATACTCTGGAGATGGGGAGGTAAAGTCAAAAGAAAGGGAGGCCTCCAGAGGGACTTTTATATGCTAAAGAAGACTGCTAAGATACCTGAGGCCTTGCTATGGTCAAGCTAAGGTTGCTTTCCCTCTAGTAAGGAAAGCATTAACATTAGGAAGGTAGGGGGTTTCCTGGAGAAATGTTATACTCTGTATTTGCCTCGAGTATTTGTCAATGGGCTGCAGGTTATGAGAAAATTTAATTTTACCTGCCATTTCCTTCTTGCCTTTGTTCCCCATATCACTATGGAGGGATAATGTTGGGGCTCCAGGAAACTGAGTCTATAGGTTTCTGGAGATTGGGCTACTGATAAGTTTGCCTTTTTTCTTGTAATTTACCAAGACATTTGTAAACTGGTGGAGACCCATGTCCTGGATGACTGTGATCTCTATCAGCTAGCCATTTGTTTTCTTTCCTCTCTTTTGTCCTTGGGTAGCCAGGAGTGCCAGAGGAATATCACACACAAGCCACCTGGTGGGGGGGAGGGCATGCACTAGCTTGCACTTTGGCCTCAGCCCACCCCACACTCCCTCATCAGGAGGTTTTCCTCAAGTATATGGTCATCTTTGACTCTCTATTCTTACTAAGATCAGCATCGAAAAACCTATCAGAAGCTTTTTTTAATCTAGGAGGTATTTGTACATATTGGTAAGCTTCCTGGTAAGTAGCTTAACCCCCGTGGTCAAATCTTTAGGTATTTTTCTTTCCATGGGATGACAACTTATTTCTTTATTTTATTTTTCAGAGAGAAAGTCTTCAAATTCTTGACTGGTTAGAGGAAGGGGTGCATGGGCTCAAACCTATCTGTTAGTATTCATGACCTCAGAGGAAAAAGCACATTCTTTTTCCTCTGAGTTTCCATGGAATCTCACGGTTCCACGAGCAGGTTTTTATGTATTTCAATCTTTTTTCAGTAATACCTCCCACCATCACCTTGCCTGATGTGTCCAAGCCCGGAGATCTCCTGGTTCGTCCTCCCCAGGAGTTCAGTATTGTGCCACGTTAGAGGAGGGAAAGCTATTGCCTCTTTTTTTTTTTTTAAGGATTTTTTTAACGTTTGTTTATTTTCGAGAGAGAGTGAGACAGAGGAATGAGCAGGGGAGGGGTAAAGAGAGAGAGGGAGACGCAGAACCTAAAGCAGGCTCCAGGCTCTGAACTGTCAGCACAAAGCCTGATGTGGGGCTTGAACCATGAACCGCGAGGTCAGGACCTGACCCAAAGTTGGATGCTTAACAGACTAAGCCACCCAGGTGCCACCGCCAATTGCTTCTTCTGTAGATTTTAACTCTTTGATTTTAAGCCCATCTTCTCCCTTGGTTTGAGAGGGGTTCGATGTGTCTAATTACTGAGCCCCAATGAAGCTCTCTGGAAAAAAGAAACTTTATAATGTTGCAAAGCATCTAAGTCAGCTACTGTTCTCTGTTACCATTCCAGCTGCCAAATCTCTGAAGTTGTATCTCTTTTTCCACTGTCTTAAGGATTTGTGTCCTTTCTATCTTTCTGCTGTTTTTTTTTTTAAATATAGTTTATGTATTTTGAGAGACAGAGTGATTGGAGGAGAGGGGGAGAGAAAGAGAGGGAGAGAGAGAGAATCCCAAGCAGGCCCCGAGCTGTTAACACAGAGCCTAAAGTGGGACTTGAAGTCACAAACCCTGAGTTCATGACCTGAGCCCAAATCCAGTCAGACGTTTAACTGACTGAGCCACCCAGGCACCCCATATCCATCTACTGCTGTTTTTGTAGAACTACAGGAGGGAGCAGAAGTAGACATAAGATGTTTTTTTTTTTTAATTTTTATGTTTTTCATTTATTTTTGAGAGAGAGAGAGACAGCGCGAGCAGGGACGGGTCAGAGAGAGAGGGAGACACAGAATCTGAAGACAGGCTCCAGGCTCTGAGTTAGCTGTCAGCACAGAGCCCGATGTGGGGATCGAACACACGAACCGTGAGATCACGACCTGAGCTGAAGTCAGACGCTCAACAAACTGAGCCACCCAGGCGCCCCATTAAACATAAAGTTTTAATCCATCACTATGAACCAGAATCCTGGACTTCGATAAATAACACAAGCTGCATATTTGAAAGCTAGTAACACATACCTGTGCCATATTCACCTTTTCTTCAGTCTAGAGATAAATTCATATTTATCTATAAATAAATAAAGAAACAAATAAATAAATATTTTATTAATATAATTATTTTTTATTTAAATAAATATATTACTTATAAAAATAAATATATAATGTATATATAATATACGAAATAATGTGCATTTTAAATGTATGTATAAATATATAAGTATAAATATATTTAAATAAAGATACATATTTTATTGAAATAATTATTTATTTTTATTAAAATAAATAAAATATTGCTTATTAAATATAAATATATAATGCATATATGTATTTTAAATGTACGTATATGTATATAAGTACACATATATTTAAATAAAATGCATATTTTTATTAAAATACATATTTTTATTAAAATAAATAAAATACTATTTATTTAAAATATATAAATATATAATGTATATATTATACAAAAATAATGTATATGTATAGGTATATAATGTGAACATATATATATACACACACATAATGGCTATCTATGGATATGTGTGCGTGTGTTATATCACAGTAATGTCAGAGCATCCCAGGCTGGGACAACATCCTCATACTGCCAGGTGTGACTGGGAGTTGCTGAAGGCTTCTGAAATTGAGACCTTGAAAAGCAGGGGTTTGGAAGGTGGATCTTTAGAAAATGGGCTGAAGGATAAACTGGATACAAGACAGGCTAACAAGAGAGGCAAGAATAGACTTTTGGTCACTAGCTAGGCATAAGAGAGTAAGGTCTACTTGGAGGATGAGGGTCGTTCATTCGATCAGCCATTGTATTTATAGAGATGCCATTTAAGTACCAGGTACTGTGCCAGAGCCTGGGTTCATGACCAGTGGGTCGTACTCTCCAAAGATGGCTGCACAGATCTCTCCCATCCTACTTGCTCTTCTTAGCCGTGTGATTTGACCCTCGCCCATGGGGCTGAGAGAAGGGTCATTTCCCTTCCGCCACTGAATCTTGGTGGCTTGGGACTGTGGCAAAAGAGGCCCTGTGTGGTTGGGCTACGTGATACAAGGCAAAGTGGCTTCTGCCTGGTTCACTATTTTTTGGAACACTTGTGTTTGGAGCCCTGAGTGGCTATGTGCAGCTACCTTGAAGCCACTGTGAGTGAGAGACGGTGAGGAGAGACCATGTGGGGAAGGAGAGAGTCTCAAAGGACCCTGGAGGCTTGAGTTTACCCAGCTTAGTCGCCAGCTATGTGTGTGATGAAGCCTTGGGGATGATCCCAGCCCCCAGATAGTAGCTGGGGAGAGATGCTGGGTGAGAACTACCCACTTGAGTCCCATGAAACTCTGGATCTGTGAGAGTAACAGTAATAATAAGTGTTGCTGTTGTTTAAAGCCCCTCAGTTTTGAGGTGGCTTGTGATGTGGTCATAGAGGAGGGTAAGTAAACAATGACAGCACAGGTGATAAATCTCATAATAGCCATGCTGACACTGTGCCTGACTCTGCCACACAGTGCAGGAGGGGAGGTGGTAAGGTCAGGGAAGCATTTATAGGAGAGATAACTGGTGAGCTGTAACTTACGAATGAATAGATGCGTATCAACTAGTATTGGCAATGGAGAGAAAGAGACAAATGTAAAAGGAGAAAAAAGAAAGAACTCATAGCATCTTGGGACCACCTAGCTATGGGGCAGGGAACACAAAGGAAAGAGGCTATAAAATGGCTTTGAGGTCTCACTCTCTTCTCTTATTCATTTAGAGATACTCAAATCCCAACAGCCACTGCTGCATAGCCTCTTTCACCCCATTTAAATGAACTATCTGAATTGGATCAAAATGTACAAGAATCTCTTTTGGTAGAAACAAGGCAAAGCCTGGAATCCAGAAGTACAATAGTGATGGCTTCTAATAACTAGTGTGTGACCTCCTCTCCCTACGCATGGATTAAAGCATTCACTGCAGTGACTACAGAGTGTGACGTGACTGTGTCTGTGACTCATGTTCTGAGCACCCTCTTTGCACTCGCCAGGGGTTTGGGCCATGTTCCTCCTCTGGCACACCCATCTGCACTTATCCTGAGATAAACAGGTTTCACTCCCCAGTCCCCGGGCTTACTTACCTCTGGGTACTAGCCCATGGCTGAATAACATGCTGGGGGTGGGAAAGCGAGGTGGGTGCAGAGGAGATGGGAGGAGAAATGAGCATTTTCCTGGAAATGGACTTCTTGGTATTCTCTTCTGATCAAGAGTGCGGAAGACAACTTAATTAAGAGACAGTGCTTAATGACAAAGAAGGAAAATGTTTCTTAGCTGGCAGATTCCTTTGCTAATGGAATCTTCCAGCTCACTCTGGCTAGGTCGATTGACTACACTAGAAGGATTCATTGCCGTGAAAGCTTGAACATTAAATTGCAGGGCAAGAGCCCTCATGATGCGGGCAAAGGCTGTAGCCATCCCCTCTTTTTGGATGCTCCTGTACTATGAAAACATACCTGCAAGCATGCCTCTGTGCCTCTTCCAGAAAATGGAGGCATTTTGTATGATCACATTTCCTTTTAACCCCACGCATGAGCCATATTTATTCCTGAAGCACAGCATATCCATTTATGTCTTTCATAGGCGGCTTGTATTTCTGTACGGATTTTTCTTCCCTCCCTTCCTCATCCAACAAACTTATTCCCAACCCCAGAAGCAGACTTCAATGGCACCTTCTCTGTTAAAGAGGTAAAGTTGATTGCTTCTACTAGATACTATATTAACCCATTGGCAGTAAAATATAAAAGCTGTGAAAATGGATTTTGGGATCAGATAGACATGGATTCAAACCCTGACTCTGAAGCTGACTAATTCCGTAATTTGGAGGAAGACCATTGTCCTAGCTTCCTAGGGTTCTTGAAACAAAGTACCACAAACTGGGATGGCTTAAAGCAACAGAAATGTATCATTCTGCAGGTCTAGAGGCTAGAAGTCCAAAATCAAGGTGTTGGCAGGCCTTGACCCTTCTGAAGGATCTGAGGAGGGACTCCCTCCTTGTGTCTTCTAGCTCTTGGTGTTTATCTATAATTCTTGGCATTTCTTGGCTTGTAGATGCACTACTCCAATCTCTGCCTCCATTATCACATGGGCATCTGCTCACTGAATGTCTCTACATTATCTTCCCCTCCATGCAGTCTGTCTGTGTGTCCAAATTACTCCTTCTTGTAAGGACACCAGTCCTACTGGATTGGGGTCCACCTTAATGACCTCGTCTGGCCTTGATTACATCTCTAAAGACCCTATTTCCACCTAAGGTCATGTTCATGGGCGCTGAGGGTTAAGACTTCAACATATCTTTTGGGGGAGGATGCAATTCAACCCATAATAGCAGCTAACCTTTCTCAGCTTTAGTTGTTTATCTGAGAAGTACAGATTTTCAATAGCATCAAAGTCAAAGAGCTATTGTAGGGGCTATTTGGAGGGACACATCTGAAGTGTTAGACATGATGCTGCACAAATAGCTCTCAGTATGGGGCACCTGGGTGGCTCAGTTGGTTAAGCATCCGACTTCGGCTCAGGTCATGATCTCATGGTATGTGGGTTCGAGCCCCACGTTGGGCTCTGTGCTGACAGCTCAGAGCCTGGAGCCTGCTTCAGAATCTGCATCTCCCTCTCTCTCTGCCTCTCCCCCACTCATGCTCTCTCTCTGTCTCAATAATAAACATTAAAAAAACCCAAATAGCTCTCAGTAAATGGTGATCCTTATTAAGAAAAACATCTACATGGTGAAGAGCAAGTCAGCTTTGCTTTCACCACTCCTACGCTGCCGTGAGATTTTGTCACTAAATCTACCGCAGGTGCCATATGTACAGAAATCCTTCTGAGGCGTGGGGAGTACTAATTAGGAAATAATCACAACAAGTAAGTGGCTTTCAAAGAAGAGAAGTTGAGGCATGCTCTGACTCTTTTTCCATCTCAAACCATGCCTTATCCAAGTTTGATTTTACAAATGGAATGGGAAGATCTCCTTATACATAAAACAGGTACTATTTAAAGTAGAAGAAACAAGTTTCCCTTTCTCTTCTTTTTACATGATCCATAGGAGACACTATTTTGGAGGCTTCCCAGCCTGACTTGACTCCTGTCCTGAAGACCCCCAGGATATCAGCACCTGAGGCCATGAACAGAGGTCTGGCTGTGCAAAGACTTCCCTTATGCACCTAGTGCCTGGGCCCAGTGACATGGCTCAGTCCCATGGGGAGGAAAGCTGACAGTGAAAAGCAGCCATATAACCAGCATCTTATCCCTGGCCTTGAGAGCCCTAAGGAAGCATCCCAGAGCCCCGACAATTCCTTCACATCAGTGCTCAAATGAAAGCCATCAGTGAAAATTTATTTCAGCCGGGGAACCCTTCTGGTCCAGACTCTGCTGCCTTTGCTACGTGGTCATTTCTTGACCTTCAAAATCAGTAATAGTCAAAGCAATAAAGACTAATTTTATGCTCTAGAACCTGACAGTGAAAAATATTTTAGGCGATGGTCTGTGACTGGTTGATTTAGGAAACCAACAAACCCGACAGCTGAACATAACGCAACACTACGGGAGTGATGGGGTGATCATATGTTCTGCTTTGCACCATGCAAGGCAATTGAGATGCAATTCAGCAGATCAAATATAACTCTTGTTGGCTTTTGCTCTTTCTCTTTTAGAAAATAAATACTTCAAATGACTTCCAATATATCCCCTTATGTAGGCTCACATTTTAAAAATAATATACTTGATTTTCACACAGTCAAGAATATGGGCTTTTGGGGCATCTGAGTGGCTCAGTCGGTTAAGCGTCGGACTTCGGCTCAGGTTATGATCTCACAGTCTGTGGGTTCGAGCCCCACGTCGGGCTCTGTGCTGACAGCTCAGAGTCTGGAGCCTGCTTCAGATTCTGTGTCTCCCTCTCTCGCTGCCTATCCCCCACTCATGCTCCATTTCTCTCTGTCTCAATAATAAATAAACATAAAAAAAAAAAGAATAGGGGCTTTTGATTCCAAACGCCTGAGCTCAGATGCATGCTCAGCAGTTTTCTAACTTGCAGCCTTGAGCAGGCCACCTATTATATTGGTGCCTCCGTTTCTTCAGCTGTAAAATGGAGATAATTGTAGGCTCTACCTCATATGTTGGTGTAAAGTTAGTTCAGGAAAGATACTTAGCACAGTACCTGGCCTGTTGTTACCTCTTTTATTCCTTACTCCTTCCCTTCTTCCTTTCCTTATTTCTCTGTAAATTTTTTTAATGTTTATTTATTTTGAAAGAGAGAGAGAGAAAGAGACAGAGCATGAGTGGGGGAGGAGCAGAGAGAGAGACACAGAAACTGAACCAGGCTCCAGGCTCCAAGCTATCAGCACAGAGCCCAATGCAGGCTCCAACTCACCCATCATGAGATCGTACCTGAGCTGAAGTCAGACACTTAACCGACTAAGCCACCCAGGCGCCCCTCCTTCTCTGTAAATTTATAAAATACATACAAGACAGGGAGTATAAGACACAATTTCTGCCCTTGAGGGGTTAATGATATAATATGGGAAGATAAACTTGTGAACAAGCACCATGATAGAACTTGAGACAAGAGTGCTCAACTCCACTGTGAGGCACAGAGAAAATCCATGTGACAAAACATTTAGAGGCTCTGTATTCCTTGTCATTCTGATATAAGTGCAGGATAGAATTTCCCAAGGGCAATTACGTACTCCATGGGTAAGGAAACCAGGCCGGAACAGCAACTCATAACTGCCCCTCAGCTACCTCCTAACTCCTTCTCTTCTTCTAGAAATGGCCTGCGTTCTGTCTTCCCACCACCAGATTTCCCCTCATGCCCAAACCCATTGTAGTCAGGTTTCAATTTCCATTTCTCCACTAAAACTTCTCTTCCAGAGGCCAGCTTCCATGGTCTTTTTAAAACTCCCTCACTTTACTGTTTTTCCTTGACTTTTTGATTTCTTCTTTTCTGAAACTCTCCTGTTTGATTCCTGGGACACTGTTCTTTTCTGTGTTTCCTTCTCTCTCACTTCTCTTCCATTCTACTTGTCCTTTAAGTGCTACCTTTTTCCATGGTTTCTCTTTTGCATATCTTTTTCTCTTGGCCTGTGCACATTCCCAGGCAGATCTCAACTCTGACTCAGTGATCACATCTGTGTTGTATGTTCAACTCAGGCTGTAGATCCATTCCTTCTGAATGTTTCCCCTTGGATATTCTGTCAGACATCATACTCAACATGTGCTGTCAATTGTAGTTCATGACACTACCCTCCGTCAACCATGCTAGAAACTTGGGAGCCTCTAAACGTCTCATTCAAATTTCTCAATCCTATAGTCTCTCCAATTTGTCACCTCTTTTCCACTCCCCACTGACAGTGTTTTCACTCTGACCTTCATCAACTTGATCTCACCTTGCTACAATAGACTCCTGACTGACCTTAATATCTTGTTTTCCCTTGGTCTGGACTACACACCTCATACTGTCCATTATCTTAGACACACATCTGATCAAGGTGCATTGCTTAAAACTATTGTCTATTAGTTCAGGAAAAAGTCCAAACTCCTTAGCTATATCTTTATAGTTCTTTATAATCTGACTCCTATCTACTATTCTTTCTTTTTTTTTTAAATTTTTTTTTTACATTTATTTATTATTGAGAGACAGAGAGAGACAGAACACGAACAGGGTAGGGGCAGAGAAAGAAGGAGAAACAGAATCCGAAGCAGGCTCCAGGCCCTGAGCAAGCTGTCAGCACAGCCTGACGTGGGGCCTGAACCTGCGAACTGTGAGATCATGACCTGAGCCAAAGTTGATCCCTCAACTGACTGAGCCACCGAGGCGCCCCTCCTACCTACTTTTCTAGCCTACTTCCTTCAAGACTCTGAAATACAACAGCCTGTTAGGGGATGCATTCTGTCCTCCCCCAGCCCTCCCAAAATTCATACGTTGAAATCATAACACCTAGAATATGACTGTATTTGGAAATAGGGTCTTTAAAGAGGTAATTAAATTAAAATGAGGTCATTAGTGCCCTAATCTAATAGGCTAGTGTCCTTGTAAGAGAGGAGGTTAGATACACTAATAATGAACTATCCAGAAAAGAAATTAAGAAAACAATTCCATTTACAACCGCATCAAAAGGAATAAAATACTTAGGGATAAATTTCGCCAAGGAGATGAAAGATCTACATATTGAAAACTATGATCATGACAAAAAAATTGAAAAAGACACAAATAAACGGAAAGATAATCTGTGTTCATGGACTAGAAGAATTAATATTGTTAAAATTTCAATACCACCTCAAGCTATCTGCAGAGTCAATGTAAATCCTATCAAAATTCCAGGGGCATTTTTCACAGAAATAGAAAAAATAATCCTAGGACTCATATGGAACCATGAAAGAACCAAATAGCCAAAACGATATTGAGAAAACCAAACAAAGCTGGAGGCATCACACTTCCTGATTTCAGTCTATATTACAAAGCTATGGTAATCAAAACAGTATGGTACTGGCATAAAAACAGACACATAGACCAGTGGAACAGAATGGGGAGCCAGAGGTAAATCCATGCTTATATGGACAATATAATGGATATTGATTCTGTTAGCTGTAGATAGGGAGCTCTAGAGAAGGAGTCTTGGCAGAAGAACAATTAGTTCCATGTCACACATGATCTAGGAAAATCTGGAAGGACGCGTTCTGCAGGGAGGTGAATGTACAAATTTGTGGTTGTGGAGAGAGATGTGTTGAAAAACTGGCCTTACAGTATTCATTAGTTCTTCTCTTGACTACCTATGGATCATTGGGCACAGTTTTCATCAGAAAAATAGCTTTAATTATTTGCATATAAGGACTCTCTTAGACTTTTGCACTTATAAAAACTAGTACAGTGCTCTCAATAAATGCTTGATGATGGGTTAGGAAAATATATATGTGTTTGTTTTATTGTTTTAAATAAGTTTTATTTCTTTTTCTTGTTATATTGCTCTAGCTAGGGCTTCCAGTATGATGTTGGCTAGGAAAGGTAAGAGAGGACATATATGGGGTTTTAAAAGAAATATTTGTATATAAGTATAGAATATGCTAGCATAACGTCACACGAATGGCTAGTGAGGTTGTCTTAAAGTGGGGATAATCTTGTAGCACCTGTCCTCTAACACCCATACCCCCTTCTTTCATTGTAATAGCATTTTAGCTGAGTATAGCCTCTCAGAATAATGACTAATTTCTTAACTCCCTTGTAGGTGTGCACAGGTGACTAGACATTGGGGTGTAAGCCAAAATGTGAGGCAGATTCTAAGGATTTTTCACAGGGGTGGCTACCCCATACTTCTTCAATTTGTTTCCTTTCCCTCTCTCTGCATCCTAGGAGGATGCTGCCATTTTGGACCACAGTGTATGAAAGCAAGGGTAGAACTATGAACTGAAGTGAGCCTGGGAGCTTTGTTGGAATAAAATCATCATATTAGCCCTTGGGCTCCTAGCCAGAGGTGACTTTTATATGAGACTGAGACAAACTATTCATTCTTGTCCACTTACTATCAATATGTTCCCAACTGATAGACAATAGTCTTCATGCTCACCCATTTCCTACCACTTCCTACTTCCTTCACTATGAATGTATTTTTCTCATACTCTTGCCCAAAGAGAAGTCTTAAAATACTACAAAACCATTTGATTGTCCTTGTGTTCCTAAAGTCCAATGCTATGGGAAAGTTGTGCATAGGATGCTATGGGAGCTCTGAGATTAGGTCATCTAAAGCAAAGACTGGGCAAAGACCATTCTGGGTCATAGAATTAGCCAGTAGAAAGCCATAGAGGCAGTGAATGGCTAGGAGTTTGGCGTGGCTGGAGTATAATATGGGCAGCTGATGTTGAAGCTAAAGAAGGCAGGAGCCTGATACCAAAAGGTCTCCTTTATTGTGCTAAGGATCTCAACGCTTTCACTCTCTCATAGAATGTTCTTTCCAAAGAACAAGAAGAAGAGGAGAGCATCTTGGCAATTTACTTACTGGTATAAGCATGGAAATTAAAGCTGACTCGTACCCTTTGGCCCATGTTGGGCAAATGGAGGACCAATGCAATTTTAAAGAGGTGGGGGTAGAAAAAAGGATAAAGGTATCAGAGTGAACCCTATGAAAAATCAAATAGCTCCAGGAAGATCAGATTCTAAAACTTGTTCTCCCTTCCAGTGATCACAGACCTAAAATTCTACCATCAGTGACATAGTTACTAATTCTTTTATTATTATTTTTTAATGTTTATTTATTTTTGAGAGAGAGAGAGACAGCGAGCGAGTGGGGAAGGAGTGGAGACAGAGGGTAACACAGAATCCGAAGTAGGCTCCAGACTCTGACCTGTCAGCACAGAGCCTTATGCGGGGCTGGAACCCACAAACTGTGAAATCATGACCTGAGCCAAAGTTGGATGCTTAACCAACTGAGCGTCACCGCCCGGGTGCCCCCATAGTTACTAATTCTTAATGAAAGTGTTTCTGAGTTAAGATGAGAAGCAAAGGACATTAAGATGAGGTTAAAATATTAACAGTTTCTCTGTTATCTGATGCTGGGGGAGGGTCCTGCGACAACGGGGAGCAATCAGAAATAGAGGGGCAGAAGTGGTAGACGAGGATGGAAACACGCTAACTGGAACAGCACAGGCATCGGTCGGATGGTAAGTCAGAGAGCTACTGCAGCTGACCACATCTCCCTCACAACTGTTTGTGCAGACAATCTGGCCGGGTAGGAAGGGAACTTTCCCAATAGACTGTTGAGAAGAGCTGACAGATTAAGGGAGAGCAGCATGGAACGGATACTAGCGTGGAAAGCAAACATGCCGGCTGCCTAACACGAATCCTCCTCGCTACCACCACTCGTACATTCATGTTCCCCAGAACAGCCTCAGCTTCGCTTGCCAAAAGAGGCAGGGGGTGGGAAGATTGTTGGCCTCGTGCCCACCTGGGTACCTGCTGGGAGATTTTGCACATGCTGCTAAGTGCCCAGTGGCACTCAGGGCTCCCTTTTACATTCTTAATTACCCTGAAATTCAGCCACATGGTCCTTCTGCCTGTCTGGACCAGTGTTCCATGGCAGCTGGTATTAGAAACCTACTGTGCTCCCAGAGCCCTCGAGTTCCAACCTCACGGCGTCCCCAGTCAATGAGAGGAATGTGCGTCTATGTGCGCATGTGTGGGGGCACATATGTGTACCTGGGTTTATGTATGCTCCTCTTGGTTCCGGACAATAGTCTACATTTATGTATATGTATATGTATATGTATATGTATATGTATATGTATATGTATATGTATGTATGTATTTGTATGTATGTATTTGTATATGTATTTATATATATGTATATGTATGTTATGTATATGTGGGGAGGAAGAGGAGGTTCGTGCTCATCTCAGAGAATTTCCCTTGACTCTTGATGATGATTTTAGGAGAGTGTTTTAAACTCTCTCCAGGAAAGAGAAATGTTCCAATCCCAATGTGAGGAAGCATAGAAATATTCTGGTAAATAAGAATTGATTGTGTTTATCTTTCCTGAAAGAAAGGGGGGGTTAATTTAATATCCAGAACATTGTTTCTGGATATTAGGGCAGAGTGGAAGGAAGTGAGGTTGAGGGTGTTTGGAGAAATTTTTGAGTTGGAATCACTTCACCCTCCCTGCCTAAATCCCTCACACCTCCCTTCTTCTGATTTGTTTTGGGAATATGCTTTTGAAATGTGTATTGGTGTGGTATAAGTTTATACACACACATATACAAGCCCGTATATACATTCAGACATTAGCATGCTTACTCAGTACATACAACGTGCAAGGTATGTTTGCTAGAAACTTTGGGTGATGAAGAAGTAGTTTTCCATCCATCTTCAAAGACCTCAGACTCTGTTAATGAAGAAAACTAGTAGAAAGCATTAAGTGTTAGAAGTGTTAGAAGCCAAAGTCCAGAGATGGACGGAATCACTCCCACGGCAGTGGTCAGGGCAGTCTGTAAGGAAGAGCTGGTCCTGAAGTCTGAAGAGACCCTTCTTAAAAGAATGTGTTGCTGAAAACTGCCACCAAGAGAAACAATGAACAGGACAAGGCCATACTAACAGATAGGCTTCTCAGAAGCCTTGAGTCACTCCCTGGCCATCGTCCCTATAAGCAATGGTCCCTATAAGCAATAAGTTAGGACTCTTTTCCTAACTTATTAGGAAATTGTGACTATGAAATAATATGGCAAAAATTTTAAAGAATTATCATGGAATTATTCTAACAGATAAAACTTCTATGAACAGAGAGTTCCACTGATGGGTTCCTTAAAAAACACCAAAAGTAATATAAAATGAAGAAAGTTCTAGAGCAGAGAAAAATATTGAACATACTTAATTCATTTAATAAAGTGAGTAATCAACTAAGGAGATGAAATAATAACCTAAATAAAATTAATAAATAATATGAACACATTTAATCCATTTAATATGACATGATACAAAAATCTTACCTATTACACATATAATAAAACTATAAAATTCTGTGTTGAATTTATGAAAGTGAATATGAAAACTTCAAAATAAAAAGTATGTAAGTAAATAACAATATAAGTAATAAAACACATAGGTAAATAACTGATAAGTAAATCACACACGGAATAAACTAATAAATAAAGTTAAACAGTATGGTTAAAAAAAAACATTTCAACATAGATGACTATATTCCTGAATAGAAGAATCCAAGTTTATTAAAATACTATGCCTCTCAGTAAGTCAAAATAAGAAAGGCCACATGATGAAATCAATCATATCTGATTAAATTTAGTGCCCAGTATTGAAAAAGAAAATCATAGTGTAGGAGGACAAACAGTATTCTTTCCTAGGATGAAAAAGAGTCTATATCTTAAGCCAATGACAAATAGTCAACCTTATTAAAATTAGCAGGAGGTGAGGAAGAAGATGCTTACATATGAAACAGAAATAAGAAGTAAAACTATTTGAAAGAAAGAAACCAAATACTCATAATTTTCAGAATACTTTATTGTCTATTTGAAATTCCTAGACAATGAACTGGAAAAATATTAGAATAAATAAATGTTGAATCAAGTGATGGGTTACAAAGTACAAATATAGTATTCAATTACTTTTCTATTATAAACATTTGGAAAACATATTTACATTAAAAGAAACCCACTTAAAGCCTAGCAAGAATATAAATATAAATAAAGTAAAATATACAAAAAGCCTATATTAAAAAACAGAACAATATAAATCAATAAAAACATTAAAAATTAAACACAAGCTGGCAAAGCACATAAATAGGCTATCTTGCAAAGAATAAATCGAATGCTTAATGAATATAGGAAAATAAATTCCATTTGATCAGAAGTCAAAGAAAAGAAAATTAAAATATGAAATACTATTTCCAACCCATCAAATTTGCAAGAGTTTTGAAAACAATAATACTTATTTTTAAAAAGCATGTTAAGAAATGAGTCTTGTGAAATCATTTGTTAAAATAGAAATGAGTACTAACTTTCTAGAAAGTGATTTGATAGTAGTTACCAAGAATCCCAGAGTTTCTACCATTGGTCCTGGTAGTTTCACTTCTGAGATTTTTCAACCTCAGAAAATCATCTGGACAGATGATAAGGCTTTTCATCATCAGCATAATTATAATAGCAAAACATTAGAAGCAATGAAATGTCCAATAATAAGGAGGAGTCTGGAATAGTTATGGTGTGTTCATATGAGGTAACATATTAAGACCACTACAAATCATGTTTGCATAAAGTAGTTAAGGACATGAGAGAATGCTCGGGATCTATATCTATCTATCATCTATCTATGTATCTATCTATGTATCTATCTATCTAGAGTCTATCTATTGACAAAAACTGGGAAGAAATACACCAAAATATTAAAATGTTTTTAATGTTTATTTATTTTTGAGAGAGAGACAGAACGTGAGCAGGAGAAGGGCAGAGAAAGAAAGGGAGACACAGAATCTTAAGCAGGCTCCAGGCTCTGAGCCTTCAGCACAGAGCCTGACATGGGGCTTGAACTCACGGAACTGTGAGATCATGACCTGAGCCAAAGTAGGACGCTTAACTGACTGAACCGCTCAGGCGCCTCTTCACACCAAATATTAGCAGTTGTAAATCTCTTTGTGATGGGATGACAGATTATTTTGAAATTATTTTTACATCTTTCTTCATTTTCTAAAATTTCAAGAACCCCAGTCAGACAAAAAACATGAATCAAGAGAACAACATTCCTGATTAAATTTTCTTTTTGCCAGGACTAAACGTGACTGTCACAGCACCTATGTGATGGCTAGCATATTTGTATTGCCTTTTGCTTTCCCCCAATTTTCAGTCTTGTTTTATAATTTAAGCTTTATCATTTTTCTGCTTCCCCATTCCAAGGTCTCTTTCAATAGTTTGTGGAATGAAGCAAGGGAAATGGGGGAAAATGTGAATTATATGTCTCGATGATTTCCACTCTCAATTCTCTTTGGTTTGAGTCCAGACCATATCCAGAACCTGCCCTTGGAGACTTCTCTTCTGAAGCTGGATGTGTTCTTATGTGTCTGATTAAATGGCCCAACAGAGAGTGCTCAGGAGTCAGTGACCAGTCAAACTCAGAGCTCTTGGGATCTGTAGCCCTTTTTACCCATACATCAGTGCTGGGTAGAGAGCAGTGACATTTGAGAGAGGAGGCATGGGCAAATCCTACTCCATCTTCATTCTCCACTTTCTTTTTTTTTATTTATTTAAAATTTTTTAATGTTTATTTATTTTTGAGAGCCAGAGAAATGGAGCGTGTGTGGGGGAGGGGCAGAGAGAGAAAGGGAGACACAGAATCTGAAGCAGGCTCCAGAATCTGAGCAGTCAGCACAGAGCTTGACACAGGGCTCAAACCCACAAACCACGAGATCATGACCTGAGCCGAAGTCGGACGCTTAACCAACTGAGCCACCCTGGCACCCCTTTGTTCTCTCCACTTAAAATGTGCTTGGAAATCTTGAACACGCTCAATGTTTAATAGACTAAATAAAAAGCCCTTTCTTAGTCCCTGAAATTCTTTTAGCTCTGATGCTAGATTTAGGCAGATTCTTTCTCCATAAAGATCCATTGCTGTTTTTGTTTTCATCTTTTTAATTGTTGACATTAAAACTAAGTTTCTGTTGTGAAAGTTTAAAGGGAAGATCTGCAAAACCACCTTAAATTTCCCCTTTCATTATAAGAAAAAAAGAAATTCATTCTATGAAACCCTTGACATAAAGCTACTCTGATAAGCCCAAAGAAGTGTGAGTCACTACAGAACCATTCTCTCAACTCACAGCAGAAAACTTCATGGAATTACTATGCTTTTAATCCAAAGAGTTGGGTGTTTGGCATTCCACCCAACTTTGTGGTGTCATTCCAACCAGGGGAGCCACTCATGAAAACGCTGTATTGTTGAATTGTGGGTCTCAGCTCTACTGGGTTGATAAATAGCAGTCAATTTTTATTAAGACCCTTCTTGATTAGAGAAAGGGTTAGTGGATTAAGGTGTGTCTGGCAATGTTTTAAACATTAATGTAAATTATATTTTGTACTGGGGATTCATGAGAAGCCGGGTGTTGTAGAAAGTTTGTTTGTTTGTTTGTTTGTTTGTTTGTAGGACAGAACTGAACAGTGTAGCAATTCTTGGAATTCAGGCTGAAGGAGAATTCTAAACTCCTGCGTCTAGGTGTGCTCGTATGGGACTACCTATGTGTCTATGTAGATGGGAGATTCATTTGTTGTCAGAAGAGCACTAGTTGAGCAAGCAGAAAGCAAACAATTGCACTTTCCATTAATGTAACAGGTGGGGTCACATTCTAGCACAGTTGACTGGTTAGAGTCACGGATAGAATGCTAAGTGTTGCTTTGTTTTTCCCTGGAGTTTAGCACTCCATCTGCCCTCCTCCCTCCTTCTCTCTTTCCTCCCTCCATCCTTCCCTCTCTTCATAATATACTGTTTTGTTATGTTGTTCTGTGTGGCAGTAAAAGGCTCAGAAGCAATGTGAAGCCAGGTGGCTTTAGTGTAACTAGTTGGTTTAATTCGAACAGATCTTGTGTTTATTACACTTTCTGCATTGACTGGGCCTCCTGACTTTCCTCCATCCTACTTGCAAAATGGAGATTTTTCATTATATGGTCCTATACTTTTCATTGTTTCTCTTAAAAAAAAGGGGGATTTTTAATATATGAGCAAACGTAGTGGCACTAAATAGGTTCATGAAGATTTAATCCAAAACTTCTCTCTCTTTTTTACCTCATACAAGAAACTTGATTCTCAAAACAAATGAAGATGCTGTCTTCTATTTTAGACACTCATTATAAGAGAAAAACATTCTAAAACTGTTAGGAATTTTGAAATATCAACTTCTTTTCCCTTTACATTCAGTGGCACACCTAGTTTTATTGTTGCTAATGCTTGCTGCTGTAACAAACAAACCTGAAATTACATTAAAGGCTCAAATGTGGAGGAAGTTTACTTTTCTTTCAGATAAAATATGAAATAGATGTTCCTGACTGATGTACTGCTCTCTTCCAAATAGTGATTCCAGGATGCAGATTTCTTCCATCATCAACATTTGGCTTCTAAAACTGTCATCGTTTATCTATGACAAGCTAATGGAAGAGGAAAGAACATGATGAATGGTATGTGAGAGATTTTTTTAGGGCCAGGTTTTAAAATGAAGCCTTTCACTTTTCAAAATCCACTGGCTAGAGCTCAGCCACATGGCCACGCCCAGTGGAAAAGGCAGGTGGGGCATACAGTCTAGTGCTGTGACAAGGAAAAAGAGGATATAGGCTTAGGGAACAGCTAGCTGTTCTATGTTTTCTTAACTGAAAAATTCTACTTGCTTAGAGTACTTTTGCTGGTGTTTGGCTTGATGAGTAAATGTATTGGAGCATGGTAGGGAAATAAGATTCAGCTATTTACAAACATGTGAATCAGAGCACAGCCCCCCTACAACTCAAGAGTATCTCAATAAGTAGAAATTTTTCTTTGCATCCATTTTAAATACAGGGCACCTGGGTGACTCAGTCTGTTAAGCCTCCAACTTCAGCTCAGGTCACCATCTCGTGATTCATGAGTTTCAGCCCCGAGTCAGGCTCTGTGCTGACAGCTCGGAGCCTGGAGCCTGCTTTGGATTCTGAGTCTCCCTCTCTCTCTGCCCCTCCCTTACTCATGCTCTGTCTCTCTCTCTTTCAAAAAAAATAAACATTTTTAAAAAGTCAAGAGTGGGTTCTAATGATAAATGAGTGGACATCTGGAGTTACCTGCTTGGGAAACCAAGACTCCGCAGCCAAAGAGAAGAAGAGGATGTATGGAGTAGGCAGAAAAGCATCACTGTGGTCAGAAGTTACGTGCTATAGGAGCACTGGAAACTTGGGATGTTGTTCCAGCTGTTAGCTAAGACCCAGAATGTTGACAACCATTATCACCATAGTATAGTAATGATGGTGGTCCAGGGGTTAAAAATTGAAAACCCCAGCAAAGTCGCATTTGTCTCTTCCAAAACCTGTATTATTTCTGTCTATCATCTTGCTCCAGTCGGGCAAACTGATTTATAAGTTATAGTCTCTGAGGCTCAATTAATTTCACTTCGGGCATTTTCACACTTGTACAATAAATGTTTGAATTAAGACATTTCTTTTCTTCTGAAATTGAATTGCATGTTAACTGGTTATTGGCCGTCGCTGGTGGTCCACACAATTACAGATAAGAGCATTGATCTAGCAAGAAAACAAATTGGTTCTTAAAAGAGGGCAGTTTGGATCTGACAGCTGCAGATGATTACACATCTCTCTAATGGATACTGTGTATCACCATCAGAGGTGTGAGAGATCTGCAAACCCCTTCTCTTGGTTGGCCATTTCTACCAAGGCTACTTAAATCTGCCTGCCTCTCCCCACCTTTGAGTGCACGATAGCTGAATTCGCTGATAGGGAACAGGGCCCCAAATTATCTGAGTGGCTCGTGAGTTACTGGATACCTAGAACATGCCTTGAGATAGGCACGAGTTTCTAAAAGAAGCCTTCTTGATTTGATCAGGTAGCATTAGAAGTGCTAGTGTAGTTGGTTTCAACTACAAATGCGTGACAGGCAGCAGGCATAAACAGCCTCAGCCAAGCATGACGAAATACTTCCCTGGGATGCTGGACCATCAAGGGTATTACCCAGAGACTCCAATCTATTGGAAAGAGCCCGGATTTTGGTCACCCTCGCTAAAGGACAGTTAGATGGTTTGCTTAGCAGTTGGTGTGTTGGCTTTTAGGGACTTGATCTGAGTTTAAACATTTTGGGGGAGAATGATTTAGGTCTGGCCCTATCCAATGACCTCAATATAGAGACAGGACTGCCTGCTTCCTTGTCATGAACATCAGCAACTTGATCTCTGTGCTTCTCTATCCCACTCAAGATAGGAGGCTCTGGGTGAATAGCTCAGAACCGCCAATCAAATATCCCAGTTGCCCCCAGTAGAAGCCATTTTGGGATAGGTTTCTTTGATTTTTAAGAGTTGTCTATACAGCTCTTCCAGTGTAAGATGATCTCATTGTAAAAAATCTCTCTGTCCCCAGGGGAGTGATAAGCAATATCCTCTTTAAGAGCTTCAGGTCAAAGTCCAGATTCCCAGCTTTATTCCAGTGCTGGATACATCTAAAGGAGGACATTATGTTCCAGGGGTCAAGCTTTCAGATCTTACCCCAACGAGAAGATAATAAAAAAGCTCTTGTAGGTTGGATTTTATTCATCATTTCTATAATCACTGAAATTACAGATGAAATAGGCCATTATGTCATCCAGGCTCCCTTGCTAGCCAGTGTGTGTATGTATTTTTCTTTTATAACATCCCATAAAAGCATCCAACACAGGGTTAGATCATAATAATCTCTGGGCCATTTATGACAAGTGCAAACTATTCCAAATTAACTGGGTTTTTGTCTGATTCCCATCTGGAAGATTCTTGAAATTGCTCAGTGTGAGCAACCATGTGCTTTACTTTATCCCCCACATCTCCATGATGCCAGCATGGTCAACTCTACATGGACAGTGGTGTGGGACCTATGCCATTATGGGTTCTGATAGAAAGAATTAGGGTGTTTCCCTAGTTGTATTTTTCAAGCAGGAATGTGTGCATTCTTGGGGTTGGGAGGAGGGTGCAGGAGGCATATTTTTAGAAAGGCAAAGTTCTTTATGAGAAATGTTCCGTGTTATAGTTTCATTTGGATGATTTTATGAACACATGTGAACATATCGTGGAGCATCTGGAAGACCTTCTTTTAACTGAATACTGCCATGTAGTTCCAGTGCCCCAACTGCATTTGCTTTAGGGCCAAGTAGCACCACCTTGTCTCACCAATGAGACAAGCAGTGAGGTAGAATTCACTTGCAACATAGTGAGGACCAGAGGACATCAACATGTACTAAGGAGGGGCTCCTGGTGGCTTAGTCAGTTAAGCGTGGGACTCTTGATTTCAGCTCAGGTCACGATCTCATAGTTCATGAGATGGAGCCGGGCATGGTGGGGAGCTGTGCTGGCATCATGGAGTCTGCTTCAGATTCTCTCTTGCCCTCTCTGCCCCTTCCCCGCTTGCACTCTCTCTCTCTCTCTCTCTCTCTCAAAATAAATAAATAAACTTTAAAAATGTGCTAAAGAAATGGTGATTTTTCAGAATTCTCATAAAGAGCAGCTCTAGGGGATGGAGTCACTACACAGCACATTGACAATGCAAGCAAACCAAACTCAAAAACAGGTGCCCCACAGCGTTTGGGACAATGCTCATATTGTGAGCAATAATTCCTCTTTATCAAACTGTCATATGTCATACTAAATTAATGGTGGTAATTTCATTAGTAATTTTAAAATTTCCTTTGCATTTAATTTGTAAATTAACTTTGTATTGCCTAGGACTATATGCATAAGGAGTTTCTGCCTAGTTTTATGGCTATACATATTTAAGAAACATTAAACTAAAATGAACTGGAGTTAACATGGATCTCCACGAGAATTTTTTTCTCTCAAAAGACATCCAGACATTATTCAAGCTGAAGAAATACTGCTTTACAGGATTATCTTGTGTTTTTCTAGGGGGCTCTATACTCAAGTGTATTTATATCTCTGAGGGTTGTCCACAGAAAGCACTTTTGCCTAAATTCAGTGAATTGTGAAGCCAAATAATTGGACTAGACTGGACCATATTGAAGGAGGAAGAAACTTGATTTTTTTAAAAATTTTCCTTGCAGAATGTTCTGGCCACAACCCTAGAGCAAGACCTCCTATGGACCTCTCTAAGCAATTGCCCACAAATATTGTAGACTGACAAAAATAGATCAGTGGTATATGCCCTTCCTCGATACTGCCTGCTGACCTCTGATGAGAGGAAGTCACACAGTAGCACATCTTTGGATAACAACTTGTCTTGCAGAAAGAGTTCAATAAAATAAAAGAAAGAACAAACCTGGGTCAACAGCAAGAAGCCATTAAGGCATGAAATAGACATTAGCAGTTGGTTAGTTGATCAAAGAATAATCCAGTAGAATAGAAAGCACCCTCCAAAGCAGTCTCTGGAAAGTTCTCTGATGCACAATCTATTGGGCGGGGCTCCCAAGGGGCTGGGGTATATTAAGCTCCTTCCTTCATGTTATAAAAACAAGAGAAATCTAGTCCACTGGTCCTGTCAGCAGATGCATGATCATTCTCTGGTAGAAATCCCTTAAATAATGAGCAGACAGGTACTCAAGAAAGAAATTATGGCTAGAACACAGGGAATGTGAGAAGGAGAAGAAGATGGGGAGGCAAGAGGCTGGGAAAAGTCACATTATCGTCCCTATTGTGTGTTCTCTCTCTTTTTTTAGATCCTTCTCAATGGTACAATATAAAGAATTTTATTAGGTGGGGATGGCAGGAAACATCATCCCATCCTGATTTCTCCTTGTTTTCAAAAGTGGCATGGTATGAAAAAGGACTTTTGGAGAAATGCCTTCTCTTCTCTTCTACTGAGCACTCAGCTCTGGGTGGGAGAGGACATCCACGCAGTGAGTCACAGCAGGTGAGTGGGACCCTGGTGGCCCCTGCAAGATGAAGCTGCACAGGAGGGGACCCTGTGGAGGAGCTTTATTTTCAGCCTGGGAATATCTTTGGAACAATCCACTTTTTCTCTTTTATTTTTCTTTTTTCCTCAATTTTCTATGATTGGTATACATCTGCCCTTAAATCACTTCAAGCTTTCAGGAAGAAAAAGTTCTCATTAAGTTCTTTCTTCACTATCCAGTTTATGAATTATTTACATGCTACGTTCTTTGGCTATCTCCCTTCTCATCATCCACCATTGGGAATATTACTAACTAGGTTTTTTTTTCTCTGATATTTCTTTCATACTCTCAGGAATTTTGTCATAAAAAAAAAAACAGACTTGATGTCCGAAGAAGCGGGGAGTTAATTTCTCTTGTCTTCCACTTACGACAGGACTTCATATGTGTGACAGCCTCACTGATGGTCAATTTTCTCATGCATAAATCGGAGCAATGTAAAGAACCTTCAGGATGGTTGAGAGTCATAGGTGTGAAGGTAGCCACTCAAATGTGAGGTGCCAACAACTAGTAGTTACCTGATCAAAATTACTATTCAGAGCCATCAAATCAAGAAGTCCTATTTTAATTGGCTCTATGAGATCATCTTTACTGTCTCCTTGATTCTATGTTTGCTGACTCTTCCTGACTCGACATGGCTTGGGTGGGAAGTTTGAGTGCACTCAATTGGTTAATGTTAGTCCCTCATCCTTTCTGATGAAATCTCCGTCACCTGTATAATATCTACTTCCCTGTATATTTAGTACAAAGGCTTATAATGGAGACAAAACTGAGACTCTCTGGGCAAAGTTAATAATTTTTCTCCTTTGCCTCAATAACATCTTAAACCTGCCTTTGTTATAAAATTTATGACACTGACTAATAATTACTTATTTACCTGATTATCCCTCCCATTGTACAATAAACTCTTCTTTTAATGTTTATTTAATTTTGAGAGAGAGTGTGCAAATGGGGAAAGGGAAGAGAGAGAGAGAGAGGGAGTCAGAGAATCCCAAGCAGTCTCTGAGCTGTCAGCACAGAGTCCAATGCAAGGCTTGAACTCACCAACCATGAGATCATGATTTGAGCTAAAATCAAGAGTTGGACGCTTAAACGACTGAGCCACCCAAGCACCCTGGACAATGGTCTCTTCTAAGGAAATATAGACTATTCCCTTGTAATGTCTAGAAATGAACATAGTGTCCGGTGCTGAGTAGATGTCCAATACTAAATGAAGCATTGCTACTAGAATTTTCTCTCTTCCTCATTACCCACAAATACCTGGTCCAGACAAGCAGTTTGGCCATTCCTTCTATTCTGACTGAGTTTAAACTGAGTTTAAAGCTGCTCTTGAATCTTATTATCCTCCAAACTTTAATCAACCTCTTACCGAGCCCTGCTTCGGATCCCACATGGAGTACATATTCTTGATGGTGAATTCCTTTAGCCTGTATGTCCTGCTATTGGGCATTTTTTTTTTTTGAGAGAGAGAGAGAGAGAAACACACCATGCATGAGAGTGTCAGTTGGGGAGGGGCAGAAGGGAGAAGAGAGAGAATCCTAAGCAGGCTCCATGCTCAGCGTTCAATCCCATGATTTGGGGCTCGATCCCATGACCCTTGGATCATGACCTGAGCCAAAATCAAGAAATGGATGCTTAACTGACAGAGCCACCCAGGTGCCCCATTTGAACATTTTTGAGGAAACCGGCTGAAGTGGTACATGTGTGCAGAAAGGAGGGAAGGAAAAAACAAATAAAAGAAAAAAGATAGGCCCAGAGGACAGTGGGATAGTTTTAGAGGGAAGGCTAAATAAAATCTATGAAAACAAAAACTCTATTGGTAAAATTTAGCTCAGCGTATAGACTCGTGTTTCCCAAAGCACAGTGCACAGAAACCTCTATTGATATTAATAGCTATCAACTGTATTTTTAAATTTTTTTGATGTTTATTTATTTTTGAGAGAGAGAGACAGAGACAGAGACAGAGCACAAGCAGGGGTGGGACAGAGAGAGAGGGAGACACAGAATCCAAAGCAGGCTCCAGGCTTTGAGCTGTCAGCCACAGTCTGACACAGGGCTCGAACCCACAAACCATGAGATCATGACCTGAGCCAAAGTAGGACGCTTGCCTGACTGAGCCACCCAGGTGCCCCAATAGCTATCAACTTTAAAAAGTGTTCCAAGTTTTGTGTTCCTGGGTGGCTCACTCATTAAGTATCTGGTTTTGGCTCAGGTCATGATCTCATGGTTCATGAGTTTGAGTCCCACATTGGGTGGGCTCAAGCCCTGCTTCAGGTGAACACAAGCCCCACTTCGAGTAAAACACGAGACCCACTTCTTTCTTTCTCTTTCTCTCTCTCCCTTTGCCCCTCCTGGGATTCTCTTTCTCTCTCTTTCTCTCTCTCTCTCTCTGCCCCTTGCTCACTTGCACCCTCTCTCTCTCTCAAAAAAAAAGTGTTCCAAGTTTAAATAAGTTTGTGAGGCAACATGTTACATGAAATTAAACAAGTTTCCTTACCCTAGAACACCTAATAGGCTTTTATATGACAATGTAGCTTAGACATCTTTAAGGAAGAATAATCATACTATTTTGAAAAGTCTTTGATCACCCTCAATTGGAGAATTTTATAGGATTAAGTGTTCCTTGGAACACATTTTTGGGAGGGCTGTCATAGAGATATGTATTTGAATTTTATCAAGGCATTTGACAACTGGTTGCATGGCAATATGGAATAACATGGACCTAATGGTAATGTAACCAGGTAGTTTCTTGCCTGATTAAATGACTGTCTTCAAAGGGTTTGGTTAATAGAAGATTGGCAAGCTGGGCATATTGTTTCCTTTCATTGGCTTCCAGGTTATTCATGCCCCTATCCTTGTCATCCCATTCATAAACACAAAATTTTTCCCTTTGATTCAAAAAGCAAATGCTAAAGATAGAGGTTCACTTGACAAACAATAGTCTGTAATGTTCAAGGATTTTAGTTGTTTCTAGAGTCATTAGGAATTAATGTACAAGGTAGTTACCAAAACATATCCCTAACGAAAAGCTACATTGATAATTACTTAGTGTTATCACATCAAGTCAAAGGAGATATAATCCAATTGTCATTTGCTCTACTGGATCCCACATGTTAGTAGATACATTAATAAATGTTTCTGTGGGAGTATAGCAAAAATGGTGATGGGTCTGGAAGCTATATACTAGAATAAAAAACCAAAGATACTGAGAATGTTTACCCTGAAGAAGAAAAAGCTTAAAGTATATACACATACCTTAATATATCTTAAAGATAAAGTATATTTTTAAATATTTGGAGAGTTGCATGAGGAAAGGGCAGTGTTATTGGCTGAACTGTGTCCTCCCTGTCAAACTCATGTGTTGAAGTCCTAAGTCCCAATGCTTCAGAATGTGACTGTATTTGGAAATAGGGTCTTTAAGGAATTAATTATGTTAATATGATGCCTTTATGGTGGGCCCTAATCCAATATGATTGATGTTGTTATAAGAAGAGGAAATTAAGACCTAGACATACACAGAAGGAAGAAAGACATAGGAAGACACAGGGTACTTACAAGCCAATGAGAGAGGCCTCAGAAGAAACAACCCCACTGACACCATGATCTTGGACTCCTATTTTCCAGAATTGTGAGAAAATAAATATTTGTTGTTTAATGCTCCCAATCTGTGGTACTTTGTTATGGCATCCCTAGCAAACTAATACAGGGAGTGTACCAAATCCACTGGATGGTAGACTTTTTGAGGAAGAAGCTTGCCCTGCATGTCTTTCCATGTAATCTTGTCACCTAATATGGAGTCAACAATATAAAAAATTACTCAATGCATTCTTCGTGTATGAAGGAGCAGATTATCCTCTGGGTTAGCAGAAATAAGCACTAAGAGCAGTGAGAGGAGTGGCTAACATGAAGAACTGTGGTTCAGCTATGGAGTGGGTTCTTTGACAAGGCAGTAGCCCCCTAGTCATTGGAAGTGTTCATTCAGGGACTGATGGATTACCTGTTAGGGCTATTGCAGAAGAGACACCTGATCTGGGTAGCAGCAGTCCTAGAAGATCCTGAAAATCTTTTCCATGGCAAGGATTTGGAGGTGGAAAGGAGCTTACTAAACACCCAGATGATTATCCAGTATCCTCTTGCAGTAGCACCCAGGGATGACCAAAGCCTATGATGCCCATCTTTTACAGTCTTGACATTCTTGAGGCCAGGGGGACGTCCATATCACTATTGATGTGTGGCTTTTTAAGCGTCCTTGTGTTTAGTATGTGAGCAAATTTATTCACATCAAGTCCAATCTTTCAAAAGGGACGGGCAAAAGAAATGGACAAGGATGAGCACTTGATGGCATGACCTTGATGTGGCAGCAGTAACATCTATTTGGGATAAAATCTTCCAACCTGTGAACTTGGGAGTGGATGGCCTGAATCCTGCCAGAGGGCATGGTTTTAGAAAAGTGCCTTTTAGGAAAGGCACTGAGCATTTGCACAAGCTTTCCTGTTTATCACTCTTATAGGCGGGGTGGATGTTCTGCTCTACATTCTTTGGTGGATCTAGCCTCAAATATTGATAAAGTAGATGATTGCTTATGAGATGAGACTGGAGAAGAAGCAAAAAAAGATTCCTCTTGCCTCTAAACATCATCTTTGCTAATCTGCCAGGAGCATCATTAGAAATGATCTTTTACAAGAGATATTGTCTCTATTAGAATGTAATCCTTTTCCATGTACAGTAGTTTTCTGTGTACGATGCTCTTTCACATGCACCTGTGGTCCTCCAGTCATCATGGCTTCAATTTCTGTGGATACGTCATGTTTTGTTGTGCACAGGGCCTTCAATGTGCTCTTATCTCTCTTGGATAATGGACCTTTCCAAGCACCCAGACTTCTCTTTCATAGCAATTATTACATCTGTTGATATACTGTTCTTCATGTAGGCTTAAAGTTCCGTGAGAGTGGAAAGTAACTCTACTTTGCTATTTATTCTATCTCAAAGCACTAACTGAATGGGCACTAGCTGAAGATTTATTGAATAAATGAATGGGTACTGATGGTCTTTACTTCAACCCTATGATAAGAAAGATACCATTGTTTTTACTTTACCAACGAATTTGTTAAAATTAAGTGGCTTACCCCAAATTCACAGGTTGGGTACTCACAATGTCTCCTGATTCCAAATGTTTAGCTCTTTCCTCTCTGTATCACAGCTGTCTCTACTGGTAACATGAACCTGTGCTCTTTGGGACACTAATAATCTTGATGTGGACACTCTGGATATGATTGTCCCCTTTGTAACTGGGGATGGAGATGGATCTGAAAGAATAGGGTTATACCCAGATGGTCAAAAGAAAGAAGATATTTTCATTTGGCCTGTGCACACTGCTAAATTCATTTTTCAGGAGATACTATAATGCAAGGTGGGATGGTTTCCTGAGAGTTCTCAACACAAACCTACTTGCAGTCGAGACTGATGCCAAGTTTGTTCAGTGAGACCAGAGGTATGTGTGGTGTGGGCATTGCCTTCCTCGTGGATTTGGATCTGCTCTGTGCATAGATGCTGTCTGCTACATACTCATGCCAATTAGAGATTAAACCTTGGAAGTCAAGGATATATATGTAGGTGTGGGGATTCAGGAATGAAGAAGAGAGTGGGGGAAGAGGAGAGATAAGGTGGCACCAATCATGGGCAAAAGAGTATGACAATCTGCCTAGGCCATGTGGCTGACAACCCGGCTGACGCTTGTTTTGACTTTTCTCTAACTGCACAACCGGTGCATGCAGATGACTTTACATCTCATAGCAAAATGTGCGACAGCAACGTGCTAAGCAAATGCAAACAAAAATATGCTTCCCCCACTCCAAACAAATCTCTCGCACATCGCGATGATTCCATGGCATGGCGAGAGACAGGAGACAGGGACCACCAGGAACCATATTTGCTCATTGTTGAAACTACTCTCCAGGACCAGTAAGATACACGCTGGCACACCAACGTCAGCCATACCAGATTACCTGCTGTGATGTGGACATACTTGCTGTGATGTGGCACTTTGATTTCGCTCGTCCACGGAAGCATCACCCATCCCATTCTTTCAGCATTTGTTGTGCACCTGCTGTGACCCAGGCAGGGCAGAGACAAGCCACATGCACATCCTGTCTTTTAGGAGCTCCTAGTTGCTCTGCTTTTGCCAGAGACACTGTGACAGGCCCCTCAGCCCAGAAGGTGCTTCACTCTACTTTCTCTCTAGGGAAATCCTGCCCATTCCTTAAGGGCCAGCTTGGAAGCATTTCCTTCCTCATCTTTCCCCTTCCTCACCATGGTGAGAACGAATCATTCTTTCTCCAGGGCTCCGATGGCAGGGTGCTTCTCCTCTGATGTGCCACAGGATGGATGCAACAAAAATACCTTCTACCACCATCTCTCTCCTGCCTTTCTTTTTCCCACCTCCCCGTAGTGTATAGGACCCACTCTTCCCTAGCTCTGGGAAAATTCTAACAAGAGAAAGTATATTATTGGCCTAAACCTCATGAAAGGGAGTCTCACAATTAAGTTTGTGTACTTTTTTTTTTGCATTGAAAATCTCTTTAGATTCAAAAAAGGTGCAGGGCTCCCATGCACCTTTCACAAAATGTGTTACTGAACTAGAATAGGGTCAAGGAATCATGCTACGCTGTCCTCCAGGGTGGTGTGTAGTATGGCGGCTAAGAGCATGGAATTCAAAGTCCAGACTTGGCTGCCTCCAAATCCCGGCCCTGCCATTCATTAACTGGTGTTACTCTGTGGGAAGGTATTTAGTGTATTTGTGGCTGGGTTTTCCCATCTTTCAAATGGGTATAATAATAGAACATATGTTATAAGGCTAGTGTGAGGATGAAATATGTCAATACATGGAATTACTTGGAACTTTGTATGGCACTTAATACATGTTCAAGAGAGGCTGGTTATTAGTTGTTATCCTCTAGATAAAATAATTCCTCCCTAGAGCTTACTGTAGCATTAGGCTCTGTTGGTACTTTCATATCAGATTTATCTGAATTCTTTGAGGCTCTGTTTCACAAAAACAAACTGCCAGCAGATACTTTGAGTCCTCCTAATATTTGTGAAAAGTAAATCATTAGAAGTTAAAGCTCAGAATTGATGTTTCAATATTTTTACCACCATTGGCTATCTTACCTGGAAGATGGTACTCAGCTTCCCTGATTGTCTCTTGCCTCTACTTGAAAGGGAGAGGTGATCATCTGCTCCTCACAGGGTTGCTGTGATGCTCACATGAATGTGGTGAGATCTGAGTTAAGTAAACAACACAGAAGTGTCTAGCATCCTGTGTGACAGTCTTAATAAAGGTTTGCTCTATTATTCTATTTTTTTTTTTTAAAAAGGCCTTCATGGCCATTGAATCTGATCCACCTGGGATGAGCCCTGAGCACTCTGATGGTGGCTTTCAGTGTGCCAGATGTGATTACACACACACACACACACACACACACACACACACATCTAGATCTAGATGTGGACCACTTAATCCTCACTATAGCCCTATGGAGTAGTACTATAATAATCCCCTTTCTAAGAGAAACTTCTCAGTCTTTGCACTCCTATTCTGGTAGCAGCTCCACTTCCCCTGTAGACTAAGTCTTTTCCCCAAAGCCCAGCTGGGGGCAAGCCTCTGCTCTTGCCTTACTCACAACAGCTTTCTTTTCTCTGGGTGAGTCCTGCGTGTTGTGCTTTTGTGTGGAATGGACTAATCTCAGGATCCCATTCTTTGCCCTCCTTTCCTTCCAAATAGCCAGAGGGCTGGGTCTACAGAGCTAAGAATTGTTTAAACCACGCTCTTTGACTACAGTGTCCTAGGTGGTCTGACTATCTTCTGTAAAGTCTGCCTCTATCACCAAATTAATCCCCCTCCTGTGTTTTCTGGCCTAAAAAACATGCCTTCTTCCAGATGTGGTCCCTCCTAGCCTTCGCGGTTCATGTTGTTTGCTGGGTTCACAGCCCATTGCAGGCCGCAGGGGTTGGCTGACTAAATGTCTGCATTATCTCGTCCAGGTACTGGGGTTCTATTTTGTGCATTAGTGAACCGGAAGTGACCAAAGTCATCTGCAGGTCCATAATTCATGAATAAAAGTATTCAGAAGATATTCATGTAAAGGAGAGGTGTATTATGCTTGGCGAGCAAGTGACCGTGGAAATAGTGAGTGCGAGAAATAATTGAGCTTTGCATCTGGGGCCTTCAGGAGGCTTCAAATTGGATTGCCCTGCAGGTGGGGAAACATGGGAGCACCGTGCTTTGACACCACCTCTTGTATAATGAACATAGACTGTCAGGTGACAGAGGAAACCCTGATCAACTGACATTGACTCTTCGTCCAGAACCACTGTGGAAACCATCCAGGAGAGAAAGCTAGTGTACCTGATGGGGAATCTTGTTCTCATTGCCTTTGGAAAACGAAATGCACATTTCTTTTTTAGAGCAGTTGATTTGAGCGAAAACCGACATGAGGGAGAGATGGGATTACTTTCTACATGGAGTAAAAGGTGAGCCAAGGATAAGCAACTTGGACAAAATGGCGGCAGGTATGAAGTAACAAGTGGTTCTTGTCTCCAGCATCCAGCTAAGCAGTCATTTGCCAAGACTCTCACCTTTGACCCGTTTAGAGGCCCTCTCACTGGGTCAGAGCAAAGAGCAGCCTCCTGACCATTCATTCCATGTCTCTTGGCTGACCGAGGGAGGCCAATTAGGTGCAATTGTGATGGACCCAGGAGGGAAAGTTTCCTCTATTCCACTGACCCTTCGGGTGACTCCATCTGTCTTAGAGGCCATGGGGGTGGAAGGTGGGGGGCTATTCTCCACCTCATCTGTCCACAGGCAGCCCTGTGTGCAGTGATTCGTTCTGTTCCTTAGCCTCTCATCCTCAAGTCCCTCAGATCTAATGCCCTCGTGTCTCCCCCAAATACAGAAAATTACTGTTTGCCATTTCAGAAGCTGGATGTTTAGGGGTGGGAGGAAGAAAGATAACATATAAATACTAGTTATTGGTTCAATGTCCGTTTTGTTTCAGAAGTAGCACTTACATGGGTAAAGGGCGGCAAATGTCAGTCCTACTTCCCACCACCCACTTCCCACTGCCTGCCTTTTTCTCACTGTGGGATACAATGAATGGATTCATCACAGGCATTTCAGAGAAAGGCTGAAGACGAATGTATCAGGGTCCTTCCAGGACTTCCAACTAGTTTAAAATCTAACAAGCTTGCTAAATGTTAGGGCTCCCAAAGTACCCTAAGACATATTCATCAACTACCAGGGATTAAAATCAATGTGTTTTGAGCGCATGCACACACACACACACACACACACACACACACACTGGCAGCTGCCTTTGCAAACAGGGCTTTAGGAAATGTATATAATCGCATCCTTCCCCTCTATGTCCAGGAACTTCAATCTGCTACTGTGCCACATCAGGTATGAAATGAAAGACAAACGACAAGGCATCTAAACAGAAGGGAGCTTGAGTAACTGTAGTTTTTATGTTAGGGAGAGTCACAGAGAGAAAAGAAGCATTGTATCTCGGATTAACAGAACTGCAGGATTTCATTAATGACAGCCCAGCTTTTTAGCAAAAGGAAGATAGTTAGGGCAGTAAAAGAGAACATGACTAGAATGTGCTCTGCTAATTGGAAATGTATATTATCTTGGGGCGATGTGTGTGTGGGGAAGGGGGGCTGGGGTGGAGGAGGAGAAACCCGGAGCTAGAAGCTGGCAAGGGAGAACTGGGCCCAGGGCATTCCAGCTTGGGCTGAACCAATGGGACAGTTAAAGGGCCCTTTCTTGTGGACAGGAGGGCTGGTACTCACAGCCCCCCCTCCCCCATTCCCTTTTAATTCTGTGGCTACGTAGGGCCTTCTTTGATGGCGGCTTTGAAGTTGGTGGCTTTGAGATTACTCTTCCTCTGTGACCTTGACCACCAGCCATGAGGTTAGGGGGGAAGGGGAGGGGAGGAGGAAGGCTCCGGAGTTGGAAAAAGGAAAGGAAGGAGCGGGGAGGGGAAGGGAAGGCCACCCTAAGACATTTCTGCAGCATTCCATGACTTTTCTGATCACTCTGCAAACTTGAAATATGATTGCAGCCTTTGCACCGGGAAGGAAAGAAACCATTTAAATGAAAAATTAGCTGCCTTAGCAGGTCAAGCACATAGTTACATTAATGTCGTGTAGAACAATAAATCAACTTCGATCTCCAATTGAAAAAATGCTAATTTAGCTCAGCGATTCACTGATTGTACTTTCCTCTGATAGAAATCTTTTCTTTTATTTAATGCGAAGCCGTGATTTGACAGCCTCCTCTAATGGTGCTCACAGACTCTCAGCGTTTCAGTGGAATGCTGATCATGGTTTTAATATTCCGTGCAGCTCTGCCCCCTCTGATTTCACGCTCACACATTAACGAGAGCTGACACTGGAGATTAGACGCAGACAGCTGGAATGCCAGGTCTTTGTTGAAGCATGGACAGGAGCCAATGTCGTTCAACCACAGCCAAGAGGGACCTGGGAAAGTCTTCTTAAGAAGGAGGGGAAGGCGGGGTGGGGGGCTTGAGGGAGGGCGGGAGCGGGGGATGGGGACAGAAAGAAAGCCAAGGTAGTTTCTGAAGGGCATAGGAAAAGAGATGTTTGCAGAGAGCTCTTTTGTCTCTGAAAGCCACATTCGAATCAATTCTGATTTATTTAGAGGAAGTGGATCATTACAGGGAAATCCCAAATCGGCTGCAGTATTTTTCTGTAAACTCTGAAAATACAAGTGTGGTGCCCGGAAATGGAAATTGTTCCCTGCTTCGGCTTCTCCCTAGCTTGTCTAAGAAACAATGGTGATTAGGAGCTGGAGGAACCATGCTTACATAAGGAAATGTGTTCTCTTCTTTGCCTTAAAAAAAAATCACTTACCTCCAGGTGAATAGATGGGGAAATAAAACTAGATTTATGAGCCAGGGCTGCCTGCTCAACTAGGGACTACCCAGGCAAGAAAGGAAGTCTTGTAGCCTAACTGCCTTGATCCTAATAAATTGTTTCCTGATACCAGAAATCAAATAAAGATCCATGGCCTCATCTAAACCATGAAGCAATCTGAGCTCAGATAGTGCCCATATTGCAAAGGGAAAGGCAGGGTCCTACCTGAAACAGCAGCACACAACTTTCTCAAAAAGAAAATGACAGATGATCAAGGTTGCAAAGCCGGCACATTAATACTATGTCAAAAAAAAAAAAAAAAAACCTGTTTCTGTTCCCGGGGGAAACCAATTGAGTAGAAATAACAAATGTCCTTCTTGCTAACTGTATCATTAATAATAATCGTACTTTGCATTTTTATGGGATACCAAGATTCAAGAGCCCTTTATAAATATTCATAGGGGAAGGTTGGAGAAGAGGGGTGAATGTACCCATTCCCCAGGCATGGATGGAGTGACTGAGGCCTAGGGCTCTGTAGGGGCTCACTTGGACAGAAGTAGCCAACAAATCGCAAAGGAAAGCCGCTTGCTACAGCTGCATGAGGCCCTTCAGGCACTTTCTCTGACTCTCACTGCTCTGTCCAATGAGCATGGCTTTTGTCGGGGGGATTAGATGAACTGAACTGTCTTGTATCCTTTTGGCCTATTGTTCTTATTTGTCCTTGTTCTTGGTCTTGGTTGGACCACTGTAACTGACATAGGTTCGTAACCTCAGCGAGTATTTACTGAGCCCTGAACTAGGCAATGTTTTGATTTAAAAAGAAACATGAGTTAGGACGGATATATATCTATATCCTATACACACACACACACACACACACACACACTGACATATGATATATATTACGTATATCACTGATACTTTAATAAAAATGCAGAGATCATATCCTAGTGGTTAAAGCACAGTTTATAACAGCATATATCAGAGTGATTAAGAACAAGTCAGACAGATTTGTACATGAATCTGTTCTTTTACTGGCTCTGTGACTTTTAGCAAGGTACTTAACTTCTCTCTACGCCTCAATTTTCTTGTCTCTAAAATGGGAGTCAAAATGAAATAACCCTTAGCACAGTGCCTGATCTATCATAAATACTTGATGGAAACCATTATTCTTGCTGTTATTTTCATACAGTCGTTGGGACGATTCAACGAGAATACATACACGTACACACAGGCGTGCACACACACCAACACAATGCTTGGTTTGTTAGAATATATAATCCTAAAGCTCTCCTACTGCCTTCAGAGTCATCTCTTTGATTAATTTACGCTTCTTACCAACATAACGCAAAAGTGCTCAACACTGGCTATCGTATGTAAGGGATGAATCACTAAATTCTACTCCTGAGACTGATACTACACTATATGTTAACTAACTTGAATTTAAAATAAATAAATAAATAAATAAAAAGTGCCTAAAGTATGTTTGGAACTCTTCTTCAGAATTATGTGTGGACTCTATTGGCATTCTCTCTTAAATATCTTCAAACGTGGCACATCTTCCTCCGCAGAGGGAGGATTTGTTGTTAAAAGCTACTAAAACTTGCCCCAAAGTTATGTCCAGTGACGATGTGGGCAATCAAGCTGAGGAAACATTGTTTGGGAAATAACGTGCCTATAAAGAAATGAGACTGGTTTTCGCCTAAGGCACATAAACTGAATCTGACCACAATTCTGAAAGAGACCCGTTGAGCAAATGCAGCTGGTTTTGGAATCTACACATAGCCCCCTCTCCAAGGAGAGCACTTAAAAGGGATCATAGCTTCTGATTCATTGGTGGGGGAAAAAATGAAACTTCTTTCTTTCATGGTCACTGTTGCAGACTGGCCTTCCCTGCCATGGCCTCTAGTCCCATCCAGAAGGGAAGGGCGTGCCCGTGAATGCTTCAGATTGTCCAAAAACTGAAGTTCACTTCTCTTGACTTTGCCCTCTTGGCTCGTGGACAGCTTTAGTGCGGGGTCAATTTGTTCGTTTATTTAGAATTGCTGAAGCATCCACTGGACTTCTGATAGGTACTAAAGATTAAAGTTTACTAAGTTATGATCCCCACCCTCAGGGGCCTCACAGTTTAATAGGGATGGCAATGCAGAGAGTTGAGTGCTATGGTAGAGGGACATGTCAGGTGTGAGCAGATCCTGGAGGGCCCCATACACATCACGCTCTAGTATGTGGACATTATCTTAGAAGTGATAGGAAGCCATTGACTGTAAAACCTGAGAAGTACTATGCTCCAGTCTGCTTTTCCCTTTTCTTCTATCTACCCCTATTCCTGACCTCCTTGTCTTAAGAACTAACCAAATCTTAGCCCTGAACATGGCTGAGGCCCTGTTGTCCCTTTTCTTGATCTCTCTCCCTTATTAGGGAGCAACTTGGCAGAGAGAGAGAGAGAGGAGACCTTTCCCGTGTCCTCCCTCCTGGAAGATTTAGGAGGTGTGATTTATTATAACTTCAATTATAAAAGGTTTGGGTTTGGCTTAAAAGGTTTTTTTTTTTTTTTAACTTACAATGTCTGAGTCTGTTCCAAGAGCTGTAAACCATGGCAGACTTCCAGTGGCCCCAGGTAGCACCCCCCATAGTCACATTACTTACAATTGGTAATAAACGGCTTTGACCAAAGGGGAGAGTAGATTAGCTGAATAGAATGCTTAAGAACTTGAAGATGTGAGAGAGTGCTTCTGGTGGTTAGATAGCATTGATCATATATGTGCCATAATGCATGTATAGAATATGCTAGAAAATAAGAAGCCTGAGGCAGTTTGATTTATACCTCATTGCCTTGGCTCTGTGACGTTGGAGGCAAGAGTACCATTTGTGCCAACACACTGTCATTGAAAAAGATCCATTTGTTCAGTGTGCACAGAGAATTATCCAGACTTGTGTGTTCAACTCGGGGTCACAGCACCTAGGAGCGTGTAGATGAGATGTGGGAGGCTGCCATTGTCTCCTTGGATCTGAATTGTCTAGTAGCTTTGGAGACTTTTAACCATTCTGAATGGCCACAAGAACAACACCTCTCAGAAGACTGATTCTCAGTCTCACTATCAGCGCACAGAGGTTTCAGTTGTGTTACAATCATAGCTAGGTGTGTTACAATCATAGCTAGGTAGCACAAGGTGTGTTACAATTTGTGGCTAAATGGCTAAAGTTTGCACAAAATTTAATTGGGCAAAAATTAGGGAGGTTGGTTCTATGATGTCACTTTCATCATCTCCTTTCTAGTATGTTTGTGTGTTTTCTTTTTTTTAATGTTTATTTATTTTTGAGAACGAGAATGAGATTGAGAGAGTGAGAGTAGTGGAAGGGCAGAGAGAAAGGGAGACACAGAATCTGAAGCAGGCGCCAGTCTCTGGACTGTCAGCACAGAGGCTGACGCGGGGCTCAAACCCATGAACCGTAAGATCATGATCTGAGCCGAAGTCGGATCCTTAATCGACTGAGCCACCCAAGCTGCCCTCCAGTATGTTTTCTTGAGTGGGAGAAAGGAGTGTCTATGGGAATTAGGGGATCTCTGAAGAGCCCCCAGAGAGTGTGCTGTATATGCTAATTTACGTTAATGTCACATGTGTATCCCCATGGGGGGGGGTGGGGAGTGGCTGGGGAAGGTTGAGAGCAAGTATGCTAGAAAACGACCTTCAGGATAGGGGTATCAAGTATGCAATTCAAATGGAGTTTAGTTATTGTGAGATGAAAAAAGATGACATGATGATGTAGTCTTTCAGTAACTGAGTTTCACGATATATCCCTTGAGCCTGGTGTCTGCTGGAGGATCCAAAAGAACAGGTTGGATGCAAAGCAGTCTATTTATTTGTCCCATTATTATTTAATCTTAGTTACTTTTATTAGGTCGACAGATGTTCCAATTCCTTCAGTTTGTCTCTGAGCAGTTCCTGGGATTATTAAGGACTATAATGGAAGTCATGGGTAATGGGAATCAAAATTTGTTGAACACCTACTGCATGTTGGTTATAATATATAATATATATGTACATATAATATATATATATAATATAATACATATATTGGTCAGTCATATATATAATATACATATATATTATATATATTCCCTCTGTCATCCCCATCTCTGATCTTAGTGTCAAAAGAATTGGATCCAAAGCTCACGCTTCCCTTCTTGCTCGTGATGTGACTCTCACAAGTTCATTTCATCTTTCTGAGTTTCACTTTTGTCATTTTTTTGATGGAGACAACTACGTGTTGGAATTATGGTACAGAGTCAATGAAATCATGCAATCAAAGTCTTTAGACCAATGTCTCATATATATGGCAGATACTCAATAAATACTGGGTACATATACATCATATATATGTGTATATAATATATAATTAATCCTCACAATAATTCTACAAGGTTTTGTCCCCATTGTGCAAATGAAGGATTCTAACCACAAGAAAACCCTAAATAATGACCCCCATAGCATCAAAACTTGGACATAATAAAGGAGTCATTTGAATCCAGATCTTTTTGAATCCCCAAACCCTTGCTTCTTTCCTCACCGTGTGCCTTTTATGGGACTGCGGGCAAGGTAAGGTAGGATGCGTAAATTCTCAGGGGTGCCCCAGGAGGATATAAGGGCAGGATTGGGCCTGGTCTAAAATTTGAAGTCTGGGAACCAATTTAAATAATCAGGACCAAGTAGGGCTCATCCATGATGGCATCTAATGGTATGCAGAGGCCACACCATGGGAAATTGCCAATACTTGACCATTGTTCATCTACGAAGATAGAAACTTCATATGGTTCAACTTCATAAAAGTAGGACAGGGGCTCCTGGGTGGCTCAGTCAGTTAAGTGTCCAACTTCGGCTCAGGACATGATCTCGTGGTTCATGGGTTTGAGCCCCCTGTCGGGCTCTGGGCTGACAGTGAAGAGCCTGCTTGGGATTTTCTGTCTCTGTCTCTGTCTCTCTCTCTCTCTCAAAATAAATAAACTTAAAAAAATTAGAATAATCAGTGCTAAGCACACTTAGTATGTTTTTCTCACACATGAGATTAAAATGAAAACTCTGGCTATTGAAATGGAAACAGAGCATCACTATCTTTGATCCCCAAAGTTCTACATTCTATGGCTCTTGGACTTGCTGAATGGAGCAGCCCAGCTTGAGATCTGTGGCATCTACAAAGACAAGCTTCACATGATAAAAAGAAGAAGAGAGACGACTTCTAACCCTCTAATGCCATCTCAGGCTCTGGGATATAATGCACAGTCCCTCTGCAACCACTAAAATCTAAAATCACCTGTGTGCATCACTCTAGGCCCTGAGGAAGGCTAGTTACCCACTGTTGTGGTTGAATTGTGTCCCCCTAGAAAACATATGTTGAAGTCCTCCTAACCTTGGATACTTCAGAATGTGACCTTATTTGGAAATAAGGCTGTTGGAAATGTAATTAGTTAAGATGAATTCACACTGGAATAAGGTGGGCCCTTTATCCAATATGACCCATATTCTTACAAAGACAAGAGATATGTGGGGAGGAGAATGCCATGTGGCATAAAATACTGGGAGTGAGGAGAGGCAGGAAAGAAGGAGCGTCCTCTACAAGTTTCAGAGCGAGTGCTGTCCTGTTGACACCTTGATTTCAGATTTTTAGTGTCCAGAACGGGGAGACAAGAAATCTCTGTTGTTTTAGGCTCTAGGAAGCCCACATTTCAGGCTCTCTATTGATAACCTTCTTCTGATCTCAGTCACGACGATAAAGAAAATACAATTGTTAGGGGCACCTGGGTGGCTCATCTGGTTGAATGGCTGACTTCAGCTCAGGTCATGATCTCATGGTTCATGGGTTTGAGCCCCACATCCAGCTCTGTGCTGACAGCTCAGAGCCTGGAACCTACTTCAGATTCTGTGTCTACCTCTCTCTCTGCCCCTCCCCACTCGCATTCTGTCTCTCAAAAATAAATAAACATTAAAACATCTTTTAAAAAGAAAAGAAAATTATTGTATAAAAAGGAAAACTCTAGATTTCAGAGAACATGGCTCATCAGACTGACTCATTTCTAGAGGGTTCTGAAGAGTTTCATTTTTTTCTAAACCTTAAGTTTGGGGGCTACGGATGCAATTTATGACAGTTAACCTATGTGTTAGATTTACTCTGAGCCTAAGGCACAGCGTAATGAATTTTGGACAAATGGGCTGCCTTCCTGGTAAACACCACGTAAGGGATGTCGATGAGGTCTTCCCTGGCAGCCGTGATGGCCCTTCACACCATCAGCAATTAATTTGAGTTATGTTAAATTGTCAGTGTTACTGGGGAGGCACAATATTTTATGCTATTATCACCATTGGTAACTAATCCAGGATTCATTTATCAGGTTAGTCGATCATCAGCAGGACCCAGACACAAGTCGGCCACAAATATATTCACCCAGTATTTATTGAGTATCTGCCATATATATCAGACACTGGTCCAAAGACTTTGACTACATGATTTCATTGACTCTGTACCATAATTCCAACACATAGTTGTCTCCATCAAAAAAATGACAAAAGTGAGACTCAGAAAGGTGAAATGAACTTGTGAGAGTCACATCATGAGCAAGAAGGGAAGCGTGAGCATTGGACCCAGTTCTTTTGACACTAAGATCAGAGATGGGGATGACAGAGGGAATAGCTCTCATGAAAGTGCCACACTGGGAGGGTTTGGGAAAATGCAGGACCACTGAGAATACCAGGGAGCAGGAATTCGTACTCAAAAACTGTTGGGACAAGAGATACCAAGTGTTGGCGAGGATGTAGACCAGGGGACCGGTGGTGGGAATGTAAATTGGTACAGTCACTGCAGAAAACAGTATGGAGTTTTCTCAAAAAAGTGAAAATAGGACGACCATCTGATCAGTAATTCCAGTACTGGGTATTTATCCAGAGAAAACAAAAATACTAATTTGAAAAGATACATGCAGCCCTATATTATCAAAGCATGATTTACAATAGCCAAGATGTGGAAGTAGCCCAAAAGTCCATCAATCGATGGATGGATAAAGATGTGATACATACACACAGTGGAATATTATTCAACCAGAAAGAATGAGATCTTACCCTTTGTGACAACATGGATGGACCTAGAGGGTGTTATGCTAAGCAAACTAAGTCGGACAGAGAAAGACAAATATATGATTTCGCTTATGTGTGAAATCTAAAAAACAAAGCAAATGAACAAACAAACCAGAAACAGACCATAAGTACAGAGAACAAACATAGTTGCCAGAGGGGGAGCTGGGGAGGAAAAATGGGGGAAGGGGAGAGGGCAATAGAGGCTTCCAGTTATGGAATGAGTAAGTCACGGAGACGAAAGGCACAGCACAGGGAATACAGTCAATGGTTTTGTAAGAGCTTTGTGTGTTGACAGATGGTAGCGACACTGTGGCGAGCAGAGCATAACGTATAGACTTGTCAGAACACTATGTTGTACTTCTGAAACTAATGGAACATTGTGTGTCAACTCAACTTCAGTTCCAAACAAAAACAAAAACAAAAGCGAAAACAAAAAACACTGTTGGCGTGAAGGGAGAGACCTAGAGTAGACCTCCCCAGGCTATGGTTGTCAGAGGCTGTCGAGGTCTGAACTCTGAACTTGGATTCAGGGATCCGTTGTTCAGCTCTACCATTTACTGGCTTTGGGTCCATGGGCTACAAACTGAATCTCTCTGAGCCTCTGTGTCCTAGACTATAGTATTGAACTAACTATACCTTCCTCGTTGAGCTGTTCTCAGATTTGCCCATTATAATGCCGGTACAAATGTGTAGCAGACATTAGGTAATCATTAAAACGTAGCTGTATTTTCCCAATTACATCTTGGGCTGGCCCTGAGTTAGAGTCCTATCTTTCTGGGAATCTCCACCATGCAACGTGCTATCACGAGGTTAAAGTTTTCATAAGCGGCCATCTTTTTTTATTTTTTTAAATGATAAAGGAAACATTTTCAAAAGAACTGTAGTGATTTTTCAGTCATCAGATGTTATTTAGGATCCTACATATACCAAGCATGGTTGGATCAGACACGGAATTAGGAGACACTGCCTACCCTTGAGAAACACGCATCTTTATTACTTTACTGAAGCATTACAAGGATTTATATTTTCATTTGTCTTTTTTAATACAGAACTCTACGTACACATAATCCTAGGGAATATACATTTTTGTGTTTCAGCTGTTTTCTTATCATGTTTTTCTGCATGCTTTTCCTTTTACCTGTGTGGTAAAAATCACATTTCAGCCTCAGGGCCTTTGCACTATCAGGTCCCTCATATATTCTCATGGCTTGCTCCTTAACTTTCCCTCAGGTCTCTAATCAAATGCCGCTTCATCAGACAGGCTTCCCTGATCTTTTCTCTAAAATAACCCTTCCCCTCATGCTACTGCTTGTCTTTCTCATCCCTCTTCCAGGTAAATTGATCCTTAGGTGGATCATTACCTATCATTATCTCATAGGCTTGTATTCTTATTTGCACATCATGTTTTCTCCATATTCACCCCACTTCCCTAGATGCTACAATGTAACCCGCATAAGGATCAAGACTTTATTTGGTTCTCTGATGTATCCCTCAGACCTAGACTATGCTCAACAAAATTCCGTGTTTAACCTTTCTAGTGACTATAAAATAAATCGCATAGTCTTCCTTGTGTTTCCAGAGCCACAAGACATCTGCTGATGAAACTCACCCAGCTCTGTTCACTTTACACTGCCCCCAACATGCAGTCAACATAGAGCCAAATGCTGTTTTTACATATTTTGGTAAGGACTGCTCGGTCTTCCCATCCCTCCCTCAAAGTCCCCCATTCAGCCACCCTCTGAGTATGCACCCCCTCCATCCCCGAGAGCAGGGGCATCTGTGCCATCGCACGTCCTTGAGGATGGACAATGTTTCTCTCCCTCTAAATCTCCATTTCCAAGCTACCTACACAAAGGACCTAAACCCAGTTTTGCCGACTGGCTTGTGCTTACAGCGCTCCCAGATTCCTCACTAATGGCTATAAATGTGCGAAGGAAGGAAAAGTGAAAAGTTGAATGTGCAATGAATCAAAATTGACCCGGTCTCTCTTGGTGTCCTTTCCTGACCCCCACCTGAGACCTACCCACCTTGCTATCATTATCTCTCATTAGGAATGACTCAGGAAGCACAAGGTAAGCAGTTCTTGGATGCTGATCGGATTTGTGGGGTCGTGTGAATAACAAGCCACATTTCTCCCCATCCCCCTTCGACTGGCTGTGTAGCAGGCCCTTTCCGGAGAAGTGTTTAGAGGTTAGAGAGAAAGTAACTAGGGCCAGGATTGCAGCTCAGCAACATTCACCTGTTTTCCAGTGGCTAGCACGGTGGACTCTGAAATGCGTACCTCGGTACTGAATTGAATCAGAATTTTTAGCTTTTTAGTTTTAGAGTTCATTTTGGTTTGTTTGTTTGCTTACATAATTCGAGCATCTCCTACTACTGTATGGGAGTGACTGGAAAGCAGTCACGGTTATTGGCTCCATCCTTCTCCTTCTGGGAATTTTCCATGTATAAGGAAGCATTCGTGTACACTATTCTTTTTTTCCCTCTGCAGATGGTAGCATATGTTCTATCCCACACATCCCTCTTAACTGTACAATTTATCTTGCAGCTCTCTCTTTCTTATACTCATAGAGATGACCCCACTTTAAAACCACTACCTAGTACTCAAGTCAACGGATGTATCCTGTTTTATTTTACCAAGGCCCCTACCAAGGGACATTTAATTTGCTCCCATTGTTTTTGCAATTACAAACAATGCAATAAATCATTTCACATATGTGCACGTGTATCACCAGGAAAAATTCATAGAGGTGGAATTTCTAGGTCAAAGGATGTGGGCTTTTTACGTTTTGATAGATCATCACAGATGCCCCTCTGTAAACAATATGACAACACATACTCCATACAATTCGAGCAACAACACAGGAGAGGGACTCCTTCACACCCTCACCAACCTTTTCATCTTTGACAACCTAATTGGCAAACATAGTATTTCATGGATTCTATTTGCATTTCTCCTATATTTAAGCACTATTTATATTTCTGTTGATTGTCAGTTCATGACTTTAGTCTGTTATTGTTCTGGGTTGTTGGTCATATGACTTTTAACAAGGGACTCTATATTAAAGACATCAGCTCTTCGGAATACAGGGATATATTCCTCAATTTTGTTAAGCTATTTCATTTATACGTCATTTACCATGCCAAAAGATGTAGTTAAATGTATCACTTCTCGATTCTGAGATTATTTTAAATTCTTAGGTATTTTAGCTTCTTCCCTTGTATTTTTATTAAATGGGATATTTTCTTCCGTTACATTTTCTTTAAATTTTTTGTTATGAAACCATATTCAAAAAGCCGTAGGAGCACCTGGGTGGCTCAGGTGTTTGAGTGTCTGACTCTTGATTTTGGCTCAGGTCATGATCTCACGGTTGGTGAGATTGAGCCCCACATTGGGCACCGCGCTGACAGCCTGGAGCCTGCTTGGGATTCTCTCTCTCCTTCTCTCTCTTTGCCCCTCCCCCACTCACGTGCATGTGCACTCTTTCTCTCAATATAAATGAATACATTTAAAAAAATAAATTAGGGGCGCCTGGGTGGCTCAGTCGGTTAAGCCTCCGACTTCGGCTCAGGTCATGATCTCACAGTTTGTGAGTTCGAGCCCCGCATCGGGCTCTGTGCTGACAGCTCAGAGCCTGGAGCCTGCTTCTGATTCTGTGTCTCCCCCTCTCTCTGCCCCTCCCATGTTCATGCTCTGTCTCTCTCTGTCTCTCAATAATAAATAAAAACGTTAAAAATTAAAAAAATTTTTTTAAAAATTAAAAAATAAATTAAAAAGGTATAAACAATAATAAAGCAATTGCCCATGTGACCACCACTTAGTTTAATAAGTAAAACATTACTAATAAAGTTGAAACCCCATGCATGTCCCCCCTATCACATGCTCTCTCATTCCCTTCCCAAAGAAACTGTTATCTGCATTCAGTGTGCATCATTCCTATGCATTCTTGACTTTTTCTACATAGGTATGTATCTTAAACAACACATGGAATTGTTTTTTATGTTTTTAAACTACATAAATGTATTCTTCTGCAGCTTGCTTTTGTCGCTCAATATATTTGTGAGGATTCATCCATATTGATAAGTATAATTCTAGTTCATTCATTACGTTGAGTGAGTAGTTCACAATTTATTTACCCATCCTTCTGGAAAGGTACATTTAGGGTGTCCTTTTTCTTTTTGTACTATTTGAGACAGTGAGCTAAGGGACATTCTTGTTTGGATCTCCTTGTACACAAGAGAGTTTCTCTGGGAGTGGAAATGAAGGACTTTTGGGTAATTTGCCATCAAACTTACCAGATAGCATCAAATAGTTTAAAAAAGAAGTTTTTTTAATGTTTATTTATTTTTGAAAGAGAGAGAAAGAGGGCATGCGAGCATGACAAGGGGAGGGGCAGACAGAGACACAGAATCCAAAGCAGCTTCCAGGCTCTGGCTGTCGACACAGAGCCGTGGGGCTCAAACCCATGAACTGTGAGATCATGACCTGAGCCAAAGTCAGACACTTACCCAACTGAGCCACCCAGGCACTCTTAGCATCAAATAGTTTTGAAGGTGATATACCCCTACCAGCTGTGTTTAAGAGTTTCCTATGTCCCACATCCGGGAGTTCACCTGATAGAGTGGAACTTTAACATTTTTCCAATCTGAAGGGGTATGAAAGAGTATCACGTTTAATTTGAATTCCCCTAATTATTAGCAGGTTTAAGTATTTTTAATTTGCTTATTAACCCTCTAGATTTAATTAATGAATTGATTGCTCATATCCTTTGAACATTTTTCAGTTTCTTTTTAAGTCCATTACATTTTTAAAGTATTTTATTAAGGGGCGCCTGCGCAGCTCAGTTGGTTAAGCATCCGACTTCGGCTCAGGTCATGATCTCACAGTTCGAGGGTGTGAGCCCCTCATCCAGCTCCGTGCTGACGGCTCAGAGCCTAGAGCCTGCTTCGGATTCTGTGTCTCCCTCTCCCTGTCCCTTCCCTGCTTGTGCTCTGTCTCTCTCCCTCTTAAAAATAAATAAAACATTAAAATTTTTTAAGTATTTTGTTAGGAAAGTTACGTTGTGTCAATTTATATATATGAAGTATGTATCACACACTGTGGTAGTACTGGATGGGGCACCCTCATGGTATGATCTGCAATATTTTTCCTTCCCAGAGGTAGAGCTTAGTTTCCCTTCCCTCGAGTGCATAGCCTTGGTGTCCTACCTTGAATGCAGAAGTCATGATGTGCCACTCGGTAAACTAGGTCATCAAAGGCACTGCAGTCTTCTACTTGCTTACCCTTCCGCTTACAACCAGCTGCTATGATGCCATGACGTTCAGGCAACTCTGTAGAGACGCCCATGTGGCAAGAAACAGAGGTCAATAGTGAGAAACTGAAACCTTTTGCCAACAGCCATGCAAGTGAGCCATCGTAGATATGAATCCTCCAGCCTCTGCTTGTGGGCCTTTGACTCTTCAATTAATTGCCATCTTTGCTTCTGTCTTAGCCACAACCTTATTTATCTCTCCTCAGAGAGAAACAATTGGAGACCAGCAAAGCATTAAGATGCCTCCCGAAAATAACAAAAATTCCAGTAATGATAATAGCAAGAATAGATGGCATTCACTGAGCAGTTAGTTTGTGTAGTTTCTACATGCCTTACATGCGTTACCTCAGTTAATTCTCACTGAGCAATCGTGTCGGGCTCTATGTTAGATTCCTTATCACAATCAGTATGGAAGCAAAGTGTATTCGTATTTTTCCCAGAGCACATTCCAAGAACCAGAGTAACGCTAGCAATTTGTCAGTCATGGGACACGGCAGAGGTTTTAAATAACCATTTCACAAATTTGCTCTTGATTTTCTTTGAACTCCCTTCAGTGAATATAATCGTATTGATTCATGTTCAGAAGAACTTGTAGACATAACAGTATGTTATCTACTAATTTTGAACCACTCAAAAGACAGTAAATTAGTTAGAATAAATTGTGCTTAGCTGCTGTAACAAACATGGTTCTAAGCCCCAATGGTTAAGGGAAAAAAAAAACCCACCTTATCTTTGCTTATGTTAATTTAAATCAGATGGACTTGTCATGCTCCTTTCTCTTATGGCTCCGCCTTTGAGTCATTTCCAGTATCTCCATTCAATACAGAAATAAAAAGGGTGTGGAGGGGGTTTTATGGGACAAGTCTAGGTAGGGTAGGCCCACATGTCACTGGCCAGACCCCCTTTAAGGAGATTGAGAAATGTAGCCTATAGCTCTGTGCCCAGAAAGAAAAGGAAATGTGTTCTGTGAACCAGAGGCCGATCTAGGCAGTTTGGGATCTCACCAATTGTTAACTGGAATGCATAAAATAAGTGTCTTTTCCGATTTTATCGTCTTCTTTCCATTCAAGATGTTTCATAGCATGACCACCAAGAGGCTCACTGGTTTCTAAATTGAAATCTTCTTGTTAATGGTTGTGGTGGTTTTAAAGATTTATGTCTATACTTTCTTGGGTATACCTTCTTTCAGAACTTTCCCTCAAGAGGTGGAGCTCAATTCCCCTTCCCCTGCATGTAGGCTGTGCTTAGTGACTCACTTCTGATGGGTAGAATAGGGTAGAAATCATGAGATGCCCCTTCCAACATTAGTTTATAAAAGGACTATGGATCCTGTCTTGGATACGATTCCTATCTTTACCTCCACTCTCTTTTGATTCACTCACTCTGAGCCACTCACTCACTATGAAGACCAGCTACCATGAGGAGAGGGGAGGCAGTTGCAATGGTGTGGGGACACTCAGGCAGCCTATAGAGAACCAGGAGCCCAGCAGCAAGCCTGTTAGTCATCTTAGGAGTGGATCCTTCCCCAGTGCAACTTGGAGATAATTGCAACCCCAGCCAACACCTTGACTTCAACTCAAGAGAGATCCTGAGCTGGTTGTACCCCGCTAAGCTACTCTTGGATTTCTGAACCACACAAACTGGAAAATACTAGTTATCATTTTAAGCCTCTGAGTTTGGAACAATTTGTTACACAGCAATAATTTACTAATATAATACATTTTTTATATTTTTCAATGTTTATTTTTGAGAGAGAGATAGGGAGACAGAGTGTGAATGGGAGAGGGACAGAGAGAGAGGAAGACACAGAACCCAAAGCAGGCTCCAGGCTCTGAGCTGTCAGCACGGAGCCCAATCTGGAACTCGAACCCATAAACTGTGAGATCGTGACCTGAGCTGAAGTCAGACGCTCAACTGGATGCTCAACCGACGGAGCCACCCAGGCGCCCCACTAATGTAATTAATTCTAAAAACCTATTCTTTTTTTAAAATATTTTATTATTCATTTTTGAGAGAGAGAGGCAGAGCATGAGTGGGGGAGGGGCAGAGAGAGAGAGAGAGAGAGAGAGAGAGACAGAATCTGAAGCAGACTCCAACCTGTCAGCACAGTGCCGGACGAGGGGCTTGAACTCATGAACTGCAAGTTGGAAGTTTAACCAAGTGAGCCACCCAGGCGCCCCGAACCTATTCTAATTTAGCTCCTTCTATGCTGTCAGGTGGGTCTCTGGGCATTCTTCCAGAGATTGTATAATGGTTTTTAAACTTTAGCATTATTTCTCTGAGACTCTCTCAGAGCTGATGCTCACTCTTCGCTATCGGCTCCAGAATTATGTAATCTGTCTCCGGGACCATGTGTTAATACAGCTGCCGGGTTTATGTGGAGAATGTTTTTCTGCTTTCTGTGTGTAAAGCCTGCTTTCTCTCTTAGAGTGGTGTGCCACACTGGAAAAGAGTGATGATTTTCACCTTTGAGTATATAATTCTTTGGGATTAGGGAATACCGTTTTCTTCTCCTTGGTTGTACCTGTGTCTCCCATGACTCCATCTATCCCAATACATTCATCCTTCTATATTAAGAGAATCACAGAGATGACAAAATCCGTGCTGGTTTTGGTGTTTGGGTAATGGAGGGAACTGGTGCTTTTTTTTTTTCCATCATGTTCTATTAATAAGCATTTTGTACCAATGGACACATTTAGACTTCATATCAACCATGTGAGGCCCATATTTATTGCACCTATGATGTGGGGTAGGCAGAATTTGACCACAAGTCCATGACTCCAAATTTCATGCCCTATCATGAAATCTAGAAATTGATGGGCATACATCTCCCTTTCCTTCAAGGGACAGAAGCTGGTATATAGTGTATACCAGGAAAAAAAGAATCATTCGAATTACAACTCAAACAGTTACATCTGTATGTCAGAGCACAAACTTCTGCAAACTCATTGATGGAAGCCTGACAGGGACTGAACAACTTGGACTTGGTATTTTTTTTTAACTCCTGCATAATCACCTTCTAAATTTTTAGTTAGGAGTCTCTTAGAAATTTTGGGGTGCCTGGGTGGCTCAGTTGGTTAAGCATCTGACTTCGGCTCAGGTCATGATCTCACGGGTCATGAGTTTGAGTCCCACATCGGGCTCTGTGCTGACAGCTCAGAGCCTGGAGCCTGCTTCAGATTCTGTTTCCCTTTCTCTCTGCCCCTCCCTGCCCTCTCTCTCTCTTAAAAATAACATTAAAATTTTTTTAAAAAGGAGTCTCTTAAAATTTTGCCCTAAAAGAGATCTCACAGATTATGAGATATGTCCTCTTTAGTTTTTAGAGACATTTGTTACTTACCCAAACTTATGTAATTAAAAAGTCATGTATTTCTTCTTTAACTCAAATAGACATGAGCTGTTCTCCTGAAAGGTGAGCTGAGAACGAGACATGGGCTGTAAAGAAAGCCACATGGGGCTTGTAGAAGTGAGTGATACATTTCATTTCTTAAAGTCCTACTTTCAAAATGACAGTGTCCAAATACTTCTAGAATACCATAGACTGTGCTCAATGCACATTCTCGATTGCCATTGGCATTAGGAGGGCATGTGACCACCTGGTCAACAAGAGAGTATGCCATCAGGAGGGGTGCCGAGAGCCATATGAAATCAGCTCAGTACAGCTCATCGACTTGAAGCTGAGCTAGGGTACACACCACATACTTGGAGACAGGGCCTTGATGCAGTCTGGCTCTACACTTGCTCATCAGCTCTAAATACTCGTTTGCATGCAGAATACATTTAGAATGATTTTAAGCTGAGAATAAAAAGAACCAATGCATATTTAATAAAGTTCAAGAGCACTAAATATATTAATATTGATCTTTGAAGAAAACACCTATTGACTCAGATTTCCAGTCCCTTGAATGGTATTGTCTGCCAACTCCAGCAAGTTTCCTTGCCATACATAAGGACCAGTTCCAGAATATTCAGCTTAAATTCTTTTCTTTTTTAACCAACTGAGCCATCCATGTGACCCTATCCTTTATTTAATTTATCTTTTTTTAAATTTACATTCAAGTTAGCTGGCATATGGTGCAACAATGATTTCAGGAGTAGATTCCTTATCTATTTAGCCTATCCTCCCTCCCACAACCCCTCCAGTAACCCTCTCTTTGTTCTCCATATTTAAGAGTCTCTTATGTTTTGTCCCCCTCCCTGTTTTTATATTATTTTTGCTTCCCTTCCTTTATGTTCATCTGTTCTGTGTCTTAAAGTCCTCATATCAGTGAAGTCATATGATATTTGTCTTTCTCTGACTGACTAATTTTGCTCAGCATAATACCCTCTAGTTCCATCTACATAGCTGCAACTGGCAAGATTTCATTCTTTTTGATTGCTGAGTAATACTCCATTGTCAGCTTAAATTCTTAAATGATCATTCTGGTGAAGTCACAGTATGGTAGAGAAGGCCCAAAAAGAGAAAGGGATAAAGGCTGTCTTCTATCTTGAGTGGAGCTTTCAGACCTGGGAAGCAACAACTTCCAGCCTCTGTACTTGACCGTGGACTGTGCCTGCAGGGGGTCTTCTGTGCATGGGGCTTGTGTTGGAATTCCATGAGCAGCATTTGTAAAGACTGAAAGAAGGAAGTGTGGTGTGAACACCCTCGAGGAGCACAGGGAATTGGGTGGGTAACTCAATGATTTCTTCTCTTCTCTGGGTCTAGTAGGGTGAACTGGAGACCATTCCTAAGCCATCAAAAACTCTCCCCTGCACCTAAGCTAGCTGGACCCTTGCACAAACCCACTAGCCAGAGGTGAGTTGTGAATATATATCCCCCATGGTCTTCAGCAATAGCCTGATAATTTTGGTACTATTATAATAACATTCCCAATTCACTTTACTTGTTTCTAATTTGCTCTGAAAATGATGCATTTCTTAATGTTTATTTATTTTTGAGAGAGAGACAAAGCACGAGTGGGGGAGGAGCACGGAGAGAGGGAGACACAGAATCAGAACAGGCTCCAAGCTCTGAGGTGTTAGCACAGAGCCCGACGCGGGCTTGAACCCATGAACCGCGAGATCATGACCTGAGCTGAAGTCAGACGCTTAACCGACTGAGCCACCCAGATGCCCCAGATTCTGATGCATTTCTGCCAGACTCAGAATGCGTCCACTGACAAAATTTGGCTTTTGCAGCCACCATATTGATGAGCCACGCAGACCTGCCTTCATATCTGACGACCTCCAGCTGCTCTCCTTTGGATCCTCTATATGGTTGGTGCCAAGGCCACAGTCTCTACAGGGAAGGCAATAGCGCTGGGCTGTTTCTTCCCAGTGCAGTTCTTTCCTAACAAACTTGTGCTCACGGCTCCCCATCAGCCTGCCTGAGACCTTTCCCATGCTGGGCTGCCACCTGAGGTCTTCCTTCCTCAGGAACCCTTCCTTTCTGCTCTTTTTCCTTTACAAGTGTCAGACCAGCATAGCAATCTGAAGACCAGTCCCCCATGTACTTGTGCTCTCTATCCCTTACCCTATACAAGTGTTTCCTTCAAGAAATCTCTTGCAAATTTACTTTTGTCCTGGTGTCTGCTTCTTGGAAAGCCTACACTGGTACAAGTCCTTTTTCTGGTCCCTGCACTCACAGTCCTTGCTTGCTTTCTCAGACATTTGAGCCTTACCTCTCTCCAACCCACTTCAGTTCAACCATCCCTCTGGCTAACCCTTTGCAAGATTTTTATTCTGGCTCCAGGCTTTCAGAACTCCACATTGACTGGCAAGCCAATCCACCTCTGGTAGGTACAAATAACAAATACTGACGGGATCGGGCATAACAGAAATACTAGTAGCCTTTACTAATGTTAGAACCACCAGTGTGGAAGTGCGGACCCACAGTTATTTGCCAATACCCTCGTGGACAGTTGTGTTTCAGAATACAAAATGTTTTGAATTTTAGAAAGGTGCTATGGTATATAGACTGAATACTATGTAATATACCAAGGGAGTCTGTAGCAGCAAAAGCAGTAATATTTCTGCAACAAAATGCACAAATATTCACACTATGTTAGGTAATCCAGAATTAAAAACACTTGTTAAAAGACAAAAAATAGTACAAAAGTAATTTCAGGTCCATTTAGGTTGGGTTTTGCAGTGAAATAAGTTATTTAATAATTTTTGATTTTCGGAGATTTTTATATTTCTTTTTTTAAGTTTATTTTTATTTATTTTGTAAAAGAGCATGAGTGGGGGAAGGGCAAAGAGAGAGAGAGAGAATCCCAAGCAGGTTCTGCACTGTCAGTGCAAAGCCCCATGTGGGGCTCAAACTCACGAACCATGAGATCATGACCTGAGCCGAAATCAAGAGTCAGATGCTTAACCGAATGAGCCACCCAGGCACTGCAGAGATTTTTATATTTCTGAACAATGATGCAATTCCCATTTATTGAGCACTTACTTTGTATCAAGGATCGTATTGAGCCTGAGTACTCTACAGGCATTTTTTAAAAATTTTACATAAGTATCATAAATAGGCATTTTAACTCCATTTTACAGGAGAGATAATGGAATCTCAATTAACTTGTCCAAGGCCAAACAAATAACAAGGGCCAAAGCTAAAATTTGAACCCCAAGGAATCTACCTCCAAAACTTTTCATCTGAACCTGCTGTGCCACATTGCTTGGCCACATAAATGTCATCAAGCCCTGACCACACCTGATGTGATGGAATAAGCCTTACCTAGAAGTCAGGAAGCCTGAAGCTAGCACTGGTTTCATTATCTGTAGTTTTTTTTTTTTTTTTTCATTGAGCCTCTATTTCCTAATACAAAAATTGGGATCAGCAATGCTCAACTCATGGGATGGTTTTCATAAGGATCAAAGTATAAATTAGGTGTGGAAACATTTTGGGATCACACTGTAAAGGGACAAATAAGACAATACCATGATTGTGGTGATGATGATATAAGCCATTATTATTGCTGATGCTTCAGAGAACTCTTAAGGCTATAAATAGTTGTTCCCTTTGAAGAGAGGTGGGCAGATACTTCATCTTCCTTGAGCCGCTTTGCACTTGAGCACCAAGGAAGGGTTGGGGCATTGAGATGTTGTAGGAACTCGGGCCCATTTTCAATGGCTGCTCCACACCATTTGAATTTGGGGAGGAAGAGCTGTCTGCTCTGCATGGTAATTGCTTCTCTAAAGATTCCATTTCCATGTTCGAGTAAATAATTACAGATATACACAGAGCAGGAAGGCAGACTTTTGAGTCTTCCAGTCTGAATGGCTAGGATCCCTGCAAGTGAAGTCATTGCTTCTGGAACAAAATTGTTGACAGTTCTTTATCATTGTCGCTTTTCTTCAAAATGTCTGACTTCTGATTTCTCATTAACATTGCCACATTGTCCATTTCTTTGCTTTCTTTGTCTGGACCAGTAAGGAGTGTCTGCTGAATAAGGCAGGAAGATAAGAAATGGTTCTAATTTGGGTATAGTAGGTGGCCCAGAATACAAGACAGAGTCCTTGTTAGACAGTGTAGAAAGCTCTTGTGAGGCTTTGACTTGAAGAGAAGCTATGTGGTTCCATGAATTCAGAGTGTGAGGTTGCAGTTAACATTTTTAATTTCATGTCAAACTAGAAAGATAGATAAGAGGCAGAGAATATTGATGAATGGGGTGTTAAAAGATTGACGTCAGTGCTGGGAGATTCCAAATCACATATAAAGATACAGGCAGAGTCTAAATCTACAGGCAGTGGGCATACAGATGTCTTACAGGTGGCCTGGGTGGGGACTTAACATACAAAAGGAGAAGACAGAATACAGGTGTTTTAAAGGGAAAAAGCAGCATTGAGTCTTGAATAGTGTGGAAGGTTCATGTAACTATATACCAACTTGCTGATGCTAGACCAGGCATGGAAGTCAGTCCCACCTAAGTTTGAAATTCAGCTCTCTGGTATTAAGTTACCCAACTATCAAAATTTGAATGTATTCATCTAAAAAATGGGGATTATAGTTCCTTTCCTGGAGGGTTAGTGTGAGATATATAAAACAGTTGAAGAGGTGCCCAGAACATGCACATGCTTTGTAAACGTTGATGTTGATTCATTTGCTGAGGAAAGGGACAGCCCCTCTCTGGACCTACTTGGCGAGTCCCCTGAGAGTAGGGTCTGGAGATAGGCATGTGGCCTCTGGAATCCCTTGCATTGGCAGTGTTACACTACATCCAGCACTGATCGATTATTTTGTTTTACATATGAAGATGATTTGTTTCGTTCAATTATTAGAAATAAACAAAACAAAACCTTCAACAATGCATGAAGAATCCTCTCCAAACTACACAAGAAAAGGATGCTGTTGTCTTTTTACTACTTCCCTCTCCTCCTAAAGCCTTTAATCCAAAGGAATGACAAGAAGCAAAACACGTCTGAATCTCATCTATTATTTTTGCCTTGGGCCACATACAAGTGATTACATGTCAGATCAACACCTCTCCCCCTCCATCCTTCACCATAGAATGCTCTGCTCAAGAGAATTATAAGAATCTTAGCTCTGAGGAAGTGCTTTGAGATGAGAAGGGTTAGTCTCCCATCCCAGTCAAGTGCTCTACTGGGCAAGTGCTCTATTGCTCTATTGGGCTCTATTTCTATTCTAGAAAGAAGAAGAGACACTCAGAAGCAGAGAGGACAAGAGCATGAGTGTGTCCAGTAAGTATTCAGTGTGAGCTACAATGAGCCATGCACCTTTGTCTGAGTGGTCCTGGTTGCCTTGAACCTGCTAATACCCGCTAATATGGACTGTTGGTTCTGCCACTCATTTGCTCTGTGATCTTGGAGGAGCTCCTTGACTTCCATCTGAGTTTTAGTCTCCTCATCTGTAAAATGGAACATTGATAAATATTTCATTGATTTTATTTATTTATTGTAATTGGGATTAAAACAAGACATTATCAATAAAGCAACCAACATGGCGACTGGCACTAAATATGTGTTTATGATATGTTAGCTGCTAGAATGGTACTTGGGGAGATAGTAGCCATGGCGGTGTAGAAGAAATAGTAGCAGTGATAAGAGTGGTGTAAACAGTAGACAGAGATTTGGAAAGCAAGCAAATCTCAGCTCTTTCTAACAGAATGTTAGACTTATAATCTGTACTTAGGAAACTAGACTATTGTTTTACAGATGACATTTCTCCAACAATTTCCCTTTATTTCCTTTTAGCATTTAGTAAAGCTCTATTTGAAAACTGGAAATGAGTCCAGCTGTCCCAAGAGTTGGGAGGAGGAGAGGAAAGGCGGGGAGGCTGTGTTCTCGCCTGGGTCAGAGATTAAAGCGGGAACAGTAAATGCAAGAAGGGGGTAGCAGGAGCCCAAGGAGAAGATAAAACTGTGACTCCCCGATTGGCAACTGGCCATCCCAAGCTGTTCAGCGATTCCCCAAGGACTTCAAGATAAAACTCAAACTCTTATGCACGGTGAGTACAAGCACTCTCACCATTTGACCTCGCCTAATTTTTGATTCCAACTCTCGGTGTCTTCCATCCTCTGCCTCTTCAGGACACAAGGCTGTTTCAGATCTCAGTGTTTGTTCATGTAGCATCTTGGACCTGTGCACATGATGAACACCAACTCATATTTCAAGATGTGTCTCGTGCCACCTGCTTTTGAAGATTTCTTGAATTTCTCTCTCCTCAATGATATGGGCCATATTTTACCCAGTGTTCCAAATTTTGAATATTTCTATCATGATCTGAAAAGTTGAATGCAATTCTTGTCTCTTCCTATAAAATTCCTTGAAGCCAGAGATTATGGGTCTTACGCATGTTTGTATTCCTGACAAAATAAGGGGCACAGTTAATGCTTTTTATTTATTTATTTATTTATTTATTTATTTATTTATTTATATTTTTTGACCTTCAAGATACATATATTTTAATTTATAGTCTCATTTAGAAAAACTGTCTATTTATTTTTCTACCCAATGTAGTATCAGTGATATACAAAAGGATATAAATTATCATATTTATAGGAAGATACACAAAACAACTATCAAGGAACTAATGAAGCAAAGTAACAAATAAAAATATGGAATGCTTCACAAATTTGCATGTCCATGCTAATCTTCTCTGTATCATTCCAATTTTAGTATACGTGTTTCCAAAGCTAGCACAATTAATGCTTTTTAAATGAATGAGGAAAGGAAGGGAGTGATAGATGAATGGATGGATGAATAAATGAATGAAAAATGGGGGAGTGGATGAATATTAAGTGAGTGAAGATACAAATGAAGAGATGCTCTTCAAAATGCCCTATAGAGGGACTGGTACAGATTTGTCAATATTGCTCCCCTCCTCCACTCCAGCTCTTTGATGCACAGAACTTGGAAGTTTCTGAATTTTATTTCCATGTGTCTTATTCTTCCTTTATTGGGAAGTCAGGATGAGATATAGGTATGAAGAAATAGGTGATGATTTTGATTTTAATCATACTGATTCTGAGCTGCTTAGGAAGACATCCATGTGGAAGTATTAAGAAGGTAAATAAGAATATAGGGCAAGTGCTCAGATGAGGGGCCAAGTAGAGAGTATAGATTTGGAGATCAGGTGAAGCAGTGATGATTAGAGCCAAAAGAAAGGAAGAGACCATTGAGGGTGAGGGAAAAGGGCAGGAGGCAGGAGAGTAAGATAAAGGCCCCTTGGGGAGCATGCTAGAAAACACAGCAAATAGGAAAAGTGAGTCAACAAGAGAATAGGAGGAATCCTTTTCCTGGAAGCCAGAGATGAGATACTCAAGAAGAAGACCATGGGTAACAATGCTCAATGCCAAGAGAGAGTAGGTAAGACAAGAGCTGCTAAGAGGGCATGGGATTTTGTGTTACCTAGGTGATTATAGAGGAAGCTAAGTAGGGTCAATAAATGAGTACGTGGGTGATGGAAGAGTGAAGAGCAAATATAGACCCCTCTTGAAATGATCTTTCTTATGAAAGAAAGGAGGAGAAATAGGGCACTTCCATGGGCCAGAAAGGGAGACACCTGAGCTGAGGAAGAGTGGAGGGGATTGAGGGCATGCCATTGTTGGGGATATTAACAGAGCAGGGCTCTGTAGACAATGAGTGGGAATCAATGGCACAAACAAGAAGGAAGAGTGGACAGGGTCTCTGCAAAGGAGCAAGAAGAAGGAGAAAAGGAATAAAGACATGGAGAACCTCTCCCGTGGAGCATCAGCCCCATTAACCCCTACATATTCTAAATCACTCATTCATAGCAAAGCTCAGATACAGTCTTTAGAAGTGGGGAGCTCCCTTGTGCAGTCCCAAATTCAGATCAGTTCTCATGGAAAGGAAAGAGTTACAAAACTATTGAAACTATTGTTCAAAAATATCAAACCAGCATTTTTGTTCATCAATTCAGATTTAAAATTTAATTTCATGGTACAATGAACCCATACACAGTTATATCTATTAAGGTCACCCACTCCCAGTTCATCAGCTTCCTCTGAGCATTGATGACTGTAAAACTCTTTAGGAGATAAGAATCACTGTTTCATACCTCTCAGTGCTTACAGTTTTAATGTGAGTCCAGATTTTCTGACTCTGAAATGTCCAATGAAGTTTATCCTTCCCCCCCCCACCCCCGCTCTCCCCCACTGCTCCTCCATCCATAGTTTTAACACAACAAGCAAAAAGAAAAAAAATCTGTGAGAGTCTCAAAGGTTTGAGTCAAGGAGAGGTAGGAGGGGAGTTTTTGACTGTTTCATTGTTTCAAAAGAAGACACTTATAGTTTGTTTGAATTATTTGCTTAATTTTTCATTAACAGAGCCATCGATGTCGTCTTTCTGCTACTTGAACTACTAAGGCCAGAATCCAACCAATTTTTATTGTGCTTCTTAATATTGTAATAGTGGGTGCTTCGTTCATTAATTTTCTGTCTTCCACACAAAGTAAATCTAGAATTTTCCTTTAAGGCAACGTGGTAATTAGGCAATTTGGATTTAAATTGAATCTGAATCTGAAAATATATTCACATCCAAGGTTAAATGAACATAGAGACACACACAAGCACACATGCAATATTACCTCTCTCTAATATATATATACATAGAATATATGTATAATAATATAATAATATAAATGTATAATATGCATATTATATATAATATGTATAATATAATAATATAAATATATGTAAAAGATGTATATAAATATATACACACATATAATACATACACATATTTATGTATAGCCACATATTCATGATATATATGTGCATATTTGTATATGTGTGTATGGACATACATGTGAGACATGTTTTACATATATATATAATTTATATGTGAAAACTTATGAAAAAGACTGTCTGCTGTTACCCTATCTTCCCCAGAAACTATGCCTTCAGTTCAATTGTTGAGAATTCAGCACTTTCAGAGACTAAACTGGGTTAGCAACAAGGCTTAGAGAAGTGGGGGTGGGTGGGCAAAGAACAACCTCAGAAAAGTTATAAAAGCATAATTAGGTGGAACATTGCAGACCTAGAAAGCTGTTGAGAACTGACTCCCCACCCTATCCAGACTATGTTATACTGTCTGAATTCCTTGGATAATTGGCTTGCTTTCCTCCTCTCTTTCTGCTTTCACCTCAGTAGGAGTATTCTCTCTCTTCCTCTTTCTTTTGTGTGTTAATTTGAAAAAATGCTATATTCTGATATTTTTTATTATATGTGAAACTTTGAATCCCACTTCCCCAATCCAGAATATATATATTTTTTTCTCACTGCAGTGAAGATATCATAATGAATATTAAGTATCATTTAGCCAAGCACATATTTAACCATTTATTCAACCAGTGAATGGTGGCTGAGGCATCTTATTCTGGCAATGAGATGGAAACAAGGACAAATAAGGCCGTTCTTTGCCCTCAAATAGGACAAAATCTATTGGAGGAGATTACTCTGCATATAAATAATTATAACACCATGAGATAAATGCCAATGGAAGTATGTGCATGGCCATGTGGGAGCACTGGAGCTGAAGCACGTAATTGTATGGAGATCACAGGGAAAGAAACCTTTTAGCAGAATCTGGAAGGAAGAGTAGGAAGCACCTGGTGGTCTAGGGGATTAACGGCATCCCAGCTAGTAAGAACAGAATTTGCAAAAGAGAAGAAACAGGTCATGTTTAAAAAAAAAATTTTTTTTTGATGTTTTATTTATTTTTGAGAGAGAGAGAGACAGCCTGAGCAGGGGAGGGTCAGAGAGAGAGAGGGAGACACAGAATCGGAAGCAGGCTCCAGGCTCTGAGTTGTCAGCACAGAACTGGACGTGGGGCTCGAACCCACAAACCATGAGATCATGACCTGAGCTGAAGTAGACCGCTTAACCCACTGAGCCACCCAGGCACCCCGAAACAGGTCATTTTTGAGAAATTACAAGTGGTTTGGTGTTGAGGAAGAAAGATTAAAATAATAATTCAGTGTAAAGGACAAAGGGCCAGATACGCCATGCTAAAAATGTTTATATTTTCCTAAATAGTCAACAAGCAAGCTTCTAAAATTACTTCTCTTATCAGTTAGAAATAAGATATAAAATATTGAAGTTGACCTCGTTGCAAAGAAAAGAATTAGGTGTCAGTGAAAAGAGTAGGTGCCTGGGGAAATGTTGGACACTGGGCTTTGAATCTTTCATTTCCTTGAAAAGAAATATGGCTTGTTCCAATGGCTGGACATTGCGGATTAATTGGGCAGATTGCAGTGTGATCATGATAAGACGCCACATTTGGAAGACGTTTCATTGTGGCCAAGAGGGAGGAGCAATCTGAACTGGGGACTTCCACCACACCCCAAAAGGATGAACGTATTTTCTTCCTTGGAGGTGGAGGCCGCAGGAAAGGCAGCTGGCCAGTTTGGGAAGGAAAATATGATTTCATGAGCTGAAAACATCAAGCAATTCTTTCAAACTGTGTTTTGATGAGGTAAGTGTAAATGAATGAGAAACATATGGATTCCATGTTCCTGAAGATCCATACAGATTTAAAATTAAGGAACAAGGAGCTTGTGGCAAAACATGGTTTAAACTTAATCCAAACATAAGTGTTTGAGAAATCATTTGGAATTTTCATGAATCTACATAGAAATTCAGTTCTGCGTCTTTCCATTATATGCTCTGTGAATTTCACTCAGAATCCAGCCCTTCTGCAAATATAGTGTCATTTGTGGGGAGGAATGGCCTAAACGGGCTTGGGAAAAGTTAGTTATTATGTTGGAGACACAGTGACCTCAGGCCAGTCAATAAAATCATCAGCTCCTAAGACAAGCTCTCTGAGACCATCACAGAATCCCCCCTATTACTCCCCACCCCAGTACACAAACATACCCTTTGTACTAATCAGATTTTACTAGGTTGGGCTACAATAACAAGCAGTCCCCAAATCACAGTCCCCAGATCCACAAAGGACTTCTGTCTCATCATCGTCTCATTCACATTGGCTGTGGGAAAGCTGGTTCATGTGCTGTCTTCGTCTAGGGCTAGGAAGGAAAGGCAGAAACACTCAATCTAAGACATTCAATTCTTGAACTAGAGGGAAAGAAAGCAATGGCAACACCACAGAGTGGTTTGCTAAACTTTTGCCTCGATGTGGCATAGATCACTTCAACTCACGGTTTATTGTTCAGAGCACATGACACATCCAAGCTTGATCTTGGTGAAGTAAGAATACACTTTGTACAGGGATGGGAGATGTTCAGGGAGATACCCCATAGGGAATGGCCCAAGAAAGAGGGCCAGCAAGAAATTTGAACAAATAATACAGTCTGTAGTCTATACTACAGTCCTCTAGTATTATTAGAGTTTGAAAGTGTTTACTCATTGGGGCGCCTGGGTGGCTCAGTCAGTTGAGTGTCTGACTTTGGCTCAGGTCATGATCTCGTGGTTTCTGAGTTGGAGCCCCACTCTGTGCTGATGGTATGGAGCCTGTTTGCGATTCTCACTCTCTCTCCCCCTCTCTGCCCCTCCCCCATTTGCTCTCTCTCTCTCTCTCTCAAAATAAATAAATAAACTAAAAAAAAAGAAAGTGTTTACTCATTTACTTGCTTATTTCTTATCTGCTTCCCTCAGATTTGCAAGCTGCAGAAGATCATACTGTATGTTCATCACATAGTAGGGTATTGGTACTTAAGAGGTGCTTGATAAGTATTTGCTGGATAAATACATGAAGTTTCTGCTTTTCCTTCTAAAAATTGGGCATGTTGATATCTCTTCTTTATAGGAATGCTTAAAAAAATCAAATGAGAGAATAGATCTTTCCATATTCTCAGGGCATAAGATTGCAGCGATGTGTTGGGACAAAGAACATGAAAGCTTTCCAGACCGGTGAGGAAAAAAAAAAGTTGCACTCCAGAAGGGAGATGCTTGCATATAATTCTCAGACTTCCTTCCAGTTTCCAGCCTGCTCCCCCTACACCCCACCTACAGCATGAGTGGGTCTCATTGTCAGCAGGGATTGGTCTGTTCCCGTATTTTGTCTCTGAGTGAACTTGTTCCAGGATATCTAGTCACATAGATACAGGGTGCCTTATCAAGGCTCTGGGCTTCTCTATTAATGGGATAAGGGTAGTCTTTGCTTGCAGTCTGTAGATAGCCCAATGCCCAGACAATAACGCAGCTGTGCTACTTAAAAATACCTCTATGAGAGCCTCTTCCAGGTCAGATGGACAGAAGTGGCTTGAGAGCCCAGTGAGAACATCTGATCTATTGCTGGGGACTTAAGAGTTTTTAAAGAAATGTTTTCATAGGACATCCAAGAGCAACCCATATTGTGTTCTCGAATTTCCCAGGGAAACAACTAATGTTCACATGTATATTGTAGACGAGCCTTGAAAACAGGGAGCAGACAGGATCTAGAGTGCCATAATCATGCCACGCTTTCCGTATTCCGGAGCTTTAAAACAATGTTTGTTATTAATCACAGCTCGATTCATTCAACACAAGAAATAATTTGGAAGTTTCAATGTGTCTGTTATACTTCTGGGTGTTATTATTACAGTTAAACATTTCTCTCTCTCTCTCTCTCTCTCTCTCTCTCTCTCACACACACACACACACTTGTTTGGCTACAGATCACATACTTGTTTCTCTAGCTTCCAAGTACAGACTCTAGAGTTTATCCTTTACTAACCAAGGTATTTGGGGGTCCTCATTGTCTTGAACACTCTTTGGGGACCTGTGCATTTACCAGTTTTAACCGATTCTTACCAGTTCCAGTTACTCTTTGGTGATTCCTGGGGACCCTCTGTCTCAGGAGCACAGGTTGCTTTCCTCAGAATGCTACTTAATGACCCATATCTTATCCCCATATTCAGTATAGTGAAATCTATTCAGGGCCTGTGGATGTGCCCAGCTGCTCCTCGGTTTCTTCCTTCAATGGATGTCCAGAACACCTTGGAGGAGAATGAGTCCTCTCGTACCTTAGTACGTAGCACATACCTTGTACTCTTAGTAGCAGAGACCATGGTTCTAGACTTCTACATGCTAGTCAGCACTAGCATGGACAGATACCCAACTGCTGCCTGCCTGGGTGAATTACACTACTGGAAACGGGCTAAGGTTCCGGGGAGAGAGGATACGAATACACACCTCTTGCCCTGTGCCTTTCATCCTCCAAGTCATAGGAATGCTTTAACACAGTATTGTTCCCCTTGTCCCTTAAGGGTTGGTTTCTTCCAGACTCCCTGTGAGCTCCTTTTCCTTCTATCAATGACCTCTGGGTAGCCTTAGGATTCAATTGCTTCTATATCTGATAATCCCAAAAGTTTAGCCCATGTTTCTCTTCTCTCCCCAAACTGATACAAAACGGACATCTTCATCTAGAGGTGCCATAGTGACTTCAAATATCAGATGTCCAAAATGACACTGCTTATTGTTCTTTTCTTTAAAAAATTTTTTAATGTTTATTTATTTCTGAGAGAGAGAGAGAGAGAGAGAGAGAGAGAGAGCGGGGGAGGGGCAGAGAGAGAGGGAGACACAGACTCCGAAGCAGGCTCCAGGCCCTGAGCTGTCAGCACAGAGACCGGCTCAGGGCATCAACCCAAGAACTGTGAGATCATGACCTGAGCCAAAGTCGGACGCTTAACTGACTGAGCCACTCAGGTGTCCCTACTGTTATTTTCAAATCTGCTTTCCTTCCTATGTGTCTCCCTTAGGGAATTGAATCCTACCTATTCACTTACCCTGGGCGAACTTTCTCATATCAATGCCTCTGTTGCATGAGACTATTCTTGCCTGTTTCCTCTGCTAGACTGTGAGCTCGTACCCATAAACCTCAGTGATGGAGCCTAAATGGACGTAAATGTTTGTATAAAAATGATGCAACAAAGTGAGTATCTTCACAGCTCATGATGTGATCAAGCATGGTTTTGTCAGTTTCAGGAGCTTGGAGAAGCCCTGGGGTGGGGGTGGGGGTCTGGACAAGGGCCTTGATTAGTTCACTCTTTGAGTGTAGGGATCAAGAGAAAGTTTAGTCCAGCAGCCAAGACACAAAGTCAGGAAAGCATGGTACTGACAGGCCTTATTTCAGAGGAGTAGTGACCCAGACCCACAGACAGCTTCGGGAATACATACAGGCAAGTAGCAGGAGCTGGGCAGAGCCCTTCGGAGCCATAGAAAAGACAGACAAAAATCAAGGTCGAGGACGGAGTTGTTGTTTCCTAAGCTGAGAAGTAAGCACATCGTTCTTGACTCAGGTATGCCGATGGGAACACTTATGAAATGAGGTAGAGGCCCCATGTACATTTGCTCAGGTCTGGTACCAAAGGGCTGGCTGAGCTGTCCATAAAGGAAATGTGGGGCTGAGGGTCAGAGCATATAGCTGGGACTTTTATTCCTCCTGTGCTGGTCAGGCTTCCCCCTGAGGCTGAGGAGAGACTGAGTGAGGCGCTTGGTGGGATGCTAGCACGGAGGAGAAAAGATGTTGCTGCTAATTAGGTAGACCTAAAAAATCCTAAAAGTCTGCTTTGGTCCTATTTAAAGCATTAGTCTAAACTCAGCCAAGTATTAAAACTGATCTCCTAGAAACTGAGCGAAGGGTATGTGTGTACATGCGACTTTTCTGTAAATCTAAAATTATTCCAAAATGAAGTATTTATTGAAAAAGCATTTATTAAAAATAATCAGTCCCCCTATTTGTTTCTTTTTAAGTGTTTATTCATTTTTGAGAGAGAGAGAAAGAGGGAGAGAGAGAGTTGGGGAAGGGCAGAGAGAGAGGGAGACACAGAACCTGAAGCAGCCTCCAAGCTCTGAGCTGTCAGCGCAGAGCCCAATGAGGTGCTCGAACCCACAACTGTGAGATCATGACCCAAGCCAAAGTCAGAGGCTTAACAAAGTGGGTGCTCCTCGATCTCCTATTTGTAACCTAACTAGGTCTGGAATCCTGGATTAAAATGGAGCATCTAGGAGTCTGCCACAGAACCAAGTCAAATAGGCGGGGCTCTTTCTCTTACTGGTATCAGAAACTTCCAGGCTAGCTAGGTTTGCCGTAGAGGATAGAAGGACATTTACTGAGAAGACAACTTCTTATTATATTTCTTACAATCTGACCCTACTACCAGGACAGGGCTAAGAGGTGGGGATGAGCTCCAAAGGGAAGTGCAGGGGGAGAGGGAGCCTGGGCAAAGCAGTGCTCCAGAATTCAAGTCAGCCCTCTCTCTGCTGCTGCTTCTACTTTCAAACTCATCAACCCCTGCCTGTCCTCAGATGACCCAGGGAGGCTTGTTTCTCGAAGCTGCCAGTTAACAAGCAAGGTTGCCAACGGAAGCCAGTTGCTCTCTTCTGATGCTGGAACTTACAACCTGTCATCCTTTGTTGTCCACAGAACGGAGAACACAGCCAAGCCAGCAGGCAGGGGGAGTCTGTTACAAGAGTCCAGATCTCATTGGAATGATGCAATTTATTCACACATATCAAAAAAAAAAAGAGCAATAAATCTTCACCACTGTTACTCTTTCTCTGTCTCCAAGTGGTCAGGAAAAAATTACGATGAGTGTGGGCTGGAAAGAAGCTAACGTGGTGATAATTTTTCCCTAGATGTAAACATAGTATGAAGAATGTTCACAATGCAGGCATGTTCACTAGCCTGTGTATCGAACAGCATCCTTAATGTGACACACCCTGACCTGTCTGTGAGCCAAAGCTCCCAAATACATCAGCAGGGAGAAATGGGCAGATTCATCGATTGAGAAGATTTCAAACAGCCTGAGAGAAAGAGCACTCAATAACGAGAGAGGGAAAGCGTGAAAGAGGAGACCCAGCAAAACCAGGTACAAATGAGAAATTCCTCTTGAGTGTTATTTTATCAGCGCAGATGGGAAAGATGGACAGATAATCCGTGAGCTCAACAAGAAAAATCTAAATTATTTCTACCAGGGCCGGCTTGCAGCTGGAAGGCAAAAGCATGCATTTGCCAGGAATGTTAGCGTGCATCTGGTGAAGCAGCTCCCAGCTTACCTCCTTCTTCTCACTCCGCTTCTGCCCACTAACCTTGGATTGGGCAATGGGCAGAAATTCCAGGTGGGGAGGCTGTTCAGGTAGAATCAGCTGAAGAGAGAGTTTGGAGACCTGCCAGGGCCAAATGATACAGGGTTGTCAGGGCAACCCTGGGGAGTTTGCTGACTCAAGAGGAAGGTCTTATTTACAGAGAATAGTCATTAAATGGGCCTAGGTTACCAAGTCATTGAAGAGGGACCCATGAGAAGCAGATACTCCGCAGAGAGAGGAGAAAGTATTAGGGCAGAACGGGCCTCAGAGAAAATACCGAATTCCCAAAGTAAGTATGGTAGGAAGTACCCCAGCTCAAGAAGAATGATCTGGGGTTAAGAATGACCTGGGATTAATGTTAAGAAATTAACATTCCTGTGTGTACTGTCCTATGATCCTGGGTAAACCCCAGCCAGCCTCCTTGGATATAAAAAGGGAACCTGTCCTTTCTATCTTCTATGCGTGTTATGAGAACCAGTTACAAGGACACTTAAAAGTCTTTTAAGCAAATGCAAATTGTGATTGAAATTGTAGATCAGATAAGATACCTCTGACCTTGACCAGGACCAATTTTATCTGTTTCCTCCCATACTTGCCTCACCATTGGTGAGGCTAAGTGGGGGTTTTATTTTACTTTTTTTACTTACAAAAAAAGGATCTTCTTTTCCCCTTTTAATTCACACACATTACACAGAGAGGCAGTATTTTTGAGGACTAGTTAGGCTGTTAGGATATTGTATTTACAGTGAAATCCCTACTGATATTTCTCTATTGATTTCTTTTCCCACATCCATCACAATTGCTTTAAAGTCCCTCCAAATTGACCAAAACTCCCTGCTCAACAGTTCTCCTTACCCATAATTCATTTCTTTCAGTATCTTGAGATAATCAATGAAGGATTATCTATGTATCTACATATCTTTGTGTGTTCACATAGATACACACAGCATCTACCTCCACGGGATACTGGGCCTTCTGGAAATTTTGCACAATGAATTCTCTTGGCTTCCCTTCAAACAAGGAATAGATATTTCCCCATTTTATGGATGGAAAACAGAGGCCCAGCCACTCATGGGATGATATTATAACTGATTAGATCCTACTTCTCTGCAAACCCCAGTCCTCTTATATCCGATAACAGAGTCTTTCTCAGTCATCCGCAGATGGAGGAATTTACCACGCCTCCTTTTAATCTTTATTGTGCTCTCTGTGCAAAGCTACAATCCCTGTTTGGGCTGAGACCATTTACATTGGGGTCAGGGGGATGGAAGGAGACAAGACAAGGGTCTTAATGCACTACAGGTCTACCCAAATCACCTCTGGCAACATTTTCCCCGTTGGTCTGTGTATCTGGAAAATTGATGCTATTGCTGGTTGGGTCTCGAGTACCCCCTCATCTGAGCCTGCAGTAACTCCACCAGTTGCTTAGAAAGCATGGAGTACTTGGCTACTCTATCATATACCTTCAAGGTACAACATATGAATCTTAAGGTGCGAGGCCAGGAGAATAGATTTTAAGAGCTCAGGGGAAGAGAAGCAAGCCTGCAACCTGCTTTCAGCCCAAGAGTCAGAGGTAGATGATTGGATGTCATTACAAGAGAATTCCTAAGCCTGGGGACATAATTAACAGAACTGTGGCCACCTGCTGTCAGGTGCCAGCATTGGGGGTAATTAGTAAACTGGGTACCTGAGGATCACAAGGTCTAAGACAGAAAAGAGGCAGAAAAAGAACATTTAAAGAACCAGAATGAAATCCCAGAAAAGACCTTGTGAATTCAAAATAGCAGTCTGGAAAAAAAAAATCAATTGGCTCCTTTATGAGTGGCTGATGCAACAGCATCCCTGGTCTAATATCACCGGACCTATGTGCCCGGGGTCAGGGGCTGACCCGACCGTGTCCAAAGCCAGCGTCATTGTGCTTCAGGGTTCATCCTTAGCATCCCGCAAATAAAGAAAAGGGTAGCAATCGATACGGGACATGACGAAAGCCCAGGAGAGCCAAAAGGAGTTGGCAGGTCACGGCGGAGAGAGGCAAGAGAAACAAAAAAGCCCCGGAGATGTCAGCCTCAGATTTCTCAAACAACACAAAGGATGTTGGATTTCAATGCACACTGCTTGGCTCTGTTCAGAGTATAAAAGGGAACAAGGTGGTCAGTGTTAAAGGAAAGAGGGGAAAATGGCTGACGACAGCCTTGGAGCTGAATTAAAAAGCACCAAATTAAAGGCATGTGTATTGAACTGAGGAGCTGAGTGGGAGTTGCCCTTCCAAAAACTCTGCAATTACCAGATTTGGTACCTAGGTTCCCAGGCAGCCCGTCCACCACTCAGGGGTGTCAGGGAGCCCAGGAATGCCCCAAATCACCCTCTGCCCACAGGCTTTCCCTCATTTAAAGGTTAAGTCCTTTAGTTTATTGCTTTGATTTCCACCACCATGCAAACTGTCCTGAGGAGACATAACCTTAGTGTGAATTTCAATATTTTTCCCCAGAGCATGTTTGACAGTAGACATCACAAGGAGAGATTTACTTCCCATCTTTCATCTTTAACCTTTTAAAGACACTGGCCAATTCCCTAGTGTTTCTGACCTGCTCTTCACAGTAGATAATAAGAATAATGACCTCTGGAGTTGTGCAAAATGGTGACCCCATACCCATAGGCCCCAAGCTGGTTTCTCCTTGACATTGGTATCTATTTCAAGGTCAAGCACTCTCTGCTCCTAGAGCTTTGGGTTTGCTGTGTTATCTCCTTGATTCCTGATCTTCCTTCCAGCCTAGGACCAAATACAGACTCTGTTGGGGCTCTTGTTCCTAGATCTCTAGGTTTCTCTTAATTTCCAACTCCTAAGACCCTCTGGGTCTTCCCTACTCCTGCCTTGTCCTTACTTTGATGTCTCTGCTCTTATCTCCTTCGGCCTTGGCTTGCAACTGCCCTAAGGATCATCCCCTGCTCATGGTCATGGTACGAAGCTAAATACCTGAAAAAGGTGGCAAGAGGGGTCAGAAAAGAAGACAAGACAGAAGAAGGGAGGTGAAATGCCAAAGCATAAACTATGCTCAACACGACCTCCACCATTAGAAAACATTCTTTCAGCAGCTACCACTGAGATGGTGTGTTGGGTAATTTTTAATGCATTGTACACTCAGAACCTTGCTTTCTAGGATTTCAAAACCAAAGCAATTGTAGCTATTCTGAAATAGCTCTCCCAAAGAAGGAGAAAACGTATACATTGGGAGGAGAAAGGCATATCCCATTGATTATTCTAATATATGGATGTCTCAGTAACTGAGACACTCTATCTTAAGTGGACCTATGTTGTAGTCTTAGTTGTGTTATTAACAAAAGTGCACAGATTTGTCCAACTCAAATCTATTTTCTCACATCTACATAAAAGAAAGCTATCTATGATCATTTATTAGAGATACATTTTTAAAGTGAGGAATTCATTAGAGATAAATAGAAAAGAGGTCTATAGTTACCAGTGTAAGAACCAAAGGCTGGAATCTGGGTTTACAAGTGCCATGGTTCTGCCACCCAGCAGTGGCATCTAGATCAAAGCACTCAAACTTCAATTTAATACAAAATTAACCCTGATATCTCTTCCAGCACTAAAATTCTAGAATTTGGTGAATCTAAGAGACTGGATATAAAAGAATGTTATTTGGAGGTCTTGCTTTAGCTAATTGCTCAGATTAATTTAGTTGCAATTCTTTATAATAATAGAGGCCTTTCTAGCTAAAGACACTACATTATGGAAATGAATATTTCTTGGTTAGGTGATGGAAATCTAGAATTTCTACTTTCTACATTGAGAATATTATATTAGAAGTCCTGGGGTGCCTGGGTGGCTCAGTCGGTTGAGTGTCCGACTTTGGCTCAGGTCATGATCTCACGGTTTGTGAGTTCGAGCCCCATGTTGGGCTCTGTGCTGACAGCTCAGGGCCTGGAGCCTGCTTTGGATTCTGTGTCTCCCTCTCTCTCTGTCCCTCCCCTGCTAGCACTCTGTCTCTGTCTCTCTCTCAAAAATAAATAAAGCTTAAGAAAAAAAGAAGTCCTAATTTTATTACATGGAGAATTTACAAGTTTGTTTAGGAAGTCTAATATATTCTGTTTTAATTGTTACTTTTAAAAATTCAGATTTGGACCTTTTATATTAACATGGTTACATAACTCAGCATCTTTTCCCTTCCTGCCCTAGAATTCATACAAAACAATAAAGAACTTATGAGAACTTCATTCTAAATGAAAATGTACTAACAGTATAATACACAGATAGGAAAAAAACATGTAAGGTTTGTTGGCAGGTGTAATGTGGGGTGTAGCCATGAAGACAAGTATAGAAAGGGTGGCCCAGGAGTGACAAATCTCAGAAAATGATAGTAAAAATGTCCTTATTAAGTGGGAGGGACACACTCCCTTCTTGACCAAAATAGGGGTTGGAAAATGAGAGTGGGCTGCATTGGCGATTGAAGTCACTATAAAATAAACAAGGAAAACAGAAAAGTCTGGACTACATAAAGAATAAAACAGGCGACCATATTTGTAGGAAGCAATCTGTCTCTGTATCAGTATAAACCTACCTTATCATCTCTCCCTCCATAGGAAACTCCTGCAAAAACCATGTTTTGGGAAGTGAAACTCATTAAATAATGTCATTCTAAAAATACTTTCTAATTTTTTTATTGATGACTACTAATAAAAAATTAGAAAGTATTTTTAGAAGGACATTATGATAAAAATCTGTGGGAAATATATCAAAACTTAAGAAACCATAAACCTATTATAAAAAATACAAATCCAAATACGTGGAGAGATATTCCATGTTTATGGATTGGAGAACTCAAATTTGTTGGTCTCCTCAAATGGCTCCATTAATAGAACATGATCCTAATAAAAATTCCAGTAGTATTTTTTTGCAGAAATCAACAATTTGATTCTAAAATTAGCATGGCAGTGCAGAGGACCAAGAATAGCCAAATCAATCTCAAAAAGAAGAAAAGGGCTGGAGGGTTACACTATTTGATTTAAGGCTTACTCAAGCTAGAGTAATCAAGACAATGTGTTATTGGCATAATAATGAACATAGAAGCCAATGCAACAGTATAGAGCCTAGACATATGTATGTGTGTGTTCATGTTCATGTGTGTGTGTTCAGTTATTTTTGGCAATGGTGCTAAAGCAATTCAATGGGGAATGGAAAGTCTTTTCAACAAATGATACTGTTACAATTGAATAAATATATGCAAAAACTAAAAATGAACATGACACTAGAGCTTTCCCTTAAACTCTACGTGAAAACAAATTTGAGGTGAATTTTGAATAAAATCCAAACCCAGTTCAATTACCGACCGTACTGAAAGAAAACGTCTCTACAGACACATACATGTGACCTGACATACATGTCTCCAGGAGAGACATGACCATTTCTGGACATACATGCCACTTACCTCTATATTTACTGTGTGTCTACCTATGAACTCTGGCATTCAGTAACATATTAAGACAAACAATAATCGAGGGAAAATAAAGACCCATTATCAAGCGATAGAGCAGTACACATCAAAAATCTGGTTTGGATGTTGAGACTATTACCACCCACCCACACACTAAAAGAGTATGAAAAAGTGTTTTACTCATGTAGCAAAGCTTTCTGGGGGGAGAACAAAGAGTGATCCCAAGCTGAATCTGAAGTGGCTTGAGAGGGTAAGGAAAGGAGACTTACTCAGCTTTCATGGTGTTTAGAGGATGGAGCTGGGGCTGGGATGGGAGTTCCTGTGTGTGGCCAAGTCTTTCATGATTTGAAATTCCGACTAGTGCCAAAGAAGAGAGCACCTACCTGGGCTTTCTCATTAATACTCACAGATATGAGGCAGAAGGAGAAGGGGGAAATGGTGGGGCTAGAAAATAGATTACTTCCTGGAAAGTCATAAACTACAAAAATCAAAAAGAATGAGACATAATTACATTACTGTATACATATATAATTTAATATATGCATTAGTTTGTATGTATTATGTGTTAAATAATGTATTTCCAAGCTAATGTCTATGTTAGAATAATATAATACTGTAATATATGCATATATATTTCATATCTTTCAAACTTCCATCCAAGAAAATTTCAGAACCAGAAAACTTCAGTGGTGAATTTTACCAACCATTTATAGGCAAAGTAAAGCTAATTCTGCACTAATACTTCCAAAAAATAAAAGAAAAAGAACCAGTTTTAATTCATTTTATGAAGTATTATCCTGATACCAAACTAGATAGACATTACAAGGCAAGAAAACTACAGAATATAATCATTCATGAGCATAAATGCAAACGCCCATACCAAAACGTTGGCAGAAATATATCAAAAGGATAATACATTATAACCATATGGAATTGATCCCAGGAATGCAAGTTTGGCTCTGCAATTGAAAATCAATAAAGACAGCAAAATCAACAGATTAAAAAAGAAATAAAAAACTGTAGTCATCGAAATTAGATTCAGGGAGCACCTAGGTGGTTTAGTTGGTTAAGTGTCTGACTTCAGCTGAGGTCGTGATCTCCTGGTTTGTGAGTTTGAGCCTGCTCAGAGCCTGGAGCCTGCTTCAGATTCTGTGTCTCCCCCTCTCTCTGTTCCTTCCCCCGCTCACAAACATAGTCTCTCTCTCCCTCTCAAAAGTAAATAAACATTTAAAACATTTTAAAAAATAAAATAATTCAGAAAAAATTGGCAAAACTTAATATGAATTTATAATATATAATGAAACATCTCTCAGAAAACTACCTGACAAAGACCATCTATAAAAAAACCTTCAGCTAGAATCATCTTTAATGGTAATTAACGTTTTCTTTTTCCCAAAAAATCAAGGAACAAGACAAAGGGTTTCATTCTGCTACTGCTTTTCCACACTATATTAAAGATTTCAGCTGGAACAATAAGGTAAACAAAGAAACAAATAACTTCCAGATTGGAAAGGAAGAAGCAAAATTGTTTTTATTCTTAGATGACATTATTATATATGTAGAAAATCTTATGGAATCTGCAAAAGAGATATAATAACTTATAAATGTATTTAACAATGTTATTGGTATAAAATAAATGTACAAAAACCAGTTGTATTTCTAAATATTAACAAGGAACAATCAGAAATTGTAAGAAAACAAAATCAAAGCAGGTAGAATAACATCAAAAATATGAAGTACTGAGTGAGGAATATTGTAAAATGTAAAAATCTTATCAGCTAAAAGCTACAAAACATTGCTGAGAGATTGAAGAATACTTGAATAAATGGAGAGATGGGTGTCTTCATAGATGAGGACAATCAATATTGTTAAGAATTTCCCCCAAATTGAACTGTATATATGCAATGTGATCCTCATAAAAGAGCAGGTGTTTTGTAGAAATTGTCAAACTGATTCTGAAATTTGTATGGCAATGTAGATGACTTAAAATAGTCACATCAGCTTTGAAAAAGCATAACAAAGTTGGAAGACTAATGCTATCTGACTTCAAGACTTAATTAAAACTAAAAGAAAAGGGATGTCTGGCTGGTCAATGGTAGAGCATGAGATTCTTTATCTTGGGGTTGTGAGTTTGAGGTCCATGTTGAAGGTAGAGCTAACATAAAAAAAAAAAGCTACAAGAATGAAGACAATGTGGTATTGTCATAAACACAGCCTGAAAATAGATAAATGGAAGAAAAGAGAGAGTCCTGAAATGCCCAAATGTTTATGGTCAATTGATTTTTAACAAAGGTGCAAAGGCAGTTCAGTAGAGAAATGATAGTCTTTTCAACAAATGATTCTGGAATCATCCGATATCCCCATGCAAACAGGCAAGCAAACAAAGAAACAAATCTTCAGTCCACACCTTGCATATATAAAAATTAACTCAAATGAGTCATAACCTAAAATGAAAATGTGAAGTTTAAAAAAAATCTAGAAGAGTTTTAAACTATAAAAATTCTAAAAAAATTTTTCAACACTGGACATAGATTCTTACATATGAACAAAATGCATCATCCATACAATAAAAAATTGATAAAGTGGGCTTCATCAAAATTAAGACCTTCTGATCTTTAAAGGACATTGTTAAGAGAATCAAAAGACAAGTCACATATTAGAAAATAATGCTTACAAATAACATTTCTGAGTATGGGCTTGTTTCCACAGTATATAAAGAAACTGCAAAGCTCAATAATAATAAAAACATGCCATAGAAAGAAAACAAGATCCTAGAAATGTTCTAGGAACATTTATTAAAAAGGGCAAGGGTTTCGTGTGCTAAATCTCAGCAAAGAACAGTAGGTTTATAACACTTTAACTTGCCTTATATCCATCTCTTGTTGTTCAGGCCTGTAGTAACTCTGCAAAATAACAGCCTGCATTCTTAAAGCAGCCTGGAAGCCAAAGGAAGAAGTAGCCAAAGCTCTCGAAAACCTCAAATACAAAGAATTGTCATTATTTGTCCTTTCTGTTGGTCCCCTAGAAGATCATCACTTACAAGAAAGCATGTATTTGATTGGATTCAGACCTTGCTAAGGATGAAAAGCCTTCTTCCCAGGATGCCCTTATCAAGAACAGTTACTGACAAGTGTTTTAACTTTGTGGCTGTCTGAGGTGGGGGATAACAATGGGGTAAATAATAAATGAATCAAAAGTCTTAAAAGGAAGAGCTAGGATAGGACAGTTTGCTTAAGCAGGAAGTGAAGAGTAAGACAGTTGTCAATTGTTTGGCTGAGTGTTGAAGGTGTTCCCCAACAGACACACACACACACACACACACACACACACACAGCCTCTTGGCAAAGACCAGATTTATTGATTCGTGGCCATGGTAGGCTGAATAGTGACCATCAAAAATGTCCAAGTCCTAATCTCTGGGACCTGCGAATGTTACCTTACATGGCATCAGAGACATACTGATGTTTTGAGGATACTGGGATGGGGGATTATCTTGACTTACTTGGATAAACCCTAATTTTACAATCATATGTGTCCTTATATGAGGTAAGCTAAGGGCTAATTGACACAGAAATAAAAAGGAATGTGTGGGGCACCTGGGTGGCTCAGTCAGTTAAGCATCTGGCTCTTGATTTTGCGCTGAGCATGGAGTCTGCTTGGGATTCTTTCCTTCCCTCTTCCTCTGCCCCTCCTCCATTTGCTCTATAGTTCTCTCAAAAAAAGACAATGTGAAGACTAAAGCAAGATGCTATGCTATGCTGTTGGCTTTGAAGATTGGAGAAAGACCTATGAGCCAGGGAATGCAACTGTCGAACTTGGAAATAACAGAGAAACAAATCCTCTCCTTGATCTTCTGGAGACATTGCAATCCTGCTAACACCTTTATTTCAGCCCAGTAAAAATTATTTCAGACTTATGACATCCAGGCCTATAATAGAATAAATGTGTGTTGTTTTAAGCCACCAAGTTTGTGGTATGTTTTTATAGAGCCACAGAATTTACAGAAATCTCTATCCAATCATTAGGTGACCACTAAGCTAGCCAAACAGAGACTTCAGTAGCCACACATGACAAATAATAAATACTTTGAAGAATTAGTTCAGAAAAGTCAGTAAGCAAACAACGACTATAAGTAGAAACAACAACAACCCCTAGAGAAGGAGGAGAATCTGATTTCCAGAATTGCCATATTTAATTATTTCAAATATCCAGTTTTCAGTAAAAATTTATGAGACTTGGAAAAAGACAAGTAAGTATGGCTTATACCCAGGGGAAAAAGCAGTCAATAGAAACTGTCCTTGAGGAAGCTCAGAAAAAATTTGGACTTAGCAAACACAAATTTTAAAGCAACCATTTTTTAAAAGTTCAAAAAACTAAAAGAAATTGTGTCCAAAGAATTAAAGGAAAGTATGAGAGTTATGTTTTCTCAGAGAATAGTAATAAAGAGATAGAAATTATTAAAAAAAAAGAATCAAATAGAAATTCCAGAATTGAAAAATAGAATAGCTGAAATAAAAAATTCAACAGAAGCACTCAGCTGAACATTTGAGCAAGCAGAATAAGGTAAACTTGAATAGAAATAAATTGCTACTATCCAATCTGAAGAAAAGGGAGGTCGGGGGGCAGATAAGGAAAAAATACACAAAGCTTTAGAGACCTTTAGGACAACATAAGGATATTGTAAAGCCACTTGTAAAAGGTAACTACATAGGTAAATGTAAAGACTACATAAATGTATTTTTGTTTTTAATTCTTTTTTTTCCTCTCATCTGATTGAAAAGACAACTGCATAAAACAACAATTATAAATCTGTGTTTATAGGCATACAAAGTATAGACATGTAAGTTGTGAAAATAACAACATAAAGAGGAGGTGGGTATAGAGCTATATGAAAACAAAGTTTTTGTATATTAGTCTGCTTGTGCTGCCCTAATAGACCTCCATAGACTGGGTGGTTTAAATAACAGAAATTTATTTTCACAAAGTTCTAGAGGCTAGAAATCCAACATCAAGATGCCCTTAGAATTGGTTTCTGCTGAATCCTCCCTTCTTGGTTTGTAGACAGCCATCATCTTACTGTGTCCTCACATGTCCTCTACTCTGTATGAGTGTAGAAAGAGAGAGAGAAAGAGCCCTCTGGTATTTCTGCCTCTTTTTATAAAGGACACCAATCCTATCAGATTAGGGCCCAACCCTCATGACCTCATTCAACCTTTTAAAAGTTTTTTTCTCCAAATACAGTCATATTGGAGGTTAAGGCTTAAACATATAAACTTTGGAAGGACACAATTCAATCATTGAATTCAGTCATTCAACAGTATTGAAATTAAGTTGTTATAAATATGAGCAAGATTGTTATAAATAAACATGTTAATCCTCAGGGCAACCACTAAGAAAATAACTCAAAATAAATAGTAAAGAAAATAAAGGACTTATAATGGTACACTGCAAAATATATTTTTAATATGAAAGATAACAGTATGGAGGAACAGAGGAACAATACAATTCATTAGACATATAGAAAACAAATAGCAAAAGGCAAACATAAATTGTACTTGATCAGTAATACCATTAAATATAACTGGATTAAACTATTAAATTAAAAAACAGATTGGCTGAAGGGATTAAAAAAGATCAAACTAGGGGCACCTGGGTGACTCAGTTGGTTAAGCGCTAACTTCAGCTCAGGTCATGATCTCATGGTTCATGAGTTCGAGCCCCATATCAGGCTCTGTGCTGACAGATCAGAGTCTGGAGCCTGCTTCGGATTCTGTGTCTCCCTCTTTCTCTCTGTCCCTCCCCCACTCAAGCTCTCTCTCTCTCAAAAACAAATAAACATAAAACAGTTTTTAAAAAAGATCAAACTATACGTTATACATAGAAGACATACTTTTGATTCAGAAACACAAACAGGTTGGAAATAAAAGGGTGAAAAATGATATACCATACTTACCATAACAATGTGGCTATATCAGTATCAGAAAAGACAAAGACTTTAAGACAAAAAAATGTTACTAAAGATAAGGAAGGATATTTTATAATGATAAAAGTGTCAATCCATCAAAAAGATATAGCACTTATAAACATATATACATCCAATAAAGTCCCAAAATGCAAGAAGCAAAAGCTGGCATAATTTAGGGAGAAACAAATAATTAATAAAAATAGTTGGCAACTTTAATGCCCCACTTTTTATAAATAAAACAATTAGGTAGAAGATCAGCAAAGAAATAGAAACTTGAACAGCAATGTAAACAAACTGAACCTAACAAATATGTATAGAATACTCCACCCAAAAACAGGAGAACATACATTCTTCTTAAAGCACTTGAAACATTCTTCAGGATAACCAGATGTTAGACCATAAAACAAGTCTCAAAAAATTAAAAAGAATGATATGGGACACCTGGGTGGCTCAGTAGGTTAAGCATCTGACTTTTGATTTTGGCTCAGGTCATGCTTTCATGGTTGTGAGATCCAGCCCAGCTCAATCTGGCTCTGTGCTGGGTATGGAGCCTCCTTAATATTCCCCTTCCCTCTGCCTCTTTCCCACTTATGCATGAGCTCTCTCTCTCTCTCTCTCTCTCAAAAAAAGAGTGATATCATATAAAGTATATTCACTGACCATAAGAGAAAGAAATTGGACATCCATAACATAAATTTGGTAAATTCACATGTGTGGAAATGAAACAACACCCACATAAATAGCCAGTGTGTCAAAGAGGAAATTACAAGTAAAATTAGAAAATATTTTGAAGTAAATGAAAGTGAAAACACAGTCAGACCAAAACCTACAGGATGCAGCTAATGTGGTTACCAGAGGAAAATTTGTAGTTCCAAAATATATTATAAAAGAAAAAAGATCTCAAATAAATAAACTTCTACCATAAAAAAAACTAGTAAGAGTAGAACAAATTAAATTCAAAGAAAGCAGAAAGAAGAAAATAATGAAATTATAGCAGAAATTAATAAAATAGAGAAAAGAAACACAATGGAAACAATAAACAAATGATCCAATGGAGGTTCTTTGAAGATCAACAAAGTTAGATATACTAACCATGAAAAAAGATTTAAATTACTAAAATTGGAGAAGACATTACTAATCTTTTATATTTATATTATATTACATAAATTATATATTATTTGTATATTGTATATTATATTATAAATTATAGAAATACATATCATTGATAAATTATAAATTATATTATATAAAATATGTCTATTCTTTACATATTAATATATATACAAGATTATGAGAATTATATATATCAACATAGATGAAATCTGGATAGCATACGTGATAAGGAAAAATACCTAGAGAGACATAAACTACTAATACTGGCTTAAGAAAAAATTAAAAATCTGTATAGACCTATAATAAGTAAAGATATTGAATTAGTAATAAAATATATTTTCCTAAAGAAAAGTCCAGGTCTAGATGTCTTCATTAATGAATCTACCAAACATTATAAAAGAATTAACATCAAACTTTCTTAAACTCTTCCAAAAATAATAGAAGAGAGAGGAACACTTTCAATTTGAAAAATCCAATATTATTGTGAAACCAAAAGCAGAAAAAAGATATTACAAGAAAAAAAATATAGGCACCAATACCCCTTATAAATATAGAGACAAAAATTCCACAGCAACATACTATCAAACTGAATTTAACAGCCTATAAAAAGTATTCTACACTATAACCAACTGGAATTTATCCCTGGTATGAAGATTGGTTCAATCTATAAAAGTCCATCAATGTCACCATATCAATGGAATAAATGGGGGGGGGGAGCACATAATAATCTCAATAAATGCAGAAACTATATTTGAAAAAATGAACATTTTGTCATGACAAAAACATAATTCAAACTGAAAATATAAGGGAGCTTCCTTAAAGTGATAGAAGGCATCAATGGAAAGCATACAGCCAACACATACTTAATGGTGAAAGCCTGAAAGATTTTACCCTAAGATAAAGAGCAAGATAAGAATCTCTACTCTTGTCACATATATTCAACATTTCCTGAAGGTTCTAGCCAGGGAAATTAGGTAAGAAAATGAAATAAAAGGCATTCAGGTTGTAAAGGAAGAAGGAAATTATTTTTATTTGCAGATGACATGATCTTGTATATAGAAAGTCTTACAGGATCCAAAAGAGATTGATTGGCCTTACTAACAAATTCAGTATACAAGATCAAGATATAAAATTTAGTCGTATTTTTATACATTTTAGTGAACAATCTGAAAATGAAATAAGAAAACAATTTACACTAACATAAAAAGAGTAAAATACTTAGGAATAAATTTAGCAAAAGAAGTTTAAGAATTGTACATTGGAATCTACAAAACATTGTTGAAAGAAATTAAACACCTAAATAAATGGATTGGAATATATAATATAGTTTACATTGTAATAGTCTCCAAATTGATCTACACATTCAAGGCAATCACTATCAAAATTCCAAATGCCTTTTTTTTGGTAAAAATTGACAAGCTGATTCTAAAATTCACATTAAAATGCAAGAGAACCAGAACATCCAAAACAACTTGAAAAAGAAAAATGATATTGAAGGACTCACATTTCCTGATTTTAAAAACTTACTATTCAGCTAAATGAATCACGATGGCATGGAACTAGCATGAAAAAAGACATGGAGATGAACAGAATACAAATGAGAAATAAATACATATAGTTATGTTCAATTGATTTTCAACCAGGATGCCAAACAATTGAACAAATAGACTTTTCAACAAATGGTTCTGTAACAATAGGATGTCCACATCCAAAAGACTGGTATTAGAACCCTACCTCATATCATATGTAAAAATTAACCTAGGGGTGCCTGGGTGGCTCAGTTGGTTAAGCGTCTGACTTTGGCTCAGGTCACAATCTCACAGTTTGTGGGTTCGAGCCCCACATTGAGCTCTGTGCTCACAGCTCAGAGCCTAGAGCCTGCTTCGGATTCTGAATTCTGTGTCTTTCTCCCTTCCTTTCTGCCCTTCCCCCACTTGTGCTCTGTCTCTCTCTCCCTCAAAAATAAATGGATATTTAAAAAAAAATTAACCTAAATACATCATACTTACATGTTGAGTTAAAACTATAAAACTCTTAGAAGAAAACATGTGTAAATTTTAATGACTTTGGATTAGGCATTGGTTCATCAGATACATCACTTAAAGCACAAATGACCAAAAAAGTAGGTAAATTAGAATTCATAAAATTTAAAAATGTTGTGCATCAAAGGATACTACCCAGAAAGAGAAAACATAACTCAAAGAATTTTTTTCTTTGCAAATGGTATATCTGACAAGGGTTAATATCCAGAATATATTAAGAATTCTTAAAATTCAACAGTAAAAAGAAAAATGTCCTAATTAAAAAGTAAGGAAAGGCTTTGAACAAATATTTCTCCAAAGAAGATAGACCAAAATAGCCAGTAAGCATATGAAAAGATACTCATTATCATCAGTCATTAGGTAAAGGCAAATCAAGACTACCATAAGATACCACTTCATACTAAATAGAACAGCTATGATTTAAAAGAAGAAGGAATGAAAATAATTTTTGGCAAGGATATAGAGAAATTGGAATCGTGTGCATTGCTGGTGGGAATGTCCCATGGTGCATCTGCCGTGGCAAACATGTTGACAAAAGTTAAACATACAGTCAGTACATGACTCATCAGTTTCACACCTGAGTGTACACCATGACAAGTGAAAACATATTCACACAAAAATGTGTACGTACATTACAAAATATGGAATCAACTCCATATTTATCAACTGATGAATGGATACACAAATTGGTATGTCCATAAAATGGAATATTATTTAACCATAAAAAAGGAATGAAATTCTGATGCATGCTGCAAGATGGATGTGCCTAGAAAATATTATGCTAAGGGAAAGAAGTCAGACACAAAAGACCATATATCCATGACTGCATTTATATGAACAGACCAAAAAAAAACAACAAAAGGGCAAGTCCATAGGGATAGAAAGTAGAATGGTAGAATAGTGGTTGACAGGAGCTGGGTGGAAGGAAGAACTGGGGTGACTGCTAACGAATACAGACACAAACGTTCTGGAGTGATAAAAAGATCTAAAACTAGATACTGGTGGTAGGTACAATCTTGTGAGTTATTAAAAACCATTCAATTGTGCATTTTTGAAATGGTGAGCTCTATGGTATGTGAATTATATCTAATTTTTAAAAAAAGATAGAGAAAAGGTTGATGTTTCTTAAAATGTTCAACACACCCCTACCACACGACACAGCAGTTATACTCCTAGATATTTTCTCAAGACAAATGCAAGTACACGTCCACTCAAATACTCGTACGTAAGTGTTCACAGCAGTTTTATGTGTCATAGCCAAAACCTGGAAACAACCCAAATGTTCACCAACAGATGAACAAATAAACAAACTGTAGTGCCTCCATACATGAGATTCTACTCAGCAACAGAAAGAAATGAACTATTGACACATGGAACAACATAGACTTTTTCGGAATAATTATGCCATTGAAAGGAGTCACACTGAAAAATAAAATAAAATAAAATAAAAAAGCACATACTGTATGATTCCACCTATAGAAAATTCAGAAAAAGTAACCTAAGTAACCTAATATCTGGCAGGATAGACATGTCCTCAGTCACCCAAGGATGAGTGTGAGAATTGAAAGGTTTGGGAGGAGACAGATAACCATGGGTCAAGAAGAAACTTTTAGGGATGATAGATCTATTCATTATCTTGATTTTGGTGATGTTTATACATCTGTCAAAACTTATCAAGTTGTATACTTTTCCTATGTGCAGTTTACTGTTTGTTAATTATACTTCATTAAGTTGTTAAAAATAATTAGAAGAAGACAAAAGTCCTAATTAAGCGATGGGCAAAATATTTGAACAGATACTTTACCAAAGAATAGATACAGATGGCAAATAAGCACATGAAAAGATGCTCCACATCATTAATCATTAAGGAAATGCAAATGAAAGTCACAAAGAGATGCAACCACGCACCTACAAAATTGCAACAAAAAAAAAAAAAAGAAAAAGAAAAAGAAGAAAAAAGACAAGGCAAAGGGCTGGCAAGCGTACAGAGCAACCGTAATTTTCATACGTTGCCGGTTTAAACGCAAAATGGTACAGGCACTTGGAAAACGAGTTTGGCACTTTCTTATAAAGTTAAGCCTATATTTATCACACAGCTCATGTTTTTTCACTCCTACATATTTACCTCAAAGAAATGGAAGCATAAGAGCACACAGAGGTCAGTAGGTTGTTTATAGCAAACTGAAATCTGGAAACATCCCAAATGTCTGTCAACTGGTGAATGACTGAACAACTGGTGCGTCCATACAATGCACTCCTCAACAATAAAAACAAACAAACTACTCATAAATACAACAATATGGGTGCATCTCAAATGCATTAGGTTAAAAGAAAGAAGCAAGATTAAAAAAAAAGCTATACGCTGCGCAATTCCATTTATTCTGGAAAATATAAAACCATGGATAAAAAGATCAGGTTGGTAGCTGTCAGGGGTAGGAATGTTAAGGAAAGTGACTATAGAGTGGCTCAAGGGGACTTTTTGTGGAGTTGAAGCTATCTCATATCTTGAATGTGCTGATAATTAGAGAACTGTAAACATTTGTCAAAATTCTCTGAGCATGACACCTACAAACCTAAATTTTGCTCTAAGAAAATTATGCTTCCATAAACCTCACTTTAAAAAATCCACCAGTTATTCTTGATTTTTAAAAACTCAGTAAAATGGAGCTACTTTCCTGATCTAGCTAAATATTTGAGCCTCAAAATGAGCATCATTTTTAATTGAAAAATCACAGAGGAATTCCAGCTAGAAGCGTAAACAAGGGATCCACCATCATCACATTGTTCTGTAACCTTGTACTGAAGTCTCTAGTGAACACCATTGGACTGGAGAAGAAAGATACAGGTGCAAAATGGGAAACAAGGAATAAAACACAATATTTGAAAGTGTTTGCTGGTAACCCGGAAAAGCCAAGAAAATAAAAAGAGTAAAAGTAGAAACTCAAAAAACCCAGTCCGTGCAGGTATACAGTTAATACAAATAAATCAATGATTTTCATATATCTGAATAGTATGAAAGAAGAAAAAGTTCCATTTACAATAGCAACACAAAAAGAGGAAAATTCACATGAGAAGTCCAAGCCATACTAAGAAATCTTTGCAAAATCAACTAAAGATAGCAAAGTTTAACAAATGGAAAGATATGCAAATTTTAGTTTGGGAGAACCAACATCATAAAGATGTCATTTTTATCTAACCTAATTTTAAAAAATTGATGTGATCTCCATAAAATTACCAACATGTAAAAAAAATACCATACCTCGAACAAGGATAAATTCCAAATGGATCAAGATTTAAATATAAAACATGAAGCCATAAAAATACTAAAAGAAACCATGGAAGGATTCCATTATAGGCTTGGATAGGGAAAAGCTTGTCTAAATATAAATCAAAACTCCAAATTTAAAAAAAATTGTTATATTTGACTACATAAAATTAAAAGAAAATTTCGGCATGAAAATGCAACACTTAAAAAGGAAAATATAAATGTTAAACTGTGTTAAAATACTTGCAACTAGTATCAAGAAAAGGAGCTTCTCTCCCTAATATATAAAGAGCTCCTAAATTTTGATAAAATCCAGTGGGAAAATGGGCAAAGAGTATAAAAGGAAATACAAAGTATTTTTAAATATATGAAACTACTCATAAGTAAAATGCAATTTAAAAACTACACTGAGATACTATTTTTTTCACCTATCAGATTGTCAAAAATCTAAAAGGGTGATACAATCTGTTGGTGAGGCTGTAAGGAAAGATTTACTTTCATCCATTGCAGATGGGAATGTAAATTGTTACAACCCCGAGGGAGGGCAATTTGGTAATATCTATTAAAATTACAAATGCATATACTCTTTGACCCAGCTATTCCACTTCTGGGAATGTATCCTAGAGTTATACTAGGTCACATGCAAAATGATATACACGAATATCTATTGCAGCATTGTTAGTAATAGCAAAAGGTTGGAAGCAACCCAAATCTTCCATCAATCTGAGACTGATTTTTCTTTTAGCTTGCTTTTACAGCTTCAAAGTGGAAAAAAAAATGAGCCCCTGTTCCTAAGCTCCATTCCTTCTTGCCCTGGACTGCCTTGGACTTACAAGATAGTGGAGCTGTCGCAAGGGGAGATGGCCTCAGGCCCCTTGAGCACCTCAGCGTCAGTCATGAGAGGGATGAACAGAAGAGGGAGAAATGCAGAACTCTATCCTCTACGAATTATCAGATTAGAACTTTTCTCCACTGGGGTCAGCCAAGAGGAAGAAAACAGGTAGCGTGTGAACTTTCTCTAGATGTAGGATGTGCCATTAATACTAATTTTTTTTCAAGTCTTGCTTAACTTTTAATTAGGACAAGATATGACTAACACTGCTTAAGATTTACACCTGCCATTTCAGTAAAGTGGTCCGTTTTTCTAAAAATTATACAACCAGGAGGAAATGCATGATGCTATTTTTTGCCCAGATACTAATGTTTATGGATACTTCATGACACCATAATCAGGGCAAAAATATTCACCACCGTCAACTTTCTAACCTCAGACAAAATATCTAGAGGATATAAATAGTGTCCCGAGTGAGGTTGCAAAAACCGAGGCAATAAAATGATGGGAAACACTAAAGTTGGGTGTTCTTCTTCGTGTCTGCATTTACCTCCACCTCTTTTTGAGAACCTCGTGATTTGGGGAAAATTTGTTGGTGCCGTCTTTGCTGTTCAGGCTGTTTGCTTTGGTTGTGCCTTTTGGTAAACACAAATTCTTCAACTGTCATTCAGAGAAAAGCAGTTGAACCTCATCGGAGTGTAGACAGCAAGAACTCTGCTAGATGGCCCTAGTTTAAATAGAAACCACTTTATGTAAAAAGGCTCACTTTAAGTGGGTCAATCTGTATTAGATGCACCACTTGAAACATCGAAGACACACTTTTGTGTATCTAGTGTTTGGGGACTTTTTGGGAACACACTATATTTATACTCTATTAAACTAGGTCAGCTCCTTTGTTGGGACAATCCCACAGGGAGCTATGCATTTCACCTAAAGATAGCAAGAAGAGTTCTGGCATTTTCCTGGTTTGTCTCTCCCAACTCATTCTGCTGAAGTCTAATCTAGTCATGTCCTACGTCTCAGTGAATAAACAGTGACTCATTCATTTAAAAATATTTCTTTGGTGTCTAGTGTGAATTCATTGTGCTAGGTGTTGTGTAAAATATGAATTCCACTTATCAATAAAACTGCTCTCTAAAAGGGTAATAAGGCATACATATTTATACATAAAACTATACATATACATATATACATACATACATATATATACATATATATATCTCACTAAAAAAAGACAGAAAGATGAGTTAGATAAAGCTGTTGAATCTAAGGTACCAGAAAGTTACTCACAACAAAGTATCCTCCAGGTAGCTAGAAACTAAGATTTTTACTGGAGAGAGCTCAGGGCAAAATAGATAGATAGATAGATGGACAGACAGACAGACAGATAGAAAAACTAATATGTATACATATATATTAGTTTTTGGTGGTAGCAAATGAAACTCTCTAAAGAGAAAAGGAAGACCTTGACTTACACATAGTTTTTCCCAATTAAAAGAAATAAGTGAAAAAACAAGATATGATATCTGATATTTTTCAGCACACTTTAAAAATAATTTTTGTAATAGTCATATAAGTAAAAATATGTGTTAATCACAAGAACAACATCAAAACTATAGAGATTGACTGAACTTTGCATGCAATAGGTTGCAGATTTAGGGAGTCACAGACCCCTCACTGTTTCTTCTAGCATCTAGTCCCACACGCTTCGAGAATATATTGAATTGTAATTTTGTATTTTAATTAGGGCACCAATAACCAAATGTGCATTAAAATCAGATGAAATGTCTAAAAATGTGGTTATGTGAAGAATGCCAATTCAAATGGGCTGTTCAACCTTAGAAAAGAGAAGTCTTAGAACCAATGATACCTATCTTTAAATGATTGTGGTGGGTAGTGGGCCAGTATTTTTTATTGTTATTCCAGAGACCAGAAATAGTAATTTGTATTGTTATTCCAGAGACCGCAACTTCCAAGAAGGCAATTTTTAGCTTATAATGTGGAATGACTTGCTAACAATTACAGCTGTCCAAGAACAGTCTAGTGTTTTTGTGTATTTGTAAGCAACCTAAACAGCAGATGAATGGCACTTAATTAGAGATGTTGCAGATGAAATGGTTCTCAAACTTGAAGGTGCATTTGAATCACCCGGAGCCTTTAAAATGCTGTGGATCAGCAAGTACACTTTGAGTCTCAAGGATACAGAGAATTTTCTTTCAGTGTGTAGTCTGGGAGTAGAGAAATTTTAAATTCCTCCCATCCTTAAAAGACTATTATTCTATCATTTATTTTAGTCCCAATGCTAGATGTTATGGGGCTGAATAAAAGTCAGGGTTTCTGAGATAATAGAGTAAATTCTAGAAACAGGAAAATGCATATCCCATGTGGAGTATATTAACTTGATCACAAAAAGAATGTTTCTGGTAGAAGTGTTATAGAAACATGCTTAGAGAGGTAGGCCAAGTTTCCATTGTGAATATCATGTTAAGAACTTTTTGCACCTCAGGGGATAACGGTATATCAGCTCAGATTTGTATCCACCTGTAAACAACATACCCCCAGGACAGTGGGTTAAATGTACAAATGTTTATTTTTCTAATAAATATAAAAGTACAGAATCAGGCAGCCCAGGGTTTGTTGATCTCACAGTTCTCTGAAGTCATTTAGACTGTCTCCTATCTTTCTGTTCAGCCATCCTCAGAGCTGATGTCTACCCTCAAGATTATCTTAAGATTCAAGACATTTTCTGGAGCTCTGGTAGTGTGGTCACATTCCAGCACTGGGAAAGAGGAAAAGACAGTGAAGAAAAGACTCCTTTTGAAGCAAACAACTAAAAAAAAAAAAAAAAAAAAAAAAAAAAAACCATCCAAAAGCTGCTTATATCTCATTGGACAGAACTTGATCACATGACTGAATGTAACTGCTAGGGGGACTAGGAAAGGTGGGTTTCTGAGCTAAGCACTTTGTCTAGGGTTTTGTTTCTCAGGAATAATGAATGGATTAATGTACACTGGGAGTCATCTAGCCGTCTCTACGGACAAATGGTGTGTCAAGAAATTCTTGAGTTGAAAAGGGACACCTGCAAAGGACTGTTTTTTGAAAGATAAACATGAAAGTAATAAAAAGAATGACATTGAATGTTGGGAGAGTCTGTAATCAAGATGATTCATTTCTAGATGTAAAGGAATCCTGGAGATACTGGACTAGACCAGAGTAGTAACAGACGAAGTAGAAAGAGGGAAGGGATTTGGGGATGGACATAACAAAGGTATGACTGATGGCGCTTGGTGAATTGACCTGAACAGAAAGAAAGAAAGAGGAGCCTGGACTATCCATGGGATCTAGAAGTGAGGTGATTTGTAACAATAATGAATTTGGAACAGAAAGGACAAAAAGAAAGCCAAGCTGCTGAACAAGAGGATGTGTACTGCTTCAGACATACTCAGTTTGGTGTGTCAATGGATCATCCAAGGGGAGATGTGAAAATGTCTGAACCTTTTACGGCGAAGATTGTAGGATGGTAACTCAGGAGATAATCAAGTGTTGAAGGGATGGCTTCTGAGGTTTTCCATATACTTCCCACTTCCACTTGGATGTCTATTAGTCTTCTCACATTTTATGTTTCCAGAATGGAACTCTCAACCACCTGCACCCCACTCTGGGTGTTGAGGACCCAAACAATGTTGGTCTGTTTTAACATTTGTCTCAAAAAAATAAAATGTATAGGCAAATATGCTGAAAATGAGTTAGATAAAATTCTAAAGCCAAATCTAGATTATTTGATAGTATCTATTCTTTGAGAAGAGTTCCCTCTGAATTTTGAATTATTTCCTCTAATCGAGTCTTAGGATGCCTTTAAATTTAATTTAGCCATCGGCTTAAGAGGAATGATAACCCATAAAAGCAAGGTGTCCCAATTTAACCAGCTTCCACAGCTCGCTCCTCATAGACAAACTCAATTTTCCAAATACCAGCTCTATATACATCTGTTAATTGAGGTGTAGACGAGGTTTCTGCCTTTTCACTGGCTATGAATCTGATTTTCCCTTGACAGTATATTCCTAATGCCAGAGGTCAGGCTTGTATTAACCCATTCTGAACCTGCCTTCAAGTGGTTAATGAAAGATCCCTAGAGCACAGCCTTGACCTTCACCTGAGCTGCATTTTCTCTAATTGGATTGGATTTTCCCCTTCCTCTCTTTGTTCCTTTAGGCTCCAGCCAGAGAAAGAAGCCAATTGACCTCCTGGGATATATTAATTACAACATGTTTTGGTGGACTGTGTTTTGGTTTCCATTATGTTCATGTCATCTTTTTATTGTCCTATACCACAAAACATCACATAGACTAACTCTCTGGGAGTTTCCTGTTTGCATTTAGTCAGGAGAGGACAACCTACCCCATGTGGGTGGAGAAACTCTGATGATACCAAGTCAACAAGCTGAGGACTCCCTTCCTAAAGCTTCCCAGAAGTGCAGGTCATCCCACAGACAACTGGGTAAATGCTTGACCATTCTCTGTGGGAGGTCCGGACTTTTTGGAAGAGACTAAAATCTGTCACTAAAACCAGAAAGTGAAAATGTTGAAAAATGAATGCATTTCAAATGAGAACATTTCAAAATCCAAGAAAGCCTTCTCGTTAATAATGTCATACCGATGCACAAAGCATGGTTAACAACAAGCTCTCACTTTCTACCTCTTGCCATCCTTTGAAATAGGCACCGTGAGTACTGTATTCATTTTACAGATAAGAACAAGACACTGAGAGAGCTTAGTTGCTTGCTCAAGGCCATATGGCTGTAGCAGAGCTGAGATATGTCTTATACTCTTCCGTTTCCCTCTAGCGAAAACGTAGGCCAGTGTTTGCTTACCTACCAGGTGGTATAGTACAGACTGTTCTCTAAGTCACAGATGTCAAATATGTTGGATCCACTGCCTCTCCAAATTTATTCTACTCCTTTCCCCCACATGCATAAACAACATTCCCTCCTCACCTGCAAAACACCTCGAGTTTATGCTAAGACTTCACCAAACTACTCTCCACTCCCCAGACAGACCACGCTATGTATGTGTACTTGCCATTTTTCTCCCAGCACTCCTTGTGCTAGGTTCTTCCTCCCCCACATTGTCTGTCTGCTCTGAAGCCTAGTATGTTTGTATTTCTCTGCTGCAAAGTTTATTATTCCTTCTTTATAACTCTCATAACAGGAGGTTTAATCATGTACTTATATTAATGAGATAATGGATTAAAGAGCTGCACAAAGTCCAGGGCATGGTGTCTATTCACTAAATGTTAGCTATGATGATGAAGGTGATATCTCTTCTATTAGTCTCTCTTTTTAAAATTTCTTTTTTGAATGTTTATTTTTGAGAAAGAGAGAGAGAGAGAGAGAGGCAGAGCATGAGTGGGGAAGGGACAGAGAGAAAGAGGGAGAAATAGAATCTGAAACAGGCTCCAGTTTCTGAGATGTCAGCACAGAGCCCTACGTGGGGATCGAACCCACGAACCCATGAGATCATGACCAAAGTCAGACACTTAACTGATTGGGCCACCCAGGCACCCTTCTTCTATTAGTCTCTTAACTCAAACATAAAAGATATTTTCTCTGTATTTGGCACAAAATATGTCACAGGGTAAGAAATCTTTGGTTATTTTTAATTAATTTATAGGTGATCTATACAGGCATTATATAGATAGCCATAAAGGCAACATCTATATTAGTTTATAATGCAGAGTGAGGAGGTGGGTATAAAAAACTGTGGCCATGATCATTCTAAAGGAATGGAACTGAATCACAAGCATATAGTATCCATGAGCTTAAAATGAGCTTAGAGAGCATCTAGGTGAGTGGTTCTCAAAGTGTAGGCACCTAACCAGCAGTGGCGTCTGGGAACTTGTTAGAAACATAGACTTCCAGCCTCACCCAAGATTTGTGGAGACAGAAACTCTGTTTTCTCAAGCCTTCTGGGTGATTTTGACTCACAGTAGAGTTTGAGAACTCCTGGTCTAGTCCAATCATCTAACTTCACACAGGAGAGAATCAAGGCACAGAGAGGTCAGATGGCTGGCCTGAGGTCACACAGCTAGTTAATGGCAGAAATGAGGCTAGAACTGTAATCTCATGACCACTTGACTTGACTTTAATATTGCTCCCCATTGCTTCTGTATTCTTTTCTAAAAAGGTTGTTCTTTCTCCAGTTCATAGTAAGGTAACTGTATTAATGGTTTGGGAGTAACTGGCAGAGTTTACTGGAGTAGCAGAAAGTCTTAACTCCAGGAACCTGGAGTATGTTTTGGGGCTCACCCAATTACCCTCTGTGTAGCTCTCCGTGGCAACCTGGCAAGAGAAACCTGTGAGGAGCAGTCAGCTGACAGCCTCCAATTGCTCTGCCTTTGGGATCTGCCTCAGTGTTAGAACCAAGAGCATGGGCTCCCAGCTGCTGGCCAAGCATGGCATGGGCCCTAGGGCCTGGCCATTTCTGCTCAATGTGAGATTCTGCTACTATTAATCTTCCCTTTGAAGCTCCCTTTGGGCTCTGGGACCCACAGAGGTGCTGGCCAGTCCGAGGCTGTCTCTCTCCCTTCCCCATGCTCTTGGAGGAGTCAGACCTCCACTGTGATCCGAAGGCTTTCGTGTCTGCTTTTGCTCCCTCTCTCCTTTAGGTTTCATGGGAGTGACCCCCAATAAATCTCTTCTGCTTCTAACTCCATCGTAGCATCTGATTCTGGCATGACCTGAACTCACACACTACTCTCCTTGAGCCTTGGTTTCCAGATGAGTAGATGATGTTGTAAGGGTCCATTCTCTGATACAGAATGGGGAAACGATATTTGGTTCCTATATTGTTACTAGTAACAAAATCGTCAACATCTTAAGGCTATTATGCCTACGTGACGACATTGACCTAAATGTGTGTGGTAGAGACCATCTGTTACTTATCAAATAGTCAGGCGATCACCCGCATTTCCACCCCAGGTAGGGTGATATGACAAGTTCTGGCCAACGTGTTATGAACTCAAGTGATGCTTTTCCAACTGAGGCCAAACTACAGAAAAATATATGTTTTCTAAGGCTGGCACAGCAAACTCCAAAGGCACATGTCTAGTTAGGATAATGGAGCCTCCATCAGCCTGTGATCTGTGAGCTAATGTGAGCTCCCAGCGCACGTACATTGGATATGACATATGGCAAGAAATAAAGCTTTAGTGGCTTAAGCACTGAGATTTAAAGATTAATTTGTTACTACAGCTTAAACTATCTCATCCTGACTAAAACAATATATTTTCTTGCAAAATATATAGTGCCATGGGAATATAAGATATTTTCATTTTAATTGCTCACTTTCTAGCACTGTTCTTGGTTGTATTGGAGAAAAAATGTATCATAAAGATTAAGATCTAATTCAAGGACAGAAGAAAAATAAAATTTGACTTAGGAATAAAATTCTTAAGCTTAAGATAGGAAAAATCAGTCATTTTCAGGGGAATCTTATTGGCAAATTCTTACTTGAAAAAAATCCTAGAGTTTTACTTGAAAAATTTTAGTTTGAGGGGCACCAGAGTGGCTCAGTCAGTTAAGTGTATGGCTCTTGATTTCAGCCCAGGTCATGATCTCATGGTTTCATGGGACCAAGCCCCGCTTGGGCTCTGTGCTTGTATCACGGAATCCGCTTGGGATTCTCTCTCTCCCTGTCTCTCTCTGCCCCTCTTCTACTCATGCTGTCTCTCTCAAAATAAATAAATTTAAAAAGAATTTTAAAGAAAAAATTTAGTTGAGTATAAGTTAGACATGGTCATAGCCCTCCGTGAGTTTTGTAATCTAATTAGGCAGTGGAAGGTAGTTTTTCCCAAATGAGTTTCATAGTGTCAGATAATCAGTATTATTCAATGTCTGCATTTTTTAAAAATTGCACTAAAACGGGAATAGGACGTTTCTAAGGTAGTGCCAGTTTCCGTGTAAGTTGACTCACATATGCTGGGAGTGGTTCAACTGAAGCTGGAGATCCACTGGCTTTGACCTTTTCAGTAGTTGGTAGTGTGGGGGTTAGTTGGTAATTCTGCTTTTCCAGCCCTTAGATCAAAATCGACCTGCAGGATGGCCGGCGGTCAGAACAGAGACTGATGAAAAGGTCAAACCAGGGTAAGGACCAGACTTCACAGTCTCGATAACATTTGAAACTCCATCTCCTTCTTGCCATTAGACAAATGACAAGTAGAATTGGTTCATGTGCTGCTTTTCCAGGGATAAGATTTCAACCAAAAATGTCTTGAAGAGAGCCAGCTTCTGGGATTTGGAAACAGAAGTGAATATTTCTATGTCTCTTTGAAGACAGAATCAAAACTTGTACAACTTGGAGTTTCTAAGTGGCATAACCTAGAAGAAAAGGCATTTGTGTGGGGAGTACTATTTAACTACCCTTGGGTGCTCATAACTTAACACGAGAAAGCGATACCGGGACATTCACCCTGTGGTTGGCCAAAAATTAAGGGATGAATTGCAGTTATCCCTATGGCAAAAGCGGAGAAAGGGTGAGTTCAAGGGCTCTGAAAACAAAATCCACTAAATGAATATTCAACAGAAAGAGAGACACAGGGACAGCTCTTACGCAGTGAAATGGGAGTAGCAAGAGGAATTCCCTCATTTTACAATGAGTGAAACTGTTACTTCTAAGTTACAAAATGGTACTCAATCTAGTTTCCTTTTAAAGCAGTTCCATTGAGGGGTGCCTGGGTGGCTCAATTTGTTAACCATCCGACTCTTGGTTTCAGCTCAGGTCATGGTCTCATAGTTCATGAGTGCAAGCCCCAAGTCTGCGCTGTCAGCGCAGAGCCTACTTGGGATTCTCTCTCTCTCTCTCTCTCTCTCTCTCTCAATCAATCAATCACAATAAATAAACACTTAAAATAAAATAAAATCTTAAAGAAAAGTTTCATTGAAAATGTGTAGCATCTTGTCAGGGTACAGATTCCAGAACCTTGTATCGTAGGAAACAGTTGCTGTCCCATCTTTCTTCCTCACCCCTCCTTCTCTCTCCCTTCCTTCCTTTATCCTTTCCTTCCTTCCTTCCGGTGGCATTTATTAATCTGCACAGCTGTCTGTGGGATGTGTTTCTATCTTAAAGTCATTGGACCGTTAGGTCAAGCTATAAAATGTATAAAACGGGGGAACACATGACAGGAAGACTATGTTAGATACAAAACAAAAACACAAATTAAAATGAACAAAAATAACCCCTGATGATTAGTTGTCAGTTTGCAGTTTTGTCTGTTTCACTTGGTACTATTGACTCTTAGGAACAGAAGTTAGAGAGCCTGTGTCTAATTCATACTCCTTCCATTATTTTCCTGGGCAACTTGACTACAGGCTTAGACTGCACCAAAGTTTGTTTGCACTTTCAATGTACATGTCAGGCTTTAATTCAGGTGCTTTCACATATGTCATCTCATTACATTATTATAAAAGTTCAAAGAGGTTAGAATAACTATACCATTGACCCTTGAACAACAGGGGTTGGGGGGGTACCGACTCCCAAAGCAGTCAAAAAGCCATGTACGAGTGTGGCACCTGGGTGGCTCAGTCAGTTAAGTGTCTGACTTTGGCTCAGGTCATGATCTCATGGTTCGTCAGTTCAAGCTCAGCATCCAGCTATGTGCCAATGGCTCAGAGCCTGGAGCCTGCTTCGGATTCTGTGTCTCCCTCTCTCTCTGCCCCTCCCCCTGCTCACACTCTGTGTCTGTGTCTCTCTCAAAAATAAATAAACATTAAAAGGAAAACAAAAATGGGGCACCTAGGTGGCTCAGTCGGTTAAGCATCTGATTCCAGCTCAGGTCATGATCTCATGGTTTGTGGGTTTGGGCCCTGCATCAGGCTCTGTGCTGACAGCTCAGAGCCTGGAGCCTGCTTTGGATTCTGTGTCTCCCTCTCTCTCTCTGCCCCTCCCCTGCTTGCACTGTTTTCTCTCTCAAAAGTACACAATAAAAATAAAAAAATCACGTGTTGACTCCCCCCACATGTAACTACTAATAGCCTACTATTGAACAGAAAACTTCCCAATAAAGAGTGGACAAACACATATTTTGTATGTTATTTGTATTCTATACTGTATTCTCACAACAAGCAAGCTAGAAGAAAATATCTTTAAGAACATCATAAGCAAGAGAAAATACATTTACAGTATCATACTGTATTTATCAAAAAATATCTGCATACAAGTGGACCCTGCAGCTCCGTGTTGTTCGGGATCAACTGTAAATCCTGATCTGTCTGGGACAGTCCCAGCACCCAGTCCCTGGCGTCCAATCCAGTTGAAACGTCTTGTACTCTCAAAAGTTTTGTCAGCTGGAAAATGATTGGCACAGTCATCCTCCATTGGGGAAGTATTATGATAACATTGATTTCTAGGCCTTTCTGGGTCTTAATTTCTTTATTGATAAAAATGGGATGCTTGAGCAAGTTACAGTAAATGTCCCTTTTTGCTCTTGTAATTCCTTGTGTATTTATAGATATCTAGCATCAAAACTTTCTATCTGCTTTAAAAGGACTCTGCCTTGGGGCACCTGCGTGGCTCAGTCAGTTAAACGTCTGACTCTTGATTTTGGCTCAGGTCATGATCTCATGGATCATGGGATTGAGCCCCATGTCAGGCTCTGCACTGTCAGATTCTCTCCCTCCCTTTTTCTCTGCCCCTTCCCATGCTCATGCACATGCACACACACACTATCTCTCTCTCAAAGTAAATAAGTAAACATTAAAAAAAAAAAAAGGACTCTACCGCAACAACACGTCAACACTAAAAAGGGAAAAGGAAATCCTCCACTTCAGTACAAGAAATAAGAATTTTTAGGGCAAAAAGAATGGTGAAAAGAATTCGCATGTGTTATGATACAAGACTTCCTGTGAAGTCCCTGACAGTTTATGGAAGATTATGCAGTTTATGCAGAGCAGATACAGTATACCAAAGGACAACAGCGCAGGGCAATATATACCTAAAATTAAAAAATGTATACTTAAAATAATTTTATGTACACAACATGACCAAATAATAATATGGTTAGATCTAATACATTTCCATTTAGAATCACGGTAAAAATTAGATTTATGAACTGTGTCAGTTGTTGTAGGTTACTTTTCTTATGTTCTTTTTTTTTCTTTCACATGTTTGCTAATGTTCTATCTAGAACATAATCTTCACTTTAACCACAGGCAAATCCCTGGATAGCATGGTGTAGTGCAAAGAACTTGAGCTTTGGAGTAAAATATTTGAGTTATAATCTGACCTGCCAGTTATTAAAATGTATGCTGCTTAACTTTTCTTTGAGGCTCAGTTTCCCCATCCATAAAACAGAAATAGCAATGGAAGTTTAAAGGAATGTACTGAAAATTCAGTGAGGTAGTGCTGGCACATGGCCAGTACTAAACAAATGTTCCTACTTTCCAACCCACCCCCAAAGAAGTGTCTATATGAAATGCATCAAATACATACTGTGACATGTCATGTTTTTATGAGCCTAAATTGCTCATGTTTTGAAGGCTGCCCTAACACCAGTAGGTGAGACTTTACCAGGTGATCTTTCATGACTAGCAGCAATGGTAACTTGGTTTTTAGCTCTGCCTTACATTGCCTTAGTTTTTGAGGAAAAATTCTTTGCCTTCTACTAGGCTGTCTATAAGTTTATTGATCTTCCAAAGCTGAACATAATGTTCTGTTTACATGGGATACTTCATAAAGGCAATCTGTCATCAGCTCATGTCCAATATATCCCCCCAAATGGATCAGATCTCACCTGTGGTATTGGATTCCATCCTAGATGCCACACTTTGAAAGCATCACATGTGTAGTCTTAGGATTAATGGGCCTGGGATGATCAGAGAGTAAAATCTTGAACAGCTGTAGCCTGGAAGAATGTTTAAAAGCATTTTGTTATAAATGTGACCCTGATGGGAGCACATTTTTTGGTTTGACAATGACCAGTTCTGGACTAAAATGAGCAGGATATGCTTTCCTTCTGGAAACAATACAGATAGACTAGAGGAAGGGACAAAGAGACAAAGAAACAAGAAAATTCAAAGAAAATGCAGAAGAACTTGGGGAGAACAAATCATTGCTGGAAGAAAAAGTAACAGGTAGCAGACACTTCACAGTGCACGTATTTCTCTACAACCACTACAAAGTCTTGCTATTTCAAGTAAATGTTAAGCACTCACATGACAGAGTCTGATAGTTTTTTTATATAATTTTTCATAGTGAGTGACAGTGTACACCCAATACAGATCATCTAGGACAAAAACATATGAAGAATCTGAGTAATGGAGTCTCCAATAGGTGTGTTGGTGGAAGAATGGTTTTTACCTTCCCAGAAGCTCGATCGCCTTCCAAAGGGGAGTAAACAAAACTAAACAAAAATAATAATCTTTACTATGGACAAAGGGTAATTTCTTAATCTTAGGTGAAAGGTAAGAACCTTATTACATTAACTGATCTGTCATGTACAGTAGAAGTAAAATGTTATTTACTATGCAGTTAGAATTTTAAAACAAATCTTCTAGCTCCTCTTTCTAACATGATTGCCCACTCTTCACCCAATCACTACTAAATACATTCTGTAACCATCATGGAATCTTCTAGACAATTCTCCAAACCTTCCATAGCATTCCCATACCTCTGTACCAGTATTTAGTGGAAGGGAATTCTAAATACATATCAAAATGTCTACTATCTATTTAGAAAATATTTACTGAATATAGACTAAGTTTCAGACATTGACCTTGGTACTGAATATCACTGCTTTATGACATCTAAAAATGTTCACTATCAAATATATAGAAAATCATATGACTTTTTATCCTATTAGATGGATTAGTGAATCCTATTAACCTCTTTCTTTTTTATTTTTGTTTTCACTGTTCTAAAGTCCCATTTAAATTTTAACTATGTTAAAGATAGTCACATACTCTTAATCATTCCAGTTGAAATTCTGATGCCAATGTAGAAAAATTGCCTAACATTCCTTCCAAAATGTTGTTAGATGTGTAACTCAAACACATAATGAGTCACCAACTAGATGGTAAGGAAATTCGCAATTATATTCTATGATGAATGGTAGAAGGAACTAGGGATATTTAGTCCAGAGAAGTAAATGCTTCTAGTAGCTATTTTAAATATCTGAAGGTTCATGGAGTAGAAGAAAGATTTGGATTGTTGTAATCGATACTAAAACATAAAATGAGAGTAAGAGGTGAAAACTACATTGTAAAAAATCTTCTCAGAGAGGATCTGTGTAATAGTAATAGCAAAGAGAGAATTGACTATTGGAAGGTAATGAACTTAAGGATAGAAAAGGAATTTGGCAGAGAAGTTGTAGAACACTTTCAAACATCAGATTGAGGTGTGGGCCATAAATCGACCTCAACACTGAAAGGCAATAATTCCAAGGGAATACAATGAAGATGAGGATCAAAGCATATAACAAGTTCATCTGAGTTATAAAAGATGGAAAAGTATAAAAGTTAGAGAAGAAAATCCATATAGTTGTAGAAAGGTTTTCTGCGGGAGAAATCCAAAATCACATAGAATATGAGAAGACAGATGTCCCTCATGAATAATACCTAATGCACTGGGATTGGGCAGCCGGGCTCCAAGGCTGTGTCTAAAGCAAAGGTAATTGAATACTAAGAAAGAGACATACAGTGGTCCGAATAATATAAAATCTGAGCACATTAATATTTCTGTCAATTTAACCAAGAGTGTTATGGCACATGTGTCACTGGGAATGACAGAAGCTATTACTGAAATGAGATTAGAATCTTTTTAAAATATCAACAGAAGCATTATAGTTGGTAACATCCCCATCTCAAATAGATGACACGGATACTACGCAATCAATGTACTAGAGGGAACACCGTACAGAATTACGGGCCACATTATTTTGCTCCATATTGATTTTTCCCTTAGGAGTTCTTCATTAGCTGTCAAATTAATTAGTATTCCTCAATCCCAAGTACAATATCAAATTTCTCTGTTTTTTTTTTTTTTTGGAGACAAATGAGGTATATCTGGGTTTCCTTCTACTTATTATGACCACCAGGGTGTCAATCGATTGGCCAAATAAATGGGTAAATGAGTTGTGCTGTAATGTCTGGTGGTAGAGTGGAGGGGTTTCCTCGATCTCATCTTTGCAGTGTTGGTCAGGGAGAGCTTACTTCTCAGTTGGGTCAGTGTAGTGTAAGCTCTGTGTTCTCGGTTTGACAACCCCTGAAGAGCAAAATGTAGTAGGAAGAGACTTTAATTTGGAAGTCTGTTTACCTCATCTTCCGCATCCTCTTAAGATTCAAAGCAGCATCAGAACTTGCATTATAATAATGCTGCCCTGAGGGTAGGGCTGATACCAAACAATGAGTTAAATTCTTTACTTTTGGCCTCTTATATGTAGATTTGGGGAGATGTAAAGCAGAAAAAAAGCAGTCTTGACAGCCATTCCTTCTACTGCAAGAACCAAGTACAGGAAAACCTTGGTTTGTGAGCATAATTCCATACAGAAACATGCTTGTCATTGAAAGCACGTGTATATCAAAGTGAATTTCCCCGTAGGAAATAATGGAAACTCAGACGATTCATTTCACAACCCCAAAATATTCATATTAAAGTGATTACAGTACTATAATATAATAAAGAATTGTAAAGAAAATACAAGATATAAAGAAAAATAAATCAACCTGTACTTACCTTTGAAAACCTTTGTGGCTGGTGTGAGGGAAACGAGAGAGGGGAGGGTTTGTGGAGGACGACTTTCGCTATCACTAACGGAATCACTGCTATTTATTGGCTCAATGGAATCTTTTTCTGCATGGAGGCCATTGTATACGTTCGCACGGATGTTGACTACGGTACAATATTAATAAACTCTTGTCATAAACTGTATTTCATGTAACTGGCAATAAGGCAGCAGAGGAAAGGGTCTGTATCTGCAGGCAGCCTGACCTAGAATGAAGCAAAGCATTCCTAAGTTTACTGTTGCATGGAAAAACAAAGGGCTGAACATAGGTGCTTTGAAGTGACAAAAAATACACTAGTGCTGATAGTTTTCCAATGTTCTGAAAAATCACTGATTTCCTACCAAACACCACGTTTGAGACTGAGCATCTGAGCATGGGAGACGATCATCTACAATCCCGAGAGAGAGAGAGAGAGAGAGAGAGAGAGAATCATTGGCTCAGTTGTGATCGTGTGACATTCAGCATCACATACTACTCATCACTCATTTATCAAGTTAAAATTTATTAGAAATGTTCGCTCATCTTATGGAACCCTCGCAGAACAAGCTCCTTGCAATCCAAGGTTTTAATGTGTTTGAAATAGAAAATGAATTGTTTCACATCTTTGACTTTAAATGTGGAAGAGCCAAGGCCTAGAAGATTCAAAGCATAGTATTGCAAGAACGAGTGGGTAATGAAAGCAGAGAAGGGAACTCTAAGAAAGAATCAAAGGGAAATGCTAGAAATGAAAAACACTGTGGCAGAAATGAAGAATGCCTTCGATAGGTTCATCAGCATGGCCAAGGAAAGAATCAGTGAGTTTGAAGATATGTCAATACCTCAAAATTTAGTTTTTGAATGTGAAAAGAAAATAAAAGAATGAGAAAAATGGAACAAAAATATCCAAGAATTGTGGAACAATTATAAAGGGTGTAACATAAGTGTAATGAGAATACCAGAAGGAGAAGAAAGAAAGGAGCAGAAGAAATATTTGAAGTAATACTATCTAAGGAGTTTCTAAAATAAACAATAGGCACCAAACCACAGATCTAGGAAGTTCAATACCACCAACCATGGCAAGTACCAAAAAGAAATCTATAGCCAAGCCTATCATGACTGCAAAAGCCTCAAAGACCAAGGGAAAATCTTAAAGGAAGTCAAAGGTGGAAAAAAACACGTCGGTTATAGAGGAATAAGGATAAGAATTAAATGAGACTTCTCTCCACAAATCATGCAAGCAAAAAGTCAGTGAAATATTTATTTATTTAAATGTTTGTATTTATTTTTTGAGAGAAAGAGAGCACGAATGGGTTGAGGAGCAGAGAGAGAGGTGGACAAAGGTTCCAAAGTGGGCTCTGAGCTGACGGGGTGACAGCAGCAAGTCCAAAGCAGGGCTCGAACTCATAAACCAGGAGATCATGACCTGAGCGGAAGTCAGATGCTCAACTGACTGAGCCACCCAGGTTCCCCAAATGAAATATTTAAAAGAAAAGCATCCACAAACTAAAATTCTTTATCCAGTGAAATCATCTTGAGGGTATTTGTTGCCAGTAGATCTGCCTTGTCAGAAATGTTAAATTCTTCAGAGAGAAGAAAAATGGTAGAGGTTAGAAGCTTGGATCTACACAAGAGAACAGCATTAGGAAAAGAGTGTATTAAAGTAAAATAAAATCTTTTCTTTTTCTTATTCTTTTTTAAATAACTTTTTATTTTTAGAGAGAGAGAGAGAGCACAAATGGGAGTGGGTGAGAGGCAGAGAGAGAGAGAGAAAGAGAGAGAGGGAGGGAGGGAGAATCCTAAGCAGGCTCCATGCTCAGCATGGGGCCCAACTCAGGGCTTAATCCCACCACGCTAGGATCACAACCTAAGCCGAAATCAAAAGTTAGATGCTTAACTGACTGAGTCACCCAGGCACACCTCTTTTTCTTATTCTTAATTGATCTAACAGATAGCAGTTTGTTCAAAACAGTAACAGAGATAAGGTGTTTGGAGATTATGACATAGATGAGAGCAATGCTATAAAGGACAGGAGGGAAGAATTGGGAATACTCCATTATGAGGTACTTGCACTACCCATGAAGAAGTATAGTATTATTTGAAAGTTAACTTGGATTAGTTACAAACAAATGTTGCAAATGCAAGGGCGATCCCTAACAAACAAAGAAAACCTCACAGGATAAATACCATATGCCAGAGTGAAGAAGACCATGGGAGTGCTAGAATTCACTTAAATGAGAGTGGAGCTTGATCAAAGAAGGGAGAAAGGGTAGATTAACAGGGATGCTTTTCAGTCCCTGAGAAATGGCCCGTCCCAGCTGTGGTTGGAGATAAAAGGGATAATAGAACCCCTGATAGAAATACCAGACAAGCTGCAAGGATTCCAAAATAGAATGTATCATTTTCTAATTTGCCCTATGTAGTCTGGGAGAGTGCAAGCCTCCTAGACAAATTCCAGGTCCAATATTGGCATTTGAGTGATCGAGGAGCAACTGTGGAAGGAAATTGACAGATGGATCTGAAGGCAGCTTTGAGCTCCTCCAACCACGACGTGGCATGAGAAAAATGGCTGTGTATTCAGAGCCCCCAAAGAGGAGTGTCATAGTTGGGATGGGGAGGACAGAGGTGCATGGAATTTTTAACTGGGGGCCAGGGAGAGATTGCAGTCACAGGCAACAAGTGTAGCCTCATGGCTTCCCTTAAATTTTAGCTTCTGTTTGTCCCAGCTCCCTGCTCTACTCCATGATCTCTCTCTGTCTCTCCTTTAAAAATCCAGCTCTTACTGTTAATAGCCTAATCTTCTCCACAGTTCCCAAGACTATGAGCAGAGTTGAGAGGATCTTATTAGCTTAGCTTATTACTGAGTAGAGATTTAGAGATTTCACGGCCACTGGCTAGCTTAAGGATTGGTTAGTATAACGTCAGTTGTTCACTCTGGCCTGACTTGATGAAGGTGGATGCAGTACCCATAGTTGAGAATATGGCTGTCCAGGGATGCTCCTTTAATCCTTCAGGAATTTCTGTGTGCAAAGTGGTTTCCCTCGGAAAAAATTGTGGGCATGACAAGCATAACAGTTAACCTTGACTTGTTTGAGGATAGCTAGATAGATGATAGATAGATAGATATTTAGATAGATCATAGATAAATAGATAAATAGACGGACTGATCAAAACTATTCTGTGATCAATAATCTATGGTAAAACTATTCCACAACACTATTCTGTAATCAGTAATCTATGATAAAAGGAAATTAAAGGTACAATAATAATAATATATAGTAAGGGTCAGAGGTTATGGTGTTAATACTTTCTTTATCCTTTTCATGTCATTCCTTAGAAAAGTCACGTCAGTATGAACAACAATAAAAGCTAACATTTGCTACCTGCCTATTATGTGTCCAGCATTCTGTTAGATGCTTTATGTAGAATAATTAATTTAATTCCCCTAACAATCTAACACTAATAATGAAACTGAGTCTGAGAAGGTTAGTAATTCATACACATAATTTTTCTGCATATAACAGGTGACATTTACACATTTTTTTCCTCACAAAATGCCCCTGGTTGTACTTGGAAACAAATTCATTTGCGAGAGCAAAAATAAAAGTGTAATTTAGAGATAAGAAAAGAGAAGGAAACTAAAATAAGATGAAGAAAGAAGCTTATTTTAGATGTAGTACTTTTATAAAAACAATTAAACCTTAATTGGTTTTTGCAAAAAACTTAAGGAATCCTAGGAAGCTTTAAATGGAAGCTAGAACTCTATGAGGTGTGAATTTTATAATCTTGGTCTGTAAGAGATCAAGGGAAACAGAAAAGTTGGAGCTTTGCTTGGTTTTGTAACTCACTTACTGCAGAACTTTGACCAAACCCCATCAACTTTCTGGAATTATAGTCACCACCACCAATAAGCCCTCATTAAATGTTTTATGAACATGGAATGCTAGATAGGAAGAGGGTTGATATTTTGGATGAGCAAGTCTGAGTCCTTACCCTGAAGACCAGAGAATAAGCATTATGCATATTATGCGACAATGATGCAAGAGTGAGAAAGAGACGGTCCTAGTGAGTCCTCAAGAAACCTACTAATTAGCGTAATGAATACATAAGGACAATGTATGGCCCGCTGTAGTGAAAGTCTTTGGTAAATATATACAAGAGAAGAACATTATTCCCCTCCTCACACCACCTCGGCCCATCGGTAAAGGCACAAGGATTCCATCTTGCGTACCAATTCCCATCAGTTGTTAGAAGCCTGGAGTCCTGTGTGGACAGATCAGTGACTTTGTCTGAGCCAAGCAGGAAAGAATCTTGCAAGTTACCAAGGATGTAGGAGAGAAACCATCCGGGGGTGGGGGGTGGAGGGGGGTATGTGCACAGAGGAAGAACTCCAAGATGGCTTTCGAGTTACACTGGACTGGGTTAGAAGTCTCACTGTGTCATTTAACCATGTGACTTTGGATAGCCTGAGTTTTAGCTTCTTTGTATTTATAATGAAGTATCTAATTCCTACATTTCGTGCTATATTTTCGTGCTATATTTTATGTACTGATAGCTATGTCAGTACATAAAACACCTAGCCCAGTTTCTGACAAATAGTAGTTGGTCAGTATATTTTAGCGTCTTTGACTGGCAATCCAACTTTTTCAATAGATGACAAGGTAGCCAGGAGATTCTTGGTGAAGTGGTTGTTGTAAATGAGGGTCCAGGAATCATGCATCTGTGACAACTCTAGACTCCTCTCCTCGATGAAGACATCCCTCAGCATTTACGCTACATTTTTGCCTCATCATTTGTGACTTCACACAAATTTTCTTACCATCTTCCTCCTTTTCTCCTTCCTACAGTTTTCCTCTGCTTTGTAGATTTGTTATACCAGTGAATGGCACTAAAGTTTATCTAGGGACTCCATACACAAAACCTGGGAACGAAGGGTGCCTTCAAAGTCTACCATTTTGATCATAGGAATCCACATCCAAAGGTATGAAGGAAAGACTCTCACAAAGTTGCCCTCCTAGAGATCTGCTCTATTCTCTAAAAAACCTGTATCTCCCTGCAGTTAAGTCCATCACAAGCTCCCTTATCACAATGGAAGTCTCAAGTAGCTATGTTGAAGGCCTTCAAATACCCATGTCACTGTTTAGATCCATTGTATGACTGAATAAGTGGAAACAGCCAAATGTTTTTTTTCCCTTCCTTTATATGTGGGTTCCCTCAGACCTCCTGGGCCTTCCATGCCCTTTGCTGCATGCATGAACAGAAACTGCTTCCCAGAACAGATCTGCAAAGGATTTTTCTGGCTGAGGCAACCTGAGGTCAAGAAACCACACAGCTGTCAGCTCACAGTTACAGTCTGAGAGGAAGAGAAGCCTGAGGCTTGGGTATTAGGCTCCCACACCGTCAGCCTCCTCCCCAACATTTCAGCTGAACAATAACCACCATTGATTTAAGAAAGAACAAAGCGATTTTCCAAATATTTCTTTCTTTCTTTTCTTCCTCCTCCCCCCCCCCTTTTTTTTTGTGCCCAGTATGCAATGCTTCCTGTTTCTCTAGTAATGAAAATGTGTTCATCTGTCAAACGGAAAGCTGCCTCACTGCTTAGGTGCAGAGAACTTCAATCACAGCAGCTGCTGCGACCAGACCAAGAGCCAAGCTCCTCATTTGTTTTGGCTAACGCTGAAGAATCAGTTTAGGCATCCCCTAGAACAAAATGGTGCACGGGAACAGAGCCAAGCTATGGAAGAGAGGCAGCAAAGTTGCAACAGATTATTTGTCTGCTAAAACAGAAGGAGAAAGATATCAAAACCTGGATTCATTTGAGTCCAGCCTCCCCAACATATTCTCTATTTGCAACACAGATGATTTCCTCTAATATCGTTCAACAGGTGCTAAACTGTAGCTTTTCTGGAGATTAATCACTGCAGCTTTGGCAACAGAGGATCAGGAAGTAACAGGGCGGCTCCCAGAATGCTTAGGCTATTACTGCTGTGGGCTCAGCATGGAACACAACATGTATTTTGTAGGTGCTTGTGATGGTAATTGTGATGAGGAAAGTATCCTCGCCCTCTGTGTTTCCAAAGCACCACACTGATAGGAAATCAACATTTGCTTGTGTGACTTTTAGGCTGTGAGCTTCGTAAAAGAGAAGTCTGTTACTTAACTTATTTTCAGGCACTAGCACATAGTAGGCACTCAGTAAAAACGGGTTGAATCATTTATTTGTTGAACTAAATTGCATGGATATACAACATGTCCATCTTTCAATTTCATTAAGGAAGGGTTTGGGTAAGTATGGTCATTTTGGACAATTTATCAGCACTAAAATGATATCTAAAAGCCTCATCTACATTTCTATTTTCACCCATTTGAGACAAAGACCAAGGCTACACAGATGTAAATTGTTTAATGGGATCATTAAGCCAAACCCATTTTGGGACTCAGTTGGCCAGCTAGCTGAAAAAAGGTAGAGTTTAGGAACATGAGAGACTTCACTTTTTTCCCAGATTTATGAGAAAATGGCTAACTCTGAACTCCAGTTTGAATATTATTGATCAGATTAGAGACAGGAAAAAATGAAGCCAAACTCTAGGCAGGACAAAATGGGATTAAATGGAAATCTCAAAATACTTAAATGCCTCAAAAACTTTGATGATGTATCTCCAGTCTGGATAACTTTTACAGGATTGTTCTCAAATTGGTCAGCCTTTTCTGTGTAGGTTTGTGTCCCAGGAAAGGTCTAAATTAGGTAAGTCTCTAGGACAAGATAGACCAGCACCTAGCAGTAGTAGTAGTGGGTGTTGTAGTGGTCTGCTGCCTCCATTTCCAAGTCTTAGATTATGTAGTTGTGAGACATAAGCTCAATGACCCAATCAAAGGAGGGACGTGGGGACTTGGAGCACAGTGAAGGGAGGCTTTAATCAAGGTTCTCACACCAGCGGGCACACACTCAGGGCGATTACAGCAGACAATTTATCTCCTAGCGTGCAAGTTTGTCCCCTGATTTCTCATTGGCTGAGCGCTACAGAGGTTACAGCCTTACCTGGAAGTCACCTCTGCCCATGTTAAGACAAAAAGTAGTCTGATTGGAACAAATGTACATTCCTTGAGGTGACGCAGAGACTTCAGTTCTTTAATGCATGATCATTGCAAAGCCCATGAAAATAAGCCCTCGAAATGGAGAGGGGGAAAAAGAACCAGGAAGTGAAGTGTCTAAGGGTTTGGGACTCCATTGTGGGAGGGCGGGGCTCATATATATTTCTGATAGGTTATAAACCTATATTGTTAATTAGACAGCACAGTTTTATTTGGTATTTCTGAAAATGAATCATCTCACTTCTCACAGTAGTGATGTGGAGTGGATCATCCATCCCAAAAGCCTGGAGTGTGTCAAGTGGTTGCTGAGGCACTGACTGGGAAACTGAGGGAGCAGGGGAGACCCTTAGCTATGATATAAGTCAATAGTTAGATTTTCCATCTTGTATGCCTCTCTTCCAAAACCACACAGTGCTGGTTGGGATAAAGACATAACAAGAGTAGCCTACTCTATAGAGTCAAAGATAAGAGGACTAGTATTTCTGCTCCAGCTCTGTCCAGACCCTCCAAGGAGAAGGAGAGAATCTAATCTTTGCCTTGCCCAACATATCTCATGCTGATTTCTCCAGGCCCCCATCCTCCTTCCACATTATTTCAATAGTAAAATAGTTTGTTTTGTTTGGCACATTGTATTCCAGCACAAACTGATCTGATAACATTTGGGTGAAATGATTAAATTTAGCAAAATATTGGAGTAGGGTTGTTTTGTTCTGGGATGCTATATAGTTTGATCAAAATGATTTTCGTTTCATGTTGCTTATTTCTGTTTTTCTACAATACTATGGCATCTAGCTACAAATGAAAATAGTTAGACATCCAGGTAATTTAAATCCATCTTATCAAATATTAGATTTGGGAAGATGAGGATAATAAAATAAAGGTTCATTATTTCCAGATGGATATTTGGCATCGTGGAATAATAGCCAATGTAGGGTAACATTTTAAGAATTAACATTATTTGAGCAGAAATAGAAGAATGATATGATTCTTCAGCATAAATGTGACATATATGTCAAATAAGCATTAGATTGAAATAAAGCAATTTAATTTCCAAAAGCCCATTTCACTTAGCAGAAAATCCTGCATAATGCATGCAAACCTGTGACATTGTCCTGTAACCCGCTCTTTGAATTACTACTGAAGATTTCAATCCAACCCAACCAAATGCATTATATATGCGTGTGTATATGTGTGTGAAAATCTGAAACTCTGAGACAAAAGGTCTTAAACAATGCAGCAGGTGTCAACTTTGCACCAAGACAATGGTGGGAACCCTAAATCAGAATATTACGTACTTAAACCAATTTGTTCCAGTGAACTACACTCAAGTATCAAATGTTTATTCAAAGGGAGACCACATATGTCTTTTCTGTGGAAGACTGTCCCTGTTTATTTTCCCTCCTTTAAGTATGCCCTGGCATCCCAAAGTATGGCCTTAAAACTGAAGCTTAGGTATCTGTGGTATGGGGACAGGATTGGGAAGAACTTGACCCAGTTCCTTCAGGGATTAGTTCTTGAACTCCTGAAAAGCGTATTTAACGTGGCTTACAAATGAGTGAGAATTCTTGCCTGATATTTGAGATTGAAAACCCGTGATGGGAATCAGTTTGGACTCTGGAACCACAATTTAAGAGTATTAACACAAGGTGCCTCTTCTTAATCACCAGGCAAGAACTGCATGTGAATTTGATTCTGCAATGATTGGCCACATGGAATAAAATTTAAGATGTCGGGGAGTATTTATTTACCTTGAATGCCGTGTGAAGACTAGAGTCCTACTAAGTAGAGCACACAGAGCCCTGCAATAGTATTCAGCTGTAAACATGTTGTGATACATGGTCCCTCTCCCCATGTGGGAGCTACATGACTTTTGGGGTGTGATGTATTATAATGACCAGTAGGTTTCATTGTCAGAAAACTTTGGTTGAGACTTGACTCTACTTATACTCAAATCTTAAGCAAGTGACCTTGAGGATGTCTGTAACTCTGAAGTTTTCTACACCAAAACAGCAGTTCTCAAACTTCTCTGTCTCAGGATCCCTTTATGCTCTTAAAATTATTGAGGAGCCCAAAGAATTTCTGGGTTTTGTGGATATATCTATTAAGTTCAATTTTTTTAAGTTTTTTTTATTAAGTTTATTTTGAGAGACAGAGTGTGAGTGGGGGAGGAGCAGAGAGAGAGGGAGACAGAGAATCTGAAGCAGGCTCCAGGCTCTGAGCTATCAGCACAGAACCCGACGTGGGGCTCGAACCCACGAACTGTGAGATCATGACCTGAGCCGAAGTTGGACGCTCAACCGACTGAGCCACCCAGGCGCCCCATTGTGGATATATCTATTGATATTTGCCATATTAGAAGTGAAAACTAATCTTTAAAAAAATACTCATTCATTTTGGGGCGCCTGGGTGGCCCAGTCGGTTAAGTGTCTAACTCTCGATTTTGGCTCAGGTCACGATCTCACTGTTCGTGAGTTCAAACCCCACGTTTGGCTTCATGCTCACAGCACAGATCCTGCTTGGGATTCTCTCTTCCGCCTTTTTTCTCGGCCCCTCCCCCACTTACTCACTCTCTCTGTCCCTCTCTCAAGGTAAATAAATAAACTTAAAAAAAATACTTATTCATTTAAATAAATAACAGCAATAAACTCCATCATAGTCTAACATAAAAACATACTTTTGGGAAAAATAATTATATTTTTTTTATATAAGACACATTGTTTTACATTTTTGCAAATGTCTATTGTTTAATAGGAGACAGCTGGAGTCTCAAATGTGCCTCTGCATTCAATGTGTAGTGATATCACAGTTCATGTTGTCTCTGGTAAACTTCACTGTACTTTCAAGAGAACAGGAGTGAAAAGACTTTAATATTAGTATGAAAATAGTTTGAACCTCACGGACTGCCTGATAAAGGGATCACCCCAGGGTCCCCAAACTACACTTTGAGAACTACCATACTTAGAAATAAAATGAAGGGTAACAACAACAATTGTATTACAGCCAATAGTACTGAAATCCTTACTCTGTACTTGTGTTTTTCATATATTATCCCATTTAACCTTGTAGCAACCCCAGGAGAGAGATATTCTATAGCTTTTCTTCATTTTCTAGATGAGAAAACTGAGGCAGAAACAAGTTAGCTGACTTTCCCAAGATCCCATGGCTCATAAATAGGAACACAGGCACAGTAAAACCTTGGATTGCAAGTAACTTATTCTGCAAGATGAGCAAACATATGTAATAAAACTTAACTCGATAAATGAGCAATGTCTTGCAATAATAGTAGTATGTGACACCAAGCAACACAAGATCACAACTGAGCCAATGGTTCTTGAAATTTGCTTTGATATACGAGTGCTTTGGATTACAAGCATGTTTCCTGAACGAATACGCTCATAAACCAAAGTTTTACTACAGTGTACAAGATCAACAATGGTGGTGCTGGTGGTGGCAATGGTAGTTATAGTAGTATTTTCCATTTATGAAGCATTGAGGACTGGATGCCGAACATGAATTCTCTTTTTGGCCCTTGCAACAGATCTATGATATATACAACCTTATGACTGATCATCAGTTTACAGATAAGGAAACTGAATCTTGATTAAGGTCATATTTAGTGCATAGGGAAGTTGTATAAGTTCTCTAACTATACAGTTTTGCTATTATGGTAATTAAACTGGGAATTAGGCTGAAATTAGGTGAGGTGGTCTGATGACTCATTTAACTGCATCATGGCAGAATAAGATACAATTTTTTCTGCAGAAGCGAATTTTCCCAAATAGTTTATTGTTGCTACTTTGTGGGACTGAACTATACTGGTAGAAGGGATCATTATGAGCATTACCTTTGATTCTGTGCTTTCCTTTGGAGATACATTGTAGGCTATTGAGGTAGGCAGTTTCTCCATGTCCTTTTTAAATAATCCCAAGATGCTAGATATATTGTATATAGGTTTTCTCTTTGAAGTTTGCAGATCTTTCTTTTCATATTTTTTTCTGTCTTCTCCTTATCAAACCAGTAGTTTTTGTTTTTGTTTTTGTTTTTTCTCAGAAGAACTTTGTACCTTTTTCTAGCCATCTCTCTTTCGGTGCCCTTGTAACTTACTGGTCATATTCTGTCTCTTAGGAAACTAGGCAACCAAGTTTGCTTGTACTGGGCGTAGAAGAAGAGCAAACCCTGTCTGAGTTTGGGAACTCTGCACACGTTTTAACTGTTCCCAATGCTTCCTCTGCTCACTCTCATCTGAATGGCCCTGCCCAGATAAATGAGGTGGCTGGATAAGTGCTACTCCAATAAGTAATATGTTACTAAGGGATTACAACTTTTGGTAGTTTGGAAGTTTGAATGCCATTTATTATGAAGACCATTTGCTTATGGGCTTTCATTTTATGTAGTTTTACATTTGAGAGCTCTGCTTTTAGCTCCACTTTTAAAAATCCTTTAGAGGAAACCAAATATGCCTTGTTCCTGTTCCAATAAGGTTGCTTTGAATGTTTTGAACTTGTAGTCATGGTTGAGATGACCTAATTTAAAACACATTTGGAAGTTCAACTGAGCCTAACCTAGGTAGCTTCAATGTTTTCTTGTATGAGTTCCCTTTTTTGTGGTTGTTGTTTTGTCTGAATTCATGCCCCAGTGTTATTTATGTTCTTCTGTAGCTGAGATATATCTCCAGGAAAAAATAGGAAAGCCACCAAAGAGGGAAGAGAAAAGAAAACAAAGAAAGAGAAGAAAAAAAGAAGCGAAGGAGGCAATATGTGAGAAGGGAAAGAAATACAAATAACTATTTTACTAGACTAAAATCAATTGAATAAACAATTATCCTAAGGACTGGTCTAAGGGGTAGACATGCAAATCACATGCATAATAAAGTTCACATTCTTGGACCTGACTCCTGCCTACCCACTCAAGCTCCTCACCCACTCCTCCTGGCCTTGTAATATACACTCCATGATAGTCCTCCAATGGCATATTGTGGCCTCCCTCTAGCTCCCTTTAACACAGGGCTCCTCTGCTTTGAATATCCCTATTACCTCCATCCTTTTTTCTTTGTCATGCAAACTCTTAATCATCCTTCAGAACTCAGCAGAAGTGCCACCACTTCTGAGAAGTTTGTCCCTCCTCTCTTGTTGGATTTTAACACTTTCTTCTTTGTACCCCTAGTTCACCTTCTAGAGCACTCTTCTCACAAAAAGACATTCGTATGCCTACATGTTTGCTTTTCCACTAATTTGCAAGCTCTTGGATGAAAATGTCTGCATCCTTAGAGCTGTATGATGCTGGACACATAATAGTTGAGCAATACATATAGAGTAAGTTTATATGTGAATTATAAGAGAGTTCCTGCTTTCTAAGAGTTTGCAAACCTATGGTGATACATTGGAAACTGTAGCACAAAATGAGGTATCACCAATGTTCTAATAGCATGAATGCATTGACTCTTTAATTAGATCATCTATGGAGCATTTACATAACTTAGGTCTAGACTTGAGAGGCATGCCTGCTAATATCAAAACTCCAACTGACTCACAAATAAACCTTCACATATACAATCAAGGATTTTTGATGAGGGTTCCAAGACCACTCAATGTGGGGGAAAAGATATTTTTTTCAACAAATGGTGTTGGGAAAACTGGATATCCATATGCAGAAGAATGAAGTTGGACCCTTACCATGCACCATATATAAAAATTAACACCAAATGGAACAAAGACCTAAACATAAGACCTAAAACTGTAAAACTCTTAGAAGGGAATATAGGAGAAAAGCCTCAATAGCTTTGGATTTGGCAATGATTTCTTGGATATGACACCAAAATCATAGGCAACAACAAAATAGATAAGTAGGACTACATCAAAATTAAAATTTTTGTGCATCAATGGACACTATCAACAGAGCGAAGAAGCAATGCATGGGATAGAAAAAAAATTTGCATATCATATATCTGATAACACATTAATATCTAGAATATATAAAGAACTACAACTCAACAAAATCAATCTGATTAAAATGCACAAAGGACTTGAACAGATATTTCTTCAAAACAAAACCAGACAACTGGCTGATGAAAGGATGCCTCATTGCTAATCATTAGAGAAATGTGAATCTAAACCATGATGAGATACTATTTAATACTCATTAGGATGACTACTATTACAAAGAAGGAGGGGGTAAGTATTAGCAAGGATATGGGGAAATTGGAACCATTATGAACTGAAGATGGGAATGCAAAATGGCGCAGCCACTGTGAAACACAATATGGCTGTTCTTCCAAAAATTAAAAATAGAGTTACCATATGACCCAGCAATTCCACTTTTGTGTGTGAGTGTGTGTGTGTGTGTGTGTGTATCCCAAAGAAGTGAAAGCAAGGACTTGAACAGTTATGTGCACACTCATGCTCATAGCAGCATTATTCACAAAATAATGGGGAAAACAACTCAAGTTTCCATTAGTAGATGAATAGATAAACAAAGGAAGGAAATTCTAATGCATGCTACAACCATGGATGCTGTTGAAGACATTCTAAGCGCAATGAGCCAGACACAAAAGGACAAATATTGCATGGTAACATTAACATGAAATATCTAGAGAAATCAGATGCAAAGACACAGAAAGGGGTGGGTATCAGGCCCTAGGGGGAGGGGATCATGGGAGTTATTGTTTAGCGGATGCCAAGTATCAGCTGGGAAGATAAAAAGTTCTGGAGATGGGTGCACCACAATGTGAATGCACTGAACGTCACAGAAGTGTACACTTAAAAATGGTTAAAATAGGGGCGCCTGGGTGGCTCAGTTGGTTGAGCATCCGACTTTGGCTCAGGTCATGATCTTCACAGCTTGTGAGTTCGAGCCCCGCATCGGGCTCTGTGCTGACAGCTCAGAGCCTGGAGCCTGCTTTGGATTCTATGCTTCCCCCTCTCTTTCTCTGCCCCTCAAAAATAAATAAACATTAAAAAATATTTTTTAATGGCTAAAATAGTAAACTTTATATTGTACATATTTTATCACAATTTTAGAACATTAAAAAACAGAAGCAGATGTTCTCTGCTGTTACCACCCTATCATTCACTTGTAATGCAGAAGGGAAGGAATCAACCCATGATCACCACCCTGGAGGGCCCCTGACAAAGCACAGCAAAGAACCCAGATGAACTGACTCCTGGCTCCCAGCACTGTGCGAAAGCCCTAGAGGGTCTGCCGTTTCCCAGCAAAGAACGGGTAGATGCTAGGAAGGGGTCTGAGCAGACTGCGTTGCTGATCACAGACCAGTGCCAGGGAGAAGACACCTATGATGTGATCTGGCCATTGCCTCTCCTCCCAGGACTGCTGAGCTCCTGCACTTCCTATGCTAATTCAAAGTTATAGGTCTACAGATGAAAAAACAGAAACTCGTGTGGCTATAATTCAGGACTGAGAAGAGAGCCTCGCCTTCACCCTACCCAGCAAGCCTCCTTCCACCTTCTTTCTCCACCCCAGAAATTCATCGAACTGCTCTGTCAGAGATTTTTTTCCACCCAACACCACCCCTAATGAGGTGCAGGTGCCCACGCAGCTTATGGAGAATGGGAGGAGGGGGCCTCAGGAGGGGTGAAGGGCAACAACATTCCTGAGAAATTCAAGTCCTCACATCCACCTTTCTTCCATTTGTGAAAGGGTTTGGTCATATCAGGGGGTTGGCAAATTTTTCCTGAAAGTGCCAAATAGTAAATATTTTAAGTTCTGTGTGTCATTCGGTCTCTCTCACAACTATTTAATTTTGCTCTTATGGTAAAAAGTAGCAGAGACAATATGTAAATGAACATGTTTGTTTTCCAATAAGACTTTATTTGTGGAAATTACATTTGAATTTTGTATAATTTTAAAGTGTTTAAAAATATTATTAAAAATATCTTTTTTCAGGGGCCCCTGGGTGGCTCAGTCTGTTAAGCCTCCAATTTTGGCTCAGGTCATGACCTTGCGGTTCATGAGTTCAAGCCCCGTGTTGGGCTCTGTGCTCACAAGTCGGAGCCTGGAGCCTGCTTTGGATTCTGTGTCTCCCTCTCTCTCTGCCCCTCCCCTGCTCACACTCTGTCTGTCTCTCTCTCTCACTTTCTCTCAAAATAAAATTTAATAAAATTCTTTAAAAAATATTTTTTCAACCATTTAACGATATAAAAGCCATCCTTAGCTTGCAGGTCACACAAAACAGGCAGTGGACCATGTTTAGCTTATGGTATATTATTTGTTCACCCCTAGCTTAAATACTTTTAATCTACCAGCTTAAAAAAAGATAAATACAGTAGGAATTTCACATCAGTGTGGATTCCCCACACGTACATCTATCAAATTTGATTCTCTTCAGTTTAAAAAAATATATATATAGCTCACTCGTTGTTGGAAAGAAACTAATATTTATGCCTAATTTGTTCAACAAAATTTTGCATAGCATGGCGACTCTGGGAACAGAGCAGTTGGGTTTAAATCCCAGTGATTGCCATGCACAGGCTGTGTGACCTTGGGGAATTTCCTTAAACTTTCTGAGTCTGTGTCTCCTCATCTGTGAACTGAAGCTAAAACGGAACCTCCCTAACAAGATTGTTGCATGGATTAAATGAATCAATGCACGCTGAATTCTCAGACAAGTACTTGGTGCCTTATAAATGTTAGCTATTGGGGCTCCTGGGTGGCTCAGTCAGTTGAACATCGGACTCTTGATTTCAGCTCAGGTCATGATCCCAGGATCTTCGGATCCAGTCACTCCTCGGGCTTGGCACTTAGCATAGAACCTGCTTGGGATTCTCTCCCTCTGTTCTCTCCCATGCTGGTGCTCTCTCTCTCTCTCTCTCTCTAAAAAAGAATAAAAAAGTAAAAAATAAATGTTAGTTGTTATATTTGTTACATGGTAGGCCTTTACTAAGTCCCTTCATTCCATTATCTCACTTACTCCTGCCAAATGAGTATTATGAGCACCTGTAAAAGAAACACATTTCCCATGGTTTGGGCAGCTTGCTTGAGGTTAAAGGAGAAGAATGTCTGAAGCCAAGTGATCTACTGAACTCAACACTCTTTCCTTTTACTCATATTCTGCTGCCCCATTGCTCGCTTCCAACACACTTCTGCAGCCTTTGATGTCGTTGGCCATGTATTCATTGACAAAACTTTCTCAGTCCCATGATCCTCCTGGTAGCTCTCCTCTTATTTTCTCTGTGGTTCTCAAGAGTTTCTCTTCCTCTACTTCTCTCCAAAATGGTGGCATCCCTCCTTGCTCCCATCAAGGACCTCCACTTTTTTGTCCTCTACATCCCTCTGCCATGTCGTTTGCGTCTCCAGCTTCAATTATGAATAGCCACCTTTTGCAAATGGGTCCCGCAGCTAGTTCTCTAGTGGTGACCTAGCTTCTCAGCTCCAATTCTAGAAGTGTTGGACTCTTTGATATTTCTAGAGGGCATGTGACAGACTGACCAGCCTTCACATTTCAGCACTGCCACCGCTCATTGGCTGTGGGATCTTGGGAGGATTAAGCAACCTTTCTGGGCCTTGGTTTAGACGCCAGTAACATGGGCGTAATTATAGGACCACCAAATAGAGTCGCTATCAAGATAAAATAAAATCATGGGCATAATGAGATTAAGAGGCCTGTTCATTTATTCTTTCATTCGTCTGTTCAACAAACACGTAGTAACTTCCTCTGTGTCCTATAGAATGCATGCCCAGTGGCAGATGATATCACCGAGGCCCTGAATGTCCTTACTTCATCTCTCCTTGCAAATGAGTTCTCCTTTTTTGTCACTTGACCATCTTCCAGTCTTTAAGGATTAAGCCCATAGTTCTTAGTAATGTTACCTCCTCTTATCCCCCATATTCCAAAGATTAAGTCTGGCTTCCCCTTTCCTTTCTTTAAAAAAAATTTTTTTAACGTTTATTCATTTTTGAGAGACACAGTGTGCAAATGGGAGGGAAGGAGAAAGAGGGAGACACAGAATTTGAAGCAGGCTCCAGGCTCTGAGCAGTCAGCACAGAGCCCGACACGGGACTCGAACTCACGAGCTGTGAAGATCACGACCTGAGAGGAAGTTGGACGCTCAACCGACTGAGCCACGCAGGTGCGCCTCCCCACCTCCTTTCCTTTCTTTCTTGCCTTTTTTTCACCATTACCATCCTAGGACTGAGCCCAGATTATCTCAAACCTGGATCCTACTTTTATGCCAATCCTCAAGTTTTGACTTATTTCAGTTGGAAATGAGCATCCTGGAGACTTTTTGAGTCAAGAAGGAAAAGGATCAAAGTGGTGCTTTTTTTTTAAGTTTTTACTTAAATTGTGGTTAGTTAAGATACAGGGTAATATTAGTTTTAGATACACAATATAGTGATTTAACACTTCCATACATTACCCGGTGCTCATCACAACAAGTGCCCTCCTTAATCCCCACTGCCTATTTCACCCATCACTCCACCGGTAACCATCAGTTTGTTTTTTCTCAAGTAGTGATTTTTGAAGCTTAATGTGTGTCCTCACATGAATAATATAAGTTGATAAAGATCTAAAGTAAGTGCTGAGCTGGGGAATGGAAAGAGAAAGAATTGCTGCTAGGAGGGTTTTGGAGCAGGCTGTGTGGGGGTGAAGGAGGCTGGGATTTGGGGATATCTGCACAATGTACAGACCCAGTAACTGGGAGACTAATGGTCCCTCTTCACAGTTTCTGCAGCATCTATGTAACATATGTGTCTTCTGACCCACTGGCTGGAGTAGGTTATTTCTTTGTTATGTATTCCTGTCCTTCTCTTCAGCTTGGTTCTGAGCTCCATAAAGCATGGTCTCTGTTCATCTTCCCTTCCTATCTGTTTCAAAATTTGCTTGCACTGAGTCTATGCAATACTTATTGCTATTAAGTATATGCCATTCGTGGCGTATTTGGGTTAATTGTTGTAGGACTGGAGGGTGGGTGGCAGTTTCCCTCCCCAGGGAATTACAGACACATCCTCTGTATGAGTTTATTGCTAAACTAAGTCTACTCCATAAAGACGCATATATATCATGCGTCAAACATTCAGATTATTCCCAAAATTTCTTTTCATGTGCGAAATAGAAACCCTCACAAAAGCTCCCACAAGAAATTGGGTCACCTAGTGGACTAGTGCCTCAGAGAAAGAAATTGGCAGTGTTGTTCAAGACCCCAGCAAACCCTCTTTATGGAAAAGTCTTGATGGAAAGGACTTGTCATTTTCTGTCCCCCTGTCTACCCATGTATACTCCATCTGCCTGATGCTTTTCACTGAGAAACAAACAGGCAGGACACAAAAAAAAGAGGCCCATTTTTTGACCCAGTTCCTGTAAAACAAGGTCAATTTATGCTATACTTAGGCTGTGTAGCAGGTCCAGGCAAATGCTTTTGTGTTTCCTTGAAGCACGGCTTTGAACCCTGTGGCATAGGTATGGAGTCCTGGAAATAACAGGTGCAGGCAAGAGGAGGCTGAGTGTACGCGTGGTTCTTTCTGAGCAGTCTCTGAGCAGATGGTGAGTCTAAGCATCTGGGTGCAAATCACTCCAGTCACATTTGAAAACCAAACAATATTCTTCAGAACTGTGAGGTCTGGAGAGTGTTCTTGGTTCTGTGATGATATCAGAGAAATTGCTTCCCATCCTTCCTTCTGAGTAGGAAAAACAAAACAAAACAAAACAAAACAAAAACAAAAACCAGGGCAGTAGCCAGAGGTTGGAGAAATCAAGGTTAAGCAATAGAAGTGACATGGGCTGGAGGTTGGGGTTCTAGAAAAGAGAAGCAAAAGTCTAGATTAGATTAAAACAGTCGAAAGTGCCCTCTTAGGAGCATATTCAGGGCTAGCATGAGGCAAAATCATGAGGCAGATAATGGAGTAGTAAGAGAAACGATCTTAGACTTGCTAGCGTCTCTCATGTTCTCTTGGGTTGGTCACCTATGCAACATGCACAGAGGGCAGACTTTCCACGACAATGTAACTGAAGTGTTAGAGGCTCTGTCCACTTACAGACCTAGATCTAAACCCCATGCCTACACTTCACCTGAGTGCAACCTTGGAGAGTCACTTCATTTCATGGAGCCTATGATTCCTCATCTGTCACCTGGACAGGAGAATGTTGATTCCGAGGGTTATTGTGCAGATTAACTGAGTTACTGTATGAAAGGCTCAGTTCAGCCTCATCCAGTGTGGCAAACAGAAGACATTCAATACATAGGTTTTCTTGTCCTCTCTCTTCTTTTCCCAAAGGAGATCAGGCTCACAAACCTCCATAAAGGACCGAATTCTTTCATCAGCTGCCTTTAGGTAAAGAGGACAGAGCATTGTCAAGAGCTGTGAAAGGTCTGAAACTTTATGCTACTGTTAAGCTAACAAGTTGACCTGACAGTTTCATGGATGAATACACAAAACTCCCCTATTGGAAACAAAGCCCTTGCTTAGTCCTAGCCCAGCAAGTTCCGTGAATATCAGCGTAATGGCACCTAATTCCACGGGGGCAATGGGAAGAGAGCCAGGTGATAGCTGGTCACACTCTGAGGTGCATTATGGGAGAGGAGCCCTGAGTTCAGAGAATCCAAATTTGGTATAAGGGGCAGTAAGCCTACCTGCCCTGTGCTCTAGACTATCTGTTTTTTCCAAGCCTGTTCACTCTAGAAACGTCCTTGAAAAGATAGTCCAGCATAAGGGCAGTCAGTGCTCCTGCTCACTAGATGTAAAAATGTGAGACATAGAAGATTGTCTCCCAAAAGGCCCAATAGAAACAATGCATTTTCTTCCTATTCCTTTACCACGCTCATTAGCAGTGGCAGGCTTTCTGTGCACCATCGCTTTGCTCTGGGACCATGGAAAGCTCCCGCATCACGTATGCTCTGTGTCCTGCTACTCTTCTCCCTATCATATCACACTTCAAACACCCCATTAGGACATTTCTGTCCCATTTGGAGCGGCTCAGAGCAGTGTCAGAGCCCACAGCTGCATAGGCTGCTGGCCTGACTGGGACAGGGCTTTTCCCTGGGAACCTAATTTAAGCTTCATGAAAACTGTGGTGGAAGAGGATTTAGGTGAGGGGAGGAAGTCAAGGGAGAGAGCGAGACACGTCTCCCCTTCTTTCCACATTTGGGGAACATTTGATCCCAACTTGGAGGTAAGAATCGAGCCAAACTGGTGTCACTTGAATGGAGCAGGAAATGGTAAGAGCCTCTGACATCTCCCTTCAGGTGCACGGGCCCAGGGCCAGCTGGACGTCTGGGGAGAGCAAGAGGCCACCTACATGGAGTTATTTGAGGGACACCATGAACTCCACCTGTTTCAAAACATCTTCCTGCACCTGACATTTCCATTATAGTCTGTCCTCCAGGAAAAACGTGGTCTAAAAAAGACACCATTCCAATATAAATATGCTCTCTGGGAGAAACAATCTCTACTATTTATAAATGCTCTCAATGGCCCATTCATTCAAGACACATATTTTGAGTACCAGCTACATACTAGACATTGTGTTACCCACTAGGCTTCAAGCATGGTCAGTGATAGTCCTTGCCCTCAGGAGCCTTGGACTAGTGAGCATCAGAAAAGGAACAGGGAATTCAGATGCAAAGTTCTACACTTCATGATAGAGAATTCCAGGGTGATATAGCATCACAGGGGAGGGACACTTAATCTTATTTTGGAAGATCAACAGATGTGTTTTATTATTTATTTATTTATTTATTTAGAGATAGTGCAGGAGTGGGACAGAGAAAGAGAGGGAGAGAGAATCCCAAGCAAGCTCCACGCTGTCCACACAGAGCCTGATGCAGGGCTCAGTCCCACAAACGGTGAGAATAAGACCTGAGCTGAAATCAAGAGTCAGACGCTTAGCCGACTGAGCCATCCAGGCACACATCTTTTTTTTTTTTTAATTTTAGAGAGAGCGTGAGATGGGGAGACAGGCAGAGAGACAATGAGAGAGAGAGAGAGAGAGAGAGAGAGAGAGAGAGAGAATCCCAACAAGGTTCCACGCTCAGTGCAGATCCTGACTTGGGGTTTTATCCCATGACCCTGGGATTGTGACCTGACCCAAAATCAAGAGTTAGATGCCTAACCAACTAAGCTCCCCAGGTCCTCGAAGAAATGTTTTCTGATGGAAGTTAACTTTAATCTGAGACCCTATGAATTAAATATTTCTAATCTTGGGACACAGAGATTCTCTCTCTCTGCTCTTGCCCTGCTTGTGCTCTCTCTCTCTCTCTCTCTCTCTCTAAAAATAAATAAACTTTAAAAAAATAAATATTTTTAATCTCTATTTTAGAGGTAAAGAAACTGAGGCTCAAAGAGTCTAATTGTCTTCCCTGAGGTTAGTTGGCATGTAGATGACCAAGTCATGACTCAAATACATGTTGACAGTTTTAGTGGGTCTTCCCATAAATATATGTTTTATAACCTATTGGTTCATCTAAGCAGCTAGGGCCTTAGGAGACAGGATCTAGGAAAGCTGAATCTTAATGGTGGTGGGAAATGGGGGGTGTTGACAGGGATTGGGGGGAGACAAATAGGTGAGGGAGAGGAGAGGGAGAAGGGCCCAGAGTTCATGACACTGCTTGGGAAAAGCTAGCTCACTGGTTGGATACTGGGGCAGTGAGGGGTTCTGGGGCATCCCTAACTGAGGCCTGAAGACAGTGGAGATTGTAGTGGAGGATCTGGCAGGGGGGAGGGAGCAGAATAAGGAAAAGAAGTATTTAAGGAAAATTTGTGATAGGAAGTCTGATGCGAGCAGCAAAATTGAATTTTCTCTGATTTGCAACTTTATCCAAACCAGTGTCGGCCATGGCTGCTATTCCAGGAAGCAGGAGGCCAACACATTCTGAAGACCCAGAAGGAGAAAGAATTCAATTAGGGCAGCGACACACAAAACTTGTTGGATGCTTCACAGAAGCGGAACCAGGGATTCCTCTGGTCCCCTCTCCACTCTTTGTCAGGGCTTGTGCTAGTCTAGAGGAAATTAACAAAACAGGTGAGGACAGCTGGCTTCCCCACGTGGACACCTTAGGAGCCCCAGGCTCCCTGGAACTGGCCTTGGCATTTAGAACAAACATAGTGACCTAGGTACATCAGCGGGGTCAGATGCAGATCTGAAACCACAGCCAGAAAAAGTGGAAACTGTTTTGAGTTGGGCCAGGGCTTATTCCACACACTGTGGCTCAAAACTTTCCTCCCTGTCTTCAAGCTGAGCCAAACTCATTTGAGTTTCAAATGTCACCATTTAGCAGTTGGTCGGCCTGCGCCTTCTCTTCTGTCTGAACTCTCAGCCAACCTAGGCAACATTTGGATCCCATTTGATAGAAAAATTGGGTGAGCTCCTTGCCAAATTCCTGTGAATCCGTGTCAAACTCAGTGATTTAGGCTCCAATTTAGGGTGTGACTGAGTCCCCAGAGGAGTTTTGTGGTTGCGTAATCCACAGGAAATGAAGCAAAGGGTATTTTCAAAACTACCTCCAAGGAAGTGGGCTCTGTAAAATCTCGGTCTTCTGGGGTTCTAGATTTCAGAGCATCTCCCACAGGGTTTAAGTGTTCCCACAGCACTTAATGGTCTTCTAGTGATTCCTTAGCCATCTGCTCACTTTTCTTCCCCATCACCCCATCATATAGACAATTATATTTTTTATAATTTTTTTAAAGTTTATTAATTTATTTTGAGAGAGAGAGTGTGTGTGTGAGTTTGTGACAGGAGCGGAGAGGGAGGGAAAGAGAGAGAATCCTAAGCAGGATCCAAGCTGTCAGCGCAGAGCCTGATGCAGGACTCAAACCCATGAACCATGAGATCGTGACCTGAGCCAAAACCAAGTGTCGGATGCTCAACTGAGTGAGCCCCGGTGATTACCTATTTTGAACCAGAGGAAGCCAATATGTTTGTAGGAATGATAAATCTCCCACTTGAGGTCAAGAAGTAAGAAGGTGGCTGGACTGGGCTAAAGGCCTGACTCCATAAATAGTGATAATACATAATCTACCAAAACCATCATCTCTGACACCTTCAAAGTTTGCAGCTTTTCCTTTCCTTATAGGGCACATGATGACAGCAACAACACAGTAGTCACAATAACTATAGGGTGATGGGAATGTCATATGTCAGGGTCTCTGGGAAACTAATTGTAAAGTTGAGATCTGCATGCAAGGAGTTCTTTAGGATACTTTCAGGAACAAGACGCCTGAGAGCGTAAGGGAAGCAGGACAGGGCAAATAGAAAGGCTAACCATTTACAAGACAGAACATACCTGATCTCTTGGGGAGTTCTAGAGCTTGGATGTGCCTTCACAGTTGTCTGGAATTGTGGTAAAGGATCCGGGCAATTATTAAATATGAGCCATGTTTGGGGAAGGAACATGGCGTTGGGCAAGAAAGTTTCCTTTGACAGAGAGCAAGTTCCAGGGAAGGCTCTGCTCTGGGAGGTTAACCGTCAACACTCCTGGCAGCCAAAGCGCCTTGGTCCTGAAAGCAATGGGAAACTGCAACATCCCTCTGCAGGAAGGGGTAGAGTATCATGGTGAGAACCCAGAGCTCTGAGGCCAGATTCCTAGAGGTCGTGTCCACAGCGATGTGAAATTGTTCGTAGGCCAAGGAATGCGGCCCACAGACATCTAAAGCCCCAGAGACTAAAGATACAGAGACTCAGGAGATGATGATGATATGTGGAGGTAAACCACTGTAAGGCTCCTGCATTTTTATGCAGGGGATAAAATCAAGTTTGACAGAGTAAATGATGCAGAGAGGTCAAAGAAGGGATCAGGGGCAGGCCAAACGGTCCGTCTGGGAAAATGAATATGATTTAGCTGAGATGACTGTGGAAATTTCCACAACTAATTGAAAACCTATAAGCCTTGAGTTATATTCTGTAAGTTTCTCCTTTCTGCCTCCCCCAAAGCCCCTCTGAGCCTTCTTGGAGGCGTGGCCTGGGGGCTGGTGTGGCTTGTGGAAGAGATCTAGGAGAGGAGTCAGGAGACCTGAGTCTGGGGCGGTGTTGGCCAATTGGATGATCCTGATCTAACTGACTCCGTATCCTTACCTACTTTCCTCATCTCCTCCTAGTACTAGAATTACTACGAGATGTACTCGTTATCCTGCACTAGATAACAGAGAGCATTTCACATTTTCTAAAACCTGAGAAAACAAGGAGTTTCTAAAACAGGCGTTCCTCTTTCCTCTTTTTTTTCTCTCCCCTCCCTGGTCCCCCTACTGATTTTTATGCCGAGACTATTATGCTGTTGAGACATTTTTTTTTCATTTTTACTTTCATTTTCCTTTATATTTCTTTACCTTGAGCAGATTCTTTTTTCAGATCATTTCATGGTTCTCTGAACATGTGTGATGTTTTCTAAACTGCTTGTACCTACCAAAGGTATTCTCGTGACTGAGAATCCCATCCTGTCCATTTCAGAGCTCTTAAAATCTGATTAAGAGCTCTCTGATCACTAGGGCCCATCTCAGTGGTACGATGTACTTGGTCCTTTAGTAACATCACGCATATTACATTGCAATTACCCACTAATTTACATTCATTCATTCATTAAACTTTCTTTTAAAAAAAATTTTTTTAACACGTGTTGATTTTTGAGAGAGAGAGAGAGAGAGAGAGAGAGACAGAGCATGAGCAGGGGAAGGGCAGCGAGAGAGGGAGACACACGAATGCACCCAGGCACCCCATCACTAAACTTTCTTTTAAAAATCCTTTCTGGGGGACGCCTGGGTGGCTCAGTCGGTTAAGCATCTGACTTCGGCTCAGGTCATGATCTCACGGTTCGTGAGTTCGAGCCCCGCGTCAGGCTCTGTGCTGACACCTCGGAGCCCGGGGCGTGCTTCAGATTCTGTGTCTCCCTCTCTCTCTGCCCCTCCCCTGCTCATACTCTGTCTCTCTCCATCTCTCTCAAAAATAAATAAACATTTAAAAAAAATTTTAAATAATAAAAATAAAAATCCTTTCTGGTTTTTGTTTTTCTTTCCCCATCCTATCCCAAATTAGGTGCGATAGTCCTGGGCTGAAATTTAGCCCCTGTCAGTGACTAGGTTTGTAACCTTAAATTAGTAATGAACTTGTCTGAGCCTTAGTCTTCTCTTCTGTAAAATAGGGCCAAAAATGGTAACCACCTTTGTCAATGACACAATATTTAGTACATAGTCTGGCATTTTATAAATCCACATGCTCCACTGAAAAAGGTTATAGGATGAAGCTAGAGCACATTAGCTGAGAACTAACTTCCTGTAGCCTCAGCAATATGGTCCTGGCTCCTTCCCACAATGCCAGCGTCAATGAACTATGAGCAACGAAGAATGTTGAGGTCATTTGTTTTTACTATCAGTGGAACTTCTCAAAAAAAAAAAAAAAAAGAGATACTATCAGTGTAACTTCTCTGAAGAGGATAACCTGATTTTTTTTTTTAAATGTGGGCTGGAAAATTGCCCATGCTAATTTAGAAGGTTGAATTATATTCCAGTCAGCACTTAATTATTCATATGGCCATTTTCCACTTCTAGATTATCAGTGGAATTCCTGCCCCTAGGATTTCAGGCTGCCTTCCCTCTGCCACCCAGCATGTGGCTGGACCACAACCCCCACCTCCCCACAGCTATTTCGTGTGGGCTTAGGGAATGCAAACTCATTTCAACTTTTTCCTGAGCAGAACATCACTGGGGAGGAAAATCTGAATCCCCAAAAGCCATACAAAGCATTCCAGAGTAAAATATAAGAAACATTCTGATTGTTTTTCTGTTTCGGATTATCTGTGCCACTATTCATTTCCTTTTTTGTGGATAATCAAGAAGTGGCCGTATCGTGGTTAAAAATGGCTGAGAAAACTCTGCAGGGCACTGAAATGTTTTAAGGGTGAGTTCGTAATCCCCAATATTTACACTGGGACAGGGGGAGTACGTAGGTAGTCCCAATAGTTCCAATTTAAGATATCTTTTTTTTAAGGGCATTTCAGCCTCAGCTGTTTCAAATCATATTAGGCTAGCGCTGATTAAAATCAGATAAGGCCCCCGAGACAGAGAAGGAAAAAGAAACTCCATCTTAAACTGAAAAGATTTTTTAGAGCAATTTATATAAATTTTAAAAAAGAATGATTTTCTTTAAGCCAAGGAATTTTTTAAAAACATTTAGCCAAATGTAGGCTCCACACCCTTTAATCATTTTAGCCTTAGCCATCTGAATGTCCCAGACATGTGTACTATGCTCTGATAAGCCCACAGCAAAAATAAGCTAAATGGAACATTCTCGTGGCCTCATGATCTCCAGCGTCCATGTCATCAAGGCACTAGTCCAAACATGACACATGGGTTATCTCTAATTCCAGCTTCAAGGGACCTACGGCCACCTAGTCAGCAGCTGGAATTCAGGGCCCTCGGGCCCTTTCCTTGGCTGTGTGCCCCCAAGTCAGTTGGAGCGAAACCTTAAAACTCTTAGGAAAGCTCCTTCCTTGCTCCTTCCTTTCCAAGATGGAATTCAATTCAGTATAAACAATTCAATTTCATCTGCTTAGTTCTGTGCTGTACTAAACACGAGTAAAGATGGAGAGTGCAAAGGCAAATCCCATATAACTCCTGCCTTCAAACAGCTCACAGTCAAACACAAGACAAGGTAGCCCAGGAAGATATTCACAAGAGAGACGCACCCATGCTCTCAAACGCAATCATACAGTATTGGTTGCTGTGGGCAGTGGGAAACAGAGAAGGCAGCTGGAATGACATTTTATAGAGCAGCCCAGGAAGGCTTCATGAAGGAGATAATATTTGAACCAGGCCATGAGAAACGAATAGGATTTCGATAGGTATGAGAAGATAGGTGAGGCTTTTCCCCAGAGAAAGCTTGGGTCCAGGGGCCATACACTGAGAGAGAAGAAGGTGAGACAAGCTCCAGAAAGAACTGAGAGAAGGATGCTCAAGGAGGGATAGAAAGAGGTGGACAGTGGGCAGACGAGAAGACATAAGCCTCACACTCCCGTCCCTCTGTGTGGGCACAGTCATGCCTCTCCTCTCATGAACTCTTTCCTTCAGAGGAAAAGACACCCCCAGGAGAAATCCTGACTCCTCCAGCCCCCAGTGAACTTCACTTCTTGGAGGGTTATTTAAACAACAAAAACAACAATGGTGCAAGCTACCCTGCCTTTCCCTAACCATGGTACCAGCCAACATTGTTTAACATGTCTTAAATGCCAGGCGTTTGTGCTTAACATTTCATATGTAGAATCTTACTCAGTGACTCTTCCCAACAGCTCTTTGAGTTGTGCGCTTTTATTAATGAGTGGTATTTTACAGATGAGGAGACTTGGACTTGAGAGCTTTAATGTGCCCATGTCATACTGCTAGTAGGATGCAAATTCATGTTTTTCTCATTCCAAATCCCCAGTTTTTAACCTCTACATGGTCCAGACTTCGTAGGAGTGCCATCCTCTCCTAACAATAATACCATGGTTTTATCTAGGGCTTTACAAACACACGCAGAGTCTATTCCTTTTTATTTGGTCATTTAATCACAAGGGTCTTGTGCTGCCATTTCGATGCTTCATGTGGTTTTTATGTTGTCTCCTTGAGAATGGAGATATTCAGTAAATATAAGATAAGGAAAGAAAGGAATAGGAAAGAAGAGAGGAAGGACGGAAGGAAGGAAGGAAGGAAAGAAGGAAGGAAGGAAGGAAGGAAGGAAGGAAGGAAGGAAGGAAGAGACAATTTTTTCTGATGGAGAAATTGAAGGTCAGGAGAGATTAAGCAACTCATCTTGAGTTGTATGAAGTCAATTACAGTACAAGGAGCAGAATCCAGCTCACAGATTTCCGTTACTTTACCATCTTTCCAATGGAGTATTGACTTTTGTGAATAAGGTCCAGCATCTTTTTTTCTTTTCTTTTCTTTTCTTTTCTTTTCTTTTCTTTTCTTTTTTCTTTTCTTTTCTTTTCTTCTCTTTTCATTTCATTTCTTTTCTTTTCTTCTTTTCTTTTCTTTGCTTCACTTTTCTTTTTCTTTCCTTTCTTCTCTTCTCTTTTCTTTCTTTCTTTCTTTCTTTCTTTCTTTCTTTCTTTCTTTCTTATAAACATTGGGTGAAGAGAGATTTTAAAAAGTTTGTTTTGATCCTTGGTTATCAGAAATCATATCTTATTGAGGTAAGAGAATTAGCTTTAGGGCAGCAACTAATTGTCCCCAGGAAAAATGATATCTGACATGATAAATGTCACATGATTTGGTCAGGGCCTTTTGTTCGTGGCAACAGTCACATACCAAGCATTACACAAATAGAAAAAGGGGCTGAGAGTTGAGGCTTGATGAGAAATGCATGACAAGAATATAAGAAGTGCATGAAGTGGAAGCATTGAATATCAGGGATAACACCAGTGCAGAGCTCCTGTGAGTTGGAATGAAATAGAATAGGCTAATAAAGGACTCGGGGATGAAGAATTCATTTTGAACACCAAAGGGAAAAAAGTTAGAGGTTGTCACTATTAGTTTGGTGTCTTCCCGAAGAGTATTCCTTGTTCTGTGCCAGTACTTAACCCCCAGAATCCTTGACTCTGAAGTACTTTTATAAACAGACTTAAATTCTCAAAAAGGACATCATGACATCAAATGTAAGGGAAAAAAATCCACCTGTGCGTGATGGGAGAAAAAGTAGAAGCCGTACCAGTCTCAGATTTGGAAGAAGTAGAGAAGAATGGGCAAAAAAGTATACAATTATACAAGGAAGAATCAAAGAATCAACTGGGAAGATACCATTGTGCCTAGAAGGTTGACTATTTGTACTCCCAGTTCCGAGCCTCAATCAAATGACCCTTAGACCCTACTTCCCCCACTCAGTTTATGCAGCCTAATGATGGCTATCTTAAACATGAAAGTGCTATCGCTATCCTCTTCTGAGCTTTTCACTCTGGAAATCTACTTATCTCTGCAATGTTAATAAGGTAAATCTTACTAATGGAAGAATTCCCTGGGCTCATTCTACTCTACATACATTCTTCTCATTGGGGTCCACATCCCTGTTGTCTGTTTCAGATTAGAAAACCGTTCAGTGAAAACAACTATGTAATATATTCTCTTAGGACGATTCCCAGCTGAAAAACATAAGCCTTTACACTGGTTCATAATGAGACTGGAAAGGAAGGCGACAATGACAATAAGCATGAGGGTAGACAATGCTATTACAGGAGCCATGGGGAAGGATGACTAGAATCTAGCTACCTTATGTAACTTGGGGCCACATAGCGTAGAGAAAAACAGCTGGGCTTTGGAATACAAAACCAAGCTGGATTCTAATCTCGCTCCTCTTCATCCTGTGACCACAGCGTAGGGTTTATTCCATGGCTTTACAAGAAGACAAAGATCCATTCCTAGCAGATAAGAACTATATCCATACCTAAATATTTAAACTTTTAAAATTGCACCTTGGAAAGTCTCAAAAGTACCCTCCATGTTACTTAAAACAAAACAAAAAAACCCCTCAAAAACAAATAAACAAACAAAAAACTTAAAGTGCAAAAGTGAATGGCCATCGACCTAAGAGGGAAACAACAAAAATCAACCCAGAGACAAATCTAGGAGGGAAAATGCCTTCCCCCCACCTGCCTTGAGGAGGGGTTCACAAGTGCTCGCTGGAATGCATCACTTTGACCATGGCACAAAAAGAGGCGCCTATTATAAAATGTACATTTTCCTAACAAAAGTATTGCAGGCAACCTCCCTCTACGTGGCATGGAGCATTTTCTGAAAATCAATCAAGTCCTCTCATTCAGTGGGAGCCCAACCTCATTGTCTGTCCCTTCCTCCAGAAGCCGATTTCTGCCAGGTAGAAAATTAAGTTTCCTTTAACTCTTCTTTCAGACACAATGCTTCGGCATTGCAGAACTATCGTTCTGTGTGGGAAACCAACTTCCTGTCTCAATAAACAAGCACACACAGGCTTTTCTGGACACATAATGGAGTCTTTTTTATTTTATACAAAAATCATTCCACACTTAACACATCAATGAAGCCACTTAAGGTCTACTGCATCTGAATTAAAGAGGAATTGTGTGATCAAAGGGTGTGAAAAGAACCACACACGGTGTTCTTCAGACCCTCTACTTTTGTTACATTTGATACATAACAAACCCAATAAATATGCTTATCCCGGGAGCTAGTTTCATTATCTTACACCCTTAAGCCTGGTGAAAGTATTCCTGTATTACCCTTCATTCCACAGTGTCCATTTTATACAGGCAATTTTGGTGAAGAAATGAAAAATATTGGCATTCAAGGGGCCCTGGGTAAAAAAAAATCGGGGCAAGGGGGTTATTTCTGTTTCCCTGAATACAAATGTATATTTACATGTTTATACATGTAAATAAATGTATATGTGTGCATCCATCCATACATATTCTCCCTAAAGATGAACTATACATATAAATATATAATATGTATATCACTGCACACACATACACACACACACACAGACACTCCAAACAGTAACATGAGAAATTGTGTCTTACTAAATAATGAAATATAAAGCAAAAAAGACACGATGAAATTTCTTTAATGCCCAGAATTGAATTGGTGAATAGGACATTCTATAATCCTTTTATAGCTTTTCATCTTGGAAGCATAGCTTCTGTGAAGGTTACTAGGTATTTAACATTCACTGTATTTTTTTTTTTTTGGTATCATGTGTTCTAGAGAGATTGAAAAATTCCTAAAGAGAGTTCAGGCATCATCATAAGCCATGTATCATGGCTACACACATACTGCAGTGTATTTTGTGAATAATAATTCAAGTACTATAAAATGTTTCTTCCATGAAGTTGCATAAAAAGAATGAAATGCAAAATTTACAGTCAATGAATTAAAGTTGATTGAACACATTATCATTTAACTTTATGTGATCAAATCAATATTGGGTTGAAATATATTCCTTGAGCTATCATCCATATAGCTAGAGTGAACTCTTCAACAAAGATTCAGAATTATTCAGATACAAATTCTCTCATTGAGGAAAGAGTTTGAAGTGGAATGAACTCATTCAAGTATCATCTGTGGAGTGCCAATTAGAAGTCAGCCCTTATAGCAGGCACAAGGGAGTCAAAGATGAAAAAGACATGCTCCCCCTGTGTTCATTGTCCAATAAGAAAGGGAGATGTATTGGACAGATAATGACAATGGTAAGTGTTTTAGCAACTCTTTTGAGATGCCCAGTAGGAGCCTAGTGGAGGAAACAACTAGTTCAGTATGGGAAGTCAGCAAAGCCTTCCCCAAAGGAGTTAATACTTGAGCGTGGTCCTAATGATGGATGGGAGTATAAAGTTTGACAGAGGAACTGGAAGAAAAACATATCAGGGAGAAGGCACATGAGAGACAACAGTTGAAATCATGAAAAAACAGAAGTGCTTTTATTATTTCTTTATTTAAGCATAAGTGCTTTTAAATTGGTTCATAGTTGGATTGTAGAATCCATTGAGTGAAAAGAAGCATCAGATGAAGCTGAGATGATAGGCTGCGATCCAAACACAAAGAGACCTGGATGCCGTGTTAGAATATTTGAACTACACCCTTGTAAGCAATGTGGAACCAAGTAGGGCCTTAGCAGACCGAATTACCTGAACTGGATTTGGAATTTGTCCCAGTGAGATGTCTATACTGACCAGCCACTGAATAATTACTGAGATCTGGCAACCCATATGTCTCTAAACATTTTAGTCATTTGCAATTTGCTTTCCTAGCTTTCAGTTGCTTGACATTGCATGTCCCAGCTATGCAGAGGATGGACTAAAAGGTTTGGTTCGTAGACAGATATTTCCAGTGTTGTGTGGGCAATCACAAACGTTGAAAGAGAAAATATTCCATGAGGGTGAAAGTCCCTTTACCATGCTTCCCAAATAAATCATCACTGATAGTATCACTAATAGCAGTTCAGCTCTGTTTAAACACAGTTATTAAGATCAGATGACCATCTGTTTTCTGCTACAGTTTATGTCATGCAAACGTTTCCTATGGAACCTATGGACTGTTCTCTGTTGCACAGACAAATAAAGCTCAATAAATAACCATAAAAATAACAGCATATTGATATAGTTGTGCATTCTCTTCTTGATTAATTCTGTGTGTATACATACCCAAGGCCCGTATACCCTGTTTCTACCCAATCTGGCTTTCTCTGTGGAAAAATAAACCAATAAGGCTTTTTTTTCTTCACTATTTCTACCCTGAAATTTCTGTCATCTTCTACTTACACTCGCATAAAACAATGATGTTTCATTGATGCTTTTGAATGATACAGAGTCTTCTCCTTCCTTATTTTCATTTGGGGTTTATTTGTCCTTGAAATGTATGGCCTGCACTTGATGTTAGGATTTAAATGTGGTCTCAGGCAGGATCTTTCTGTCAACAGTCTGTAAGAATTTGAAAATAATGAGGAGGGAATTTTCCAGTAACAAAATGCCTACAAACATGCCTCTTAGATGTAATAAGCACAGAAATATCACCTATGTTGACTACAGGAGAAATCTCATGAAATAAGATGTATCCACTGTTCACTTTAAAGATACTATGACTTTGTCATGGATTTTTCCAGGTCTGAACACAAAGAGGTCCATACATTTATCCTAATTGATGCACTTAAGGGATCTAGTGACAAAGAGAAGGATTTTCAGAGAAAAACAACGACGTAAGTGAAAAAGATTTGAAGCCACATCACATAAGGAAATGTGGAAGGATCTGAGAAGCTATCATCTGAAGAAAAGAAGAATCTAGAAGATCTCAACAACCAGGTCCTAAAACTCACAGAACTATGTGGGATAAAAGGATTCAATTTACTGTGTATACCTCAAGAAGGAACCATGGGAGGAAGAAACACTGAGGTGGACATTGATTCCATATGGGGAGAAATCTTGTAACATTAAGAGTTATCTGTGCAATAGGCCAGCTGAGGAGAAGGGCTTGTGTGAGTACAGAAGTGTTCAAACCCAGGTCAGGGTATCATGAAGCAGGCATGAGATGATACAAGAATTAGGTGGGTTCTTAGATTTCTAGAGTCCTTGTCATTCTAACTGATCTGAATCTACTGATTTTCCTTTGGTTCACCCCAAAATTATGAAGTTCAGGGCTTTCTTTCTTCAGCATGAGTCCCACTGACCTCTGTTGTTCCTGATGTAGCTTTATGATTCAGACCTCAGTTCTCGACATCACATTTATTTAGAAATATCAGCCTTATCCTATAGCCTGGTATCTGGGGGTTTATTTTGTTTTGTTATTTTCAATCATAGCTAATGATCTGACACCAACTTCTGACTGATGCTTTCATTTGAAGATTTGATTTTAGTATTCTTGATCTTGAACTCCACTGCACAAAGGAGCAGAAAGAAAGATCTCAGCCTTTTCTTGTACAAAGGGATTTCAAGGCATTAAAAGTTTGGTGTGGGGTTTTCACATAGGTAATAATGCAATTCATGATTTGAATGGATCCATTCTTACCACTTTGCAAAATGATCACGATGTTAGTTGAATGTTTTTCTTTTCAAAGGCCTTTGACCGTTTTTACACATTTTAGCCTCGTGCCATAAATCTGAAACCAATTAAGAGTGAACAGCAAATTGGGAAAAGCTTAGAAGTTCTGATGTTGATCACTAATCTCTTGGGAAATTCAATTAGCCAGTGACCTATTTCGTCTACACAACTATTACTCCCCTGATCCCCCACCCCACCCCGATTATTAACCTGTACTGGGAGAAAGTTTCAGGACCAACTGACAAGACTCGTTGACTTAATAGGCTTGGAATTTCCCTGTAAGTACCCAAATTTTTAGAAGTAAGTTATCTCCCAAAAAACAAACTTTCTTGTCAAGAAAAGGGAGCTTAAACAGGCATCAAGCACACTCTTGCAGCTAAGCATTTTGATGAATGAAAAGTAAATGAGTCATAGGCATATGAATTACATTACTTTCTATGCACTTACATGTTTCAACATGAAGGGGTAACAAGTTGGAAGCTTTGTTCTTGATTCTTGAAAGCCAAACTTATCTGAACATGCCATTTGAGCCCACTTGAAGCTTAATGTGCCTTTATTTCTAACGCAGACTACTGCCTTTTGTGGCTTTTCATTACTGAAATATTTTCAGAATTCCAGAAAATTCACACTCACACTGGTGTTGATGGGAGTGTGTGTATACAATGACCTCTGAACATACTTTTGAGTCCAGAAATCTATCATTCTTTTTAAATTTAGGTGAGTCATACTGAGTCCATAGAACAAGTCTCCTAAGGTCATATCCTTACCACATAGAGGGGGGATTATTACGTATTAGTGAAAGGAGAAGAAATCGAGGAAGAAGTTCTTACATTTTGGTGAGCTATAGGCATTTATTGAAGGCTCAGTGCATGTCAGGCACTTAAGATACAAAGCAACAGGGCTCACTCTAAAGGAGCTCTTGGTCTGGTGAGGAAGCCAGACAAGGAAGCAGGTCATGTTCACACAGTACGAGACACTATTACAGGAGTATGTGCAGGGTACCATGGAAACACAGAGGAGGGGAGTCTTCCGAGAGGCATGGAAAGCATTCCTAGACGCACTGATGCTCAGGCCAGATGGAGGGATAAGAAGAGGTTAGATAGGGAGTGCAGAGTGGTGGAAGGTAAGGATACAGTCAGGCAGCTCTCTATGAGATACTGGGAGTTTGGGGAGTTGAGTACGGAGGTTACAAAGGGTTTCAGTTCCCAGTTGGGGAGTGAGGAACACCAGGGTTGGCAAAACAGGCTGGGGCTGGATCACAAAGGGCCTTGTCTGCTGGGCCAGAAAGCACAGATTGGTATTGGCTTTAGCTCATTTTACCAGGCTTCTTATGCCACCATTTCAATGGAGCTTGTACATGTTAGCATTGGGTTAACCATATGTCCTTGTACGGTTGTGTCTTTCTTTCATTTGTATGTTTCTCTCTCTCTCTTTTTTTAAATACAGTTTATCTTATAGGAAATCAGGGTAGGAGAGGGATTGGGTTGGGACTTATTATTTATTTATTTATTTATGTTTTTTATTTATTTTTGAGAGACAGAGAGAGACAGCACGAGCAGGGGAGGATCAGAGAGAGAAGGAGACACAGAATCCAAAATAGACTCCAGGCTCTGAGCTAGCTGTCAGCACAGAGCCCGATGTGGGGCTCGAACCCACGAACCATGAGATCATGTCCTGAGCTGAAGCCAGATGCTTAACCGACTGAGCCACCCAGGTGCCCCAAGGGACTTACTATTTAGACTTGAGCCCCGATAGAGGCATTTTAACATCTGCATCTACATTGCTTGTTCAACTTGGTTTGGTCCTTTTTATATACTTGGGCCTTGGTTTCCCATCTGGCCAAGTGAGATCACTGCCCTCTCTTTTCGTGTCACTCAGGAGAAAGCTTTTAGTTGACTACAAATGCTCTCATGTTCCTCATGAGACGAATTAGATGTTGGTAGAGAATTAGATGAACAATTCACTATCAACATCATCTAGGGCTGTATTAAATTTGGAATTGATACGTTGCCCAATTCTCAAGCCAGGCTATGGTGATTCATCACCTTTGATGATATTTTTTAAGAGGTAAAGAAAAGGAAACACAAGAAGTTCTCACAGAGATGAAGAAAGCATTATGCAATAAAACAGCTTTGGGAGTTGGGAGCCCATGGAGACACACCAACAACGTGTTTAAGGAGCATCAGTGTGAGAGTTTGGATCACGGATACAGAGGAAGCTGTTTGAGTGGAGTCTGGTACCATGGCTAAACATCTCTTCCCACATTTTCCTATTTTGGAGGTAATTTTAATGAATAAATGGTGGCATGTATCGAACATTTTTGGCATACTGAGTGCATTAGGCACTGGTGACACCATTATTATAACTTCTCCCAAAGGTAGGTTGCTATCATCTCCATATTACTGTGAGAATCTGAAGGTTCTAGAGGCTTGGCAATGTAGCAGAGGACCCACAGCTAGTGAGCAGTATGATGGGAGTTCAAAACCAGGTCTTCCTCACTCCAGAGCTCTTTACGACTCTGCTCTACTGTCTCCACACATTGCCTCGGTGACTGATTTTCAAATAAGGAGACAGTTTGGGATGAGGATACAGGGACTCTGCCACATGTGAGTTTAGTAAAAGGATCTGAGAAGTGAAGTCAGGAGTTGTGAAGAAATCACATTTCTTGAGCCTTTTCATGGCGAGTAGAAGCTGTTCAGTAAGATGCCTTGATCATTGGGAGACACTTGTACTATGAGCCTTAGTACAGTTTTCTACCCTCATCCAGTCACACAGGGCATTTCTTCTGTCCTTACCATGGTCTCTAAGTAGGAATCATAGGAGAACGACACTGTCTTCTGGCTTCATGATAAATTTTCCTTCCTTGTTTTTTGGGAATGGGACAGCAGAAAAAGAGGAGATGGGTTTTATTCAGTTGGCCTTTAAGAGAAAGGCCACTAGTACTTCAAAAGAAGCACTTGCACAATAAAAAGGATTTTTTCCCCATTTTATGGATGCGGAACCCAAAGAACAGTCAAGTCAGGAACTTGTTTAACTGCTTAATAAGAGCCGTTTTCAGGGGCGCCTGGGTGGCTCAGTCAGTTAAGCATTGGCTCAGGTCATGATTTCACAGTTCATTGGTTCAAGCCCCACATAGGGCTCTGTGCTGACAGCTCAGAGCCTGGAGCCTTCTTCAGATTCTGTGTCTCCCTCTCTCTCTGCCCCTCCCTTGCTCACTCTCTGTCTCTCTCTAAAAATAAATAAACAATTAAACATTTTTTAAAAAACAAAAGGCAATCATATGCAAGAGAAAATACAAATTTACAGTACTATATTTACTAAAAGAAAAATCCACATATAAATGGACCTGCAGTTCGAAACTATGTTGTTCAAAGGGTCATCTGTATTGGCTACCTGAATCTGAGTAATTTGGGCTTCAGTTTGCCTTAAAGGAATGGGAAGGACAGATGATATGTCCCAAGTTCATTTCTTTGCTCTTGTACTTGTCTGTCTGACAGTCAGAGAGCAGGACCCTGTCTACAGGGGTTTGGGTGAAAATCGCGCTCAGGCTTCAGGGAGAAAAACCCCATGCCTTACAATGGATTTCAACACTTCCTTGGTCAATCCTGCTACCCAACCAAGTATTTAAGTGGTTGATGTATAGCCACATAATACTAGCCACAACACCTTTAGACATTAAGCTCAAGTATCAGCCTCTGCTAGGGCTTAAGGGGAATGGGGGAGAAGAGCCAGCCCACAGCATTCAGACTGCTGGGCTCCAGCAGAGAGTAGAAAGCCACTTGTGGCTCCATGGCCCTTGCTCTGGACCTTCCGGCACTTTCAGGTGCTCCTGCCATTCTCCCCTCCTGACTTCCACTCTTCTCTCATGCAAGACTACAAACTCTCCCCTTCCCTCCGCACCTCACCAAAATCAAGTCCTCTCTCCTTTATCCTTCAAAAAAAGGGGGAAGCACAATAAACAAAGTAAAACACGTGACACACCCATGGTGAATGTATGCTTCAGTTCTTTTCTTCTTTTTTTTGGGGGGGGGAGTGAGCAAGGAGCAGAGAGAGGGAAAGAGAGGGAGAGGGAGTGAGAGGGAGAGAGATAGAGAGAAGCGGCGCTCACCTGAAGCGGGGCCCGTGTTCACCCAAAGCAGGACTTGAACTCAGGAACTGTGAGATCATGACCTGAGCCGAAGTCAGATGCTTAATGACTGAGCCACTCAGGACCCCGGTAAGGTCCAGTTCTGACTCTTCTACACCAATACGAATTGGCCTCAGGTTCTTAAAAACAGCTGGTTGACTTCACCTTCATTCATCCTAATACTATAGAAACAGTGTCTAGCACCGGGAGATGCTTCTGGTTACAGGCAGGAGGGTGGAGTGAGAGGAGGCAGAGGCGGGGGGGCAGTGGGCTCCACCCATCCCCACCATCATGGGCAGTGCCTACCACTGCCATCAATCACAGGTGTCCATCAATCACAGGTCCATCAATCACAGGTAGCAAGAGGAGGTGGCTGATGGTTCAGCAGCAGCAAGACCAGGTGCGGGAGAGGGGCCAGATTCATCAGGGTTCTTCCCAGAGCAGGAAGGCAAAGGGGAGGGAAGACAGATCCTGGGGAGACTCAGCTTTGCTGTTATACTAGGCTGAGGCTTAATGGGGGACTGTGGGATGGTCAGCCCTGGGAGGTTTTAAAGCTATGTCCGACAGGGTGGCCACCAGCCTATGTGCTATTGAGCCCTTGAAATGTGGCTGGTGAAACCCAGAAACTGAATTTTAAACTGGATATATATTTTATTGATTTAAATATAAATTTTATTTTATTTTATTTATTAAAAAATTTTTAATGTTTATTTTTGAGAGAGAGCAGGGGGAGGGGCAGTGAGGGAGGAAGACAGAATCCGAAGCAGGCTCGAGGCTCTGAGCTGTCAGCATAGGGCCTGATTCGGGGCTCAAACTCACAAGCCTTGAGATCATGACCTGAGCCAAAGTCGAATGCTTAACCACTTGAGCCACCCAGATGCCCCTAAATATAAATCTTAAAACAAAAATTTCGTTTATGTATTAATTAGAAAACATCTAAGTATGTTTGGAACAACTTGGATATGCGAATCTACTTCTTCAACTGTAAGTTTTATGAAATCTAAATCTAAATTAACTATTTTTGATGAAAATTTGTGTCTGAATTAAGATGTGTTGTTAGGTATAAAGCGAATGCTGGGTTTTGAAGCCTTAAATCAAAAACAGAGAATATAAACTTTCATTAACATTTTGCATTGATTACATACTTTGAATATATTGGGCTAACTAAAATATACTGTTAAAATTTTTTTAGAAAACAACAGATTCCAGGGTTCCTGGGTGGCTCAGTTGGTTGAGCATCTGACTCTTGATTTTGGCTCAGGACATGATTCTAAGGTCATGGGATCAAGCCCTGTGTCAGGCTCTGTGCTGCGAGTGGAGCCTGCTTGAGGTTCTCTCTTCCTCTCCTTCTGTCCCTCCTCCACTCATGCTTGCTCACTCTCTCTCTCTTTCTCAAAAAAAAAAAAAAAAACAGGTTCCATTCTATGGGAGTTAAGGTACATTGATCAATAGATGGTCCTCTTGCAGTAAACAATTCTTTTTACTGTCTACCTTTGCATTCATTCACCCATCAAATTTTCTATAAAGCAATATTGTATAAATAGTGTTATAATAAGAGCTGTGACATTAGAAGACATGGGTTAAAAGAACATATATTCTGGTTTATTCAATGTGTATGTGTTACTTAAAGCTATGCTTCACACCATCTGACTAAGCTGTTTTCTCATCTACACAATGAAGGTGAAATTTAATGCCAATCTCCAAGAGCTTTCGTGAGGATTAGATGAGGGAACAAAAGTTAATTGCCTAGCATGAAGCATGATATTTCAGTTCTCAATGAATATTAGCTGCACTTGGATTAGCCCCTTTTGTCAGGGTCCCTCATTTTGGGTGACCAGTTGTTCTGATTTGTCCAGACTCTTCCAGTTTTAGTACTAAAAGTCCTAGGTCTCAAGAACCGTCTCAATCCCAGGCAGATCAGGAGAGCTAATCACCCTACATCATAACTGAAGGATCCGCAAATACTGACAATAGTCATTACCTTCTATACCACCATTGGAAAGCATCTAAAGGTGAAAAGATGGGAATTAGTGGAAAACGATTGTTTATGAATACTGTCTGCATGATAGTAGTAAATACAAAATTATGAGTGCGGCTAGACCATAGCTATTACAGGTTGAGGGTTAAAGGGAAAGGACCCTTTTAAAAAAAACACTTTGCCTTGTTCCTAGCTTCCAAGAAAATCTGAGTTGTTAAATAAGATAATACATCATTTATAGTATGTAATATTTATTTAAAAATTAAAGCATACTATCAAAATATGTTGATTTTTTTAAAAACATAGATACAGAACAAATCTAAGATTTGTTAAAATATAGAGCAAAAGAAAGGAAATATGGACTAAGTACATCAAGTGTATCCCTTTTTGTGCTTGTGAGTAACCTTAGTGTGAACCTCTTACTCACCATGCTTATTCTCACGAGGATTTTAAACATCTGATTAATAATCCCACGTTAGTATGCTTTTTGGCCTGCTTCTTCCTTTGGCTTCCTAGGAGGCAACTTCAATTTCTGTGTTATTCTGAAGATGATGTCCTCTAAAGAAAGTATCCCTTTTATTATTTTCATTTTTTAATGTCTATGTGGAATGTACCTAGAGAGAGTCTCTTTGGAGTCCTCTGGGTCCCGGGGAAGTTCTGCCTTACACTAAACTGAAATAAGTCTGTTCTTAGCTATTGTTTTAAGACTAAAGATGGTCTTGGAGCACCTGGGTGGGTCAGTTGGTTAAGCGTCTGACTTCAGCTCAGGCCACGATCTCACTGTCTGTGGGTTTGAGCCCTGCATCGGGCTCTGTGCTGACAGTTTGGAGCCTGGAGTCTGCTTCAGATTCTGTGTCTCCCTCTCTCTCTCTGCCCCTACCGTGCTCGCACTCTGTCTCTCTATCTCCCAAAAATAAATAAAAATGTTTTTTAAAAAAATACTAAAGATGGTCTCATTTATCCTCTTAAGACTAAAGGTGGTATCATTCTGCCTTAACTGATTTTAAATAAAGTCCTTATGTTGGAGCTGGATGAATAACTTAACAAGTTGTCTTTTAAGCATCTAGTCCTTTAAAAAAATATAAAAACAGCATATGTTACATACAAAGTTAATTATTTAATAATTACAAGCAGACATACCTCTCCAAAATGTCTACATAATATAAAAACAATTGGTCAGATTCTGCTACTGGGCATTTACCCAAAAATACAAAAACACTAATTCAAAGAGATATATGCACCCCCATGTTTATGGCAGCACTATTTACAAAAGCCGAGATATGGAAACAGCCCAAATGTCCATCCTTAGATGAATGGATAAAGAAGATGTGGCATTTATATATATATATATATATACACACATATATATAATTATCTTATCTTATATATTATAATATAATATACTATATATAACATATATAATATATAATTTTATAATATATATTATATATTATATTATTCCACCATAAAAAAAAATGAAATCTTGTCCTTTGTAGCAACATGAGTGGATCTAAAGGGTAGAATGCTAAGTGAAATAAGTCAGTCAGAGAAAGACAAATGCCATATGATCTCATTCATATGTGAAATTTAAGAAACAAAAACAAACGAACAAAGAAAAAAAAGAGACAAACCAAAAAACAGACTCTTAGCTATAGAGAACAGGCTGATGGTTACCAGAGGGGAAGCCAGGAGACTGGGTGAAAGAGTTGAAGGGGATTAAAGGGTACACTCATCATGATGAGCACTGAGTAATGTATAGAACTGTTGAATGACTATATTGTACGCCTGAAACTAATATAACACTGTATGCTAACTAGACTGGAATTAAAATTTTAAAAAATGATACATTTAAAAATATTTAGCAGTTCTATAAAAAAGATCAGCCAAATGAAATTTCATAAATGAAACTGACTATTGAAGACATTCACTTTGAAATTAATTGTATTTTCTTCATGTTGATATGACATAGCCTGGATATTTGGAGCCTCAAGGGCAAACTAATATTTAACAGAATTTTAAAATACATACATTTGTATTTGTCTATGTATGTATTATGTATCCATCATTAATTATATATACTCATCCCCAGATATCAATGAATTATTTCCAAAGAAAAGAAAGGATATGGAATACGTATTACATCTATTGTTGCTATCTTTAAAATGTCTAGATGCAAGTTTCCATTGAAAAAAAGTATTAAATGCCAAGTACACATCTGTATTTTTTGCTATATGGCATCTGTTGAAGATGTCATCTAGGACGGATATAAAAACAGCCTGACCAGGTCTGAATTCTTACTAATCTCAGGCGAAGGAGAACATTTGCTATTGATAAAGCCAGTTAATCTCCAGAGTACAACTTGGGCTTTATGCATTTTTAGATGAGCATCACATGCATTGATTGGCATTTGCTTCTCATACAAGTCTCAAGTGCCAGCCGCCATGAGATCTGTGACTATGATTCAGTGTTCCACCTCCATGAAGAAAGAGACTCCAGAGCTGATAAAAATGAATGATTGTCTTTCTTTAATTTTGAAAATGCCTTACAAACATTAACTAACAGATGCATCTGATTGGAGAACTCTACACCATCGCATAGTCTATCACACAGAGGGATCTTCATTGCATGTGGTGTGATACATTGGCAACCACAATGGAAAATTAACTTAGCTCCTAACAATAATTCTGGAAGCTACGTAGAAACTGAGAGTGATTCCATGTAGCATTTTAGGAAAAAAGATTCCTAAGAAGGAAACTCTTTTATCCATTTTTTTGGCCAAGGACATTATGGTTTCAAAAAAAAATTTTTATAAAAAGGGAAAAAGTCAATCCACAGTTTTACTCACAGCTGAGATTGATTTTAAGTGTATCAGATATGAAATGCAGAAATGGTTACTAACAGTGCAACTGCACTTAGGAAAAAGAAAGTTCTCTCATTGGTCAGGTGAGTTTTTTCCATGAAATGAGTGATAGCTTTCATGTTCCTGGACTTTCAGATTGGGAAGATGAGTTCTCAAATTCTTGGTTTGTCCAATGTGTAAATAATGAAAATAGTCATTTATATTCATATCTTGACACATACATAGGTTTTTCTATATCATGTACCTAGAACAGCTCACCATGGTTTTTCTAGCACCTAACATAGTACCTGGTACTCAAAAATGTGTTTGTTGAAGGACTAATTAAATTAATGGCATCCAATAAATATTCATATTTACATTATCAAAGAAATCTATGTATTTGCAACTTTGGTTTTGACCATGATTACTAGGGTATTACTAGGGATTGAAAATTTACAAGGCCTTGGGGCACCTGGGTGGCTCAGTCGGTTGAGTGTCCAACTTTGGCTCAGGTCATGATCTCACAGTTTGTGGGTTGGAGCCCAGCATTGGGCTCTGTGCTGATGGCTCAGAACCTGGAGCCTGCTTAGATGCTGTGTCTTCCTCTCTCTCTGTCCCTTCTCCAATTGTGTTCTGTCTCTCTCTCTCTCTCAAAAATAAATAAACATAAAAAAAAATTTTTTAAAAAAAGAACTACTCTTACTAAGAAAACCTCCAGAAAAATTGTTAAACGTATCTGTATCATAGAAATCAGTTTCAAAAAATACCAGATAATATATGGCTCAATATAATGCACACATTTTTGGTTCCAGTTGCTTGCATGTTAATTCACATGGATTTTTATTCCTAAACAGTAGGAATCCATTTTGTTCCATTTACCTGGACACTCCTTCTGGTGTCTCACCAATACTGTGAACGATGTTCTCCCTGAATCAACCCTATGACTACAAAGGACAAATCCACTTTACACTGCAGTTCATGTAACGTCTGTCAGGTATATTAGGATGTAATTGACTCTAATTAGCTCTCCCACCAATAGAATTATTCTCTACCTTAGGTGAATAACACTCTGAAAAGAGATATAGTTAGTATTAAAGAAAATGTCAAAAATCGCTTTCGTTCTGATTCTCAGCTATAATTCTCATGGATCTCAAAAAGGTCCACACTAACCAAAATTGATATGAAAAATAAAATTGATAAGGAGATTGCATTGCATAAAACTAAATGATTATTGCCTCTTGTGATTCCTGAAATCCCATTAAACACACACACACACACACACACACACACGTATGAAACAAATTTACTAGAGTATAATTACTAGGGTAGTATTTCTTGTTATGAAGAAAAGCCTTGTAATGCAAAAGGCATTGCATGGCTTTTCTTCAAAGAACTTGGCAACCAAAATGATCTGGCATTAACATGCCTGTTTACCAGTGATAACTAAATAATTAGCATAGAACTCTGAAACTGGACAAAATGTATGAAGTAACCATTTTCAGTTCTTGGACCATAGGCAGCATAGAATAGTGACTCTTGTGGGAAAGAAACTAAATTAGGTGAGCTCCATAATCTCTCTGGTTTTCTGCTTGGAAGCAGTTTCTAAACAGTAACGCAGGGCAAAGGAACTCAAAAAAGCAGCGGTGTTGCTTGGCTAAGAAAGGGGACAGAGTTTGGCGTTTCTGTGTTGGCAGGAATTTGTGGGTCAGGACACCAGATTAAAGGGTACTGGACAGAGGAACTTCAAAAATCTATACAGGGAGCACTTGAGTATTTGAACATCAAGTCATACATGCAGGGCAGGAAACCAGGAGGTCCTGTAAACAACAACTACTAAGCAAAGACTACTACTGGAGAAAGAAAAAATACTGAGGAGCTGTGAATAGAACAAGTACTAGAGCTTGCACAAGACAGAGAGACATTCAAATTCCAACCAACCAGAGTGTAGAGACCTCTTAGAGAAGACAAAGAGCTCAGTAGAGAATCCAGAAAAACCATGCTTTAGGAGAAGGGCAAATTTATCCCTAAAATCTACTCTAGACCTGCCTTAATGAAGTTTAAAAACAAGACCCAAAAGAATCACACCGTTTTGATTTAACTGCCTTCTAGAACAAAATGCAACACTCTATTAAGAAGACAGCCAGAGCCAGACCATCAACAATGTAAGACCTATAATGTTCAGCATCAAATCAGAAACTATTACATATAAAGAAGCCATAAAATGTGACCCTTAATGGGAAGAAAAATCAGTTAATAAAAACAGACCCAGAAATGATAAAAATAATGGAATTAACAGTCAAGAACTACAAAACAACTATTATAAAGTTTAAACTATTATAAACTATTACAAGGGCTTAAAGAAAAATACGGACAAATTGGGGTAAGAGGTAGAGAAGCACAATGGAGAATGAAAATTTTATAAAAGAACATAAAAGAACCAAAGAGAAACCCTAGAACTTAAAAAAAAACAAAAATTTGAAGTAAAAATTTCACTGGATGAGCTTAACGGCAAAAGAAGAAAATCAGTGAATTTAAATACAGGAAAATAGAAATTATCTAAACTGAAATACAGACAGAAAAAGGGATGAAAAAATATTAAAAAGTCTCAGTGTGGGAGTTAAATGTATGGCAGCAATAGAAAGATAAGAAAAGCCAGGAAAAAAAAACTTTTAAGTTTCTATGTTTTATATGAGATGGACTGATATTAATTCAAGACAGACTACAATAAGTTAAGGATTCTAATAAATGAGGTATAAATAATAAGACAACAGAAGATACAAAATGGAAAAGTAAAATATACTCAGTTAATCCAAAATTAAGCTGCAGAGGAAAAAAAAACAAAATACAGATGAGACAAATAGAAAAAAAATAGCAAGATAACAACACTAAATCCAACCATTTAAGTAAATACATTATATATAAATATATGGACTAAATATTTCATTAAAAGGTGAAACTGTCATACTGTGTTAAGCATGACCCAATATGTGCATTGGGTGGCATCCAATAAATATTCATATTTACACTATCAAAGAAATCTATGTATTTGCAACTTTGGTTTTGACCATGATTACCATGGTTACAAACCAGACCATGAGCCTGTTTGTAACATACTCACACATAATGTAAAGACACTGATAAGTTACAAGTAAAAATGTAGGAAAAAAAATATACCACGAACACAGTAATCAAAAGAATAAGGAGTGGCTATTACCATTAGACAAAGCTGACGTCAGAAAAAGTAGTTTTACCAGAGATTAAGAGAATAATGATAGAATTATCAAATCATGAGGAAGACACTGTAATGATAAAAGAGTATGCATCCAATAACAGAACATCAAATTCATGAAGCAAAAATGGATGCTAAAGGAGTAAGCAACAGACAAATTCATAATTACAGCCAGAGATTTCAACACTCTTATCTCAACCATTGATAGAATAGCTAGCCGGTACTTCAATAAACATATAGATGATTTGAACCATTAACCATATACTTAACTTAACTCTAACATATACATAACTTTATATATGTATAAAACATCATTCCCAACAAATTGGAAAATCTACATATTTCTCAAGGGACCATAAAATACAACCGATGGGGCACCTGGATGGCTCAGCTGGTTGAGTGTCCAACTTCGGCTCAGGTCATGATCTCGTGGTTTGTGGGGTCAAGCCTCAAGTCAGGCTCTGTGCTGACAGCTTAGAGCCTGGAGCTTGCCTTGGATTCTGTGTCTCCCTCTCTCTTTGTTCCTCCCCCGCTGGTGCTCTCTGTGTCTCTCCCTCTCTATCTCAAAAGTAAACATTTAAAAAAACCCGCACAGCCAAGATAAACTCTATGCTGAGCCATATGACAAGTTTCAATAAATTTAATAGAATTTAAGTCCTTTACAGTATGTTCTTTGACAACAACAGGATTAAATTAGAAATCAATAACAAAAAAGCATTTGGAAAATCCTCTACTATTTGGAAATCAATCAAAATACTCCTTAGGGGCACCTGGGTGGCTCAGTCGGTTAAGTGTCTGACTTCGGCTCAGGTCATGATCTCACGGTTCGTGGGTTCGAGCCCTGCGACGGGCTCTGTGCTGACGGCTAGCTCAGAGCCTGGAGCCTGTCTTCGGATTCTGTGTCTTCTCCTCTCTCTGACCTGCCCCTGCTCACGCTGGCTTGCTCTCTCTCAAAAATAAATAAAACATTAAAAAAATTTTTTTAAATAAAAAAACAAAATACTCCTTATTAAACTACTGGCATAAGACAAAGTTAAAAGGAAATTAGAAGATATGTTGAACTAAATAAAACTAAAAACATAACATGAAATTTGTAGGATGAAGTTAAAGCAGTGCTTAGAAAGAAACTTAACATCTTTTAAATGTTTTTGTCAGAAAAGGGGAATGGTTTAGGGTGCCTGGGTGGCTCAGTCGGTTAAGCATCCAACTCTTTGTTCTGCTCGGGTCGTGATCTCAGAGTCTGTGAGTTCGAGCCCTGCATTGGGCTCTGTGCAGGCAGTGTGTGGCCTGCTTGGGATTCTTTTTCTCCCTCTCTCTCTGCCCCTCCCCCACTAGCACTGTCTCTGTCTCTCTCAAATAAATAAAGCTTAAAAATGTTTAAAAAATTAAAAAAAGAAAATGGGAATCATTTAAAAGCAATGATCTAAGATTCCAGTTCAAGAAGTAAAAATATCAGAAAAAAAATGAGCCCAAAGTAAGAATATAGAAGGAAATCATAAGGATAAGAGCTGAAAACAATTAAATAGACAAGTGGCAAATAATAGAGAAAAAATAATGGAAAAACAAATTGGCTCTTTCACAAGATTAATAAAATTCTTAAGCTTTTAGCTATACCAATCAAGAAAAAAGAGAAAAACACAAGTTATCAATATTACAAATAAAAGAAGAGGTATTAATACAGGTCATTCAAACTTAAAAACTTGATGGGTGAATAATATGAACAACTTTATGAAGATAAACTTGATAATTTACATAAAAAGGAAAAAGCCCTCAAAAAATACAAATTATTAAGGATAATGTAAGAATAAATTTTAAAAAATCATAATATTCGGTTAAGCATCTGACTTCGGCTCAGGTCATGATCTCACTGCTCGTGGGTTTGAGCCCCACGTCAGGCTCTTTGCTGACAGCTCAAAGCCTGGAGCCTGCTTTGGATTCTGTGTCTCCCTCTCTCCCTGCCTCTCCCCAATTCGCACTCTATCTCTCTCTCAAAAATGAATAGATGTTAAAAAATTTAAAAAAAATCACGATAGCTCTATATCCATTAAGAAATTTATTCATAATTTAAAAATATTCCCACAAAGAAAACTCTAAACTCAGATGACTTCATTGGTGAGTTCCATCAAACAATTAAGGAAGAAATAATACAAATTGGATACAAACTCTTTCAAGAAGATAAGAAGAAGGAACACTTACCAATTCCTTTTATGAGGCCAGTTTTACCCTGATACCAAAACCATTTAAATCCATTACAAGAAACGAAAATTACCACTCGATAACTGTCATTAGTGTAGATCAAAATTCCTTAAGAAAATACTAACAACCCTTCATCATGAACTAATGAAGTTATTCCAGAAACACAGAAACATTTTAATATTCAAAAAAATCAATGTGATTCAACATATTGATAGGAAAAATAAAAATTATTTGCTTATTTCATTAGTTGAAGAAAAAGCATTTGACTAAATTTAACACCCAGGGTTTTAAAAAATAGAAGTTGATAAGCTGATTCTAAAATGTAGTTGGAGCAGCCCCTCGGTGGCTCAGTCGGGTTAAGCGGCCAACTTCGGCTCAGGCCATGATCTCGTGGTTCATGAATTTGAGCCCGGAGTCGGGCTCTGTGCTGACAGTTCAGGCCTGGAGCCTGCTTCAGATTCTGTGTCTCCTTCTCTCTCTGCCTTTCCCCTGCTCACGCTCTATCCCTCAAAAATAAATAAACATTAAAAAAAATAATAAAAAAATGTAGTTGGAAATGCAAGAATTTACAAGAGCCATAATAATTTTGAAAAGTCTAACATAGTTGAAAGGTGCACAGTAGCTGATTTTAATACCTATAATGAAGCTAAAAAAATTAGTATAGTGTGGTATTGATATGAATATTAACAAATAGATTAGTAAGATAGAACTTAAAGTAGAAAAGATCTACTAATTTTTTTCTATTAATTTTTGACCAAGGTGCCCAAGTAATTTAATGGGTAAGGATTATTTATTTATTATAAATAATTATTTATATAATTTATATATTTATATAACTTATTATATAAATATACTATAAATAATTATTTATAAATATTTTATAATTAATTTGCAACCAATAGTGCTAGAAAACTATACCTACCTGAAAGAAGATGAAAAAATTGAAACCCCAACTTCATACATACACAAAATTTAATTTGGGATTGATTACAGACCTAAGCCCCCAAAACTATAACTCTACAACTCTGAATCTTCTACAAGAAAACAGAAGAATATATTAATCATTTAGGGATAAACAAGAATTTCTTAGATATACTCCAGAAAGAACCAAATATAAAAAAAATTGTTAAATTGGACATCAATTTAAGAATCTGTCTATCATCTATCTATCATCTGTCTATCTATCTATCTATCTATGGGTGGGTGTCATATTCATATATCACATATATATGACAAAAGACTTGTTTTTAAAATATATAAACAACTCCTTCAACTCAATAATAATAAGACAAACAACAATAAAATGAATATCAGTCACCATACATACACAAAAAACTATATGAATAGTTGGTTGGCACTTGAAAAAGTGTTCAACATCATTAGCTGTCAGAGAAATGCCAATTTAAGTCCCAGTCAGATACCTCTATGCACCTAGTAGAATGATGAACCACCTCGAATGTTGTTGAGTGTGTGAAGTAACTGACTCTGTCATACATTATTGATAGAAGTGTAAATGGTACAGCTACTTATGAAGTGTGAGCACTTTTCACAAAATTAAACATATACCTACCCCATGACCCAGCAAGAGAAATGAAAACATATGTACACAAAGAGATATGTACAAAATGTTCATAGAACCTTTATACTTGAGAGCCCAAACCTTTTAACAACCATAATGAGCACCAATAAGAAAATGGAAAAAAAAAACCAACAACCAAATTATTGTATATCCATGCACTGGAATACTTCTCAGCCATACAAGGAATGAATTACAAATGAAAACAACAGCACAAATGACCCTCAAAAATATTTGAGTGAAAGAAGCCAGAACCCAAAGAGTACAGACTACTCGACTCTGTGAATATGCAGTTCTAGAAAGGGCAAAACTAATCTAGGGTGATAGAAATCAGAACAGTGTTTGCCTCTGGGGTGGGAATCAGCAATTGATTGGGCAGAAGTATGAGGGATCTTTGGGGGCGATGGAAATGTTTTATATAGTTAGTTCTGCTAAACACTTGTTTTGAAGATGTGACTTTGTTCCAGTGCAATTGATACATTAGAGAAAATTTTGATTTTTCATTTGCTTATGTGTGATTCTGCCTGCAGGAAATGTAGGTGAATGCAGAAAAGTGCATCCAGTCGAACTGAGCTGCACAGGAAAACACAAATCTCACACAAAGGAACACACCTGAAACATCTACGTATTAGGAGCCACACCCATCCACATAAGGTGTTACGTATTTCTGCTCATTTCAAAGAACGCTCCTCCCTCCACTTTACAATAACTCACAAACTTCAGCCCTTCTGATGCCCACTTCCATGAGCAAATAATAGGTCTTTTTCAAGGTAAAGTGCCATATTTATTATAGCATTTATGAACCGCTTAATCACCTAATGTGTAAAACTACACTACTGTTTTTATTAGGCTCCTACTTATTTTTACATGTCACCGACAAAAGTTTGATTTTGCCCCAGTCCCATTTTTTGTAGAAGACTTAAGACAGGGGTGTCTATTGCATGGTTTTGCATGACAGTGGTGGTTTGGGGCAATGCCTATTTTGCATTGCAGCAGAATTGACTGGATCTTGTTAGGCTTTGTGTTGTGTAAGTGAATTCAATGGTCAGATCTAATCAAACTGTGTACCTAAAATCTGTGTATTTCCTTATAGGTAAATGTACCTCAATAAAAGAATATAACATTATATTAATATTACTACACATATGTGTCTATTTAAGGTCTACATCTTATGACTATGTTGGTCCTTGGTTTCTCACGCATTTCATTTTACTTCCCAGTAAGTAACAAACTGCTCACAGTCCCTGGATGTGACATGTTCTCTTATGGCATTCTGAACTCAACATTACTCCATCTTTGCCAGATTAATTTCTACTAATCATTACATTTTCGTTCAGATATCACTTCTTCCAGGAAGCCTTCCTGGTTATTATTTCCCTTTCAGTCTGATTGAATGAACCTCACATATGCTCTCAAAGCATTGTGTGCTCAGAGTTATCATAGCTTTTGCCACATTTTGTAGGCATTACTTACCACTGCTTTGAGATCATAGCTTTCAAACTAAGAATTATGTTTTTTAACCCTGAATCTCCACCCTGCTCAGTGTCTGACATGTGTTAGATGCATAAAGTAATTTTATCTGAAAATAATCTGAATAAATGAATGAATGTTTTCGAACTATTTTATTGGTTTCCCATTCCTAAATAACAAACACAAAATGAATGGCTTAAAACACAAATTTTTTAGTCTTATAGTTCTAGAGGTCAGAAGTCCAAAATGAGTCTCAGTCGTATCGGCATGGCTTCATTCCTTCTGGAAACATTAGTGAAGAATTCTTTTTTTTTCTTTTTTTTTTTTTTTTTGCCTTTTCCAGCTTCTACATGCTTCCTGCATTCTGTGGCTCATGGCATTTTTTCCATTTTCAAACCAGCAATATCACTTGTACCTCTGCTTTCTATTGTCACACATCTTCTCTGAGTCTCCTACTTCCCTCTTTCAGTTTTAAAAGAGTTGTAATTACACTGGACCCCCCCCCCCCAGATAATCTCCCCATCTCAAGATCCTTAACTTAATCACATCTGCAAAGTCCCTTTTGTCATGGAAGGGAAGATATTCACAACTTCCGTGTATTAGGATATGGACCTCCTAACACCTCTGGGGGCGTTACTCTGTCTACCACCACAAGCAAAGTGCTCGTTCTTTTTTGTGCTTTTGCAATGACTGTATCACCTGCCTGGAATTCTGTTATTCCCTGTATTCATATGTCTCACTTCCTCTTGTACCTAATGTCTTTGCTCAAACATTGCAACAGTGAGATCTGCCCTTGTCCATCCTATTCAAAATGGCAACCTGTATCCCCGCTTCTGCTAACACTCCTGATTACCCTTATTGTTATTTTTTCTTTTTCCTGTAGCCTATTTATTACACTTACTGTGGTTTTTAAAAATTGTTTCTTTTACCCAATAGAATATTAGCACTATGAAGGCCAATTAATTTCGTCTGCTTTGTATGTTAATGTAGCCCAAGAATCTAGAAGCATTACCTGGAAGACAGTAAGGATTCAATAAACACTTGTTGAGTGAATTGGATGAATGGCTGAATACATAAGAATCCCTTCTGCTGTAGAACATTGCAGATGCTTGCAAACAGAAAGGAGTCAGGGCTGTGCACATACACAGAGAAGCCATTCTTTGGCAAAAATAAAATGGCATTAATTTTGCAAAGGCCATTAGAAGAAAGTAAATTCCTTAGAAAGAAAATAATCATGACTTTCTATCCACAAAATCTGAGCGTTGAGAAATTGCAGACCGAGGGACTGAAATTTACCTGAAATGCTCTGACCAGGGAGCCATTTCAGCACAGACTGTCACGGGGCAAAGAAAGCAAGGGACAGTGAGCAATAGAATGACTGACAAAAGCAGAATAGGTTTCAGACTGAATCAAGTACTTACGAAAGGGCTTGGTTCATGTGTGTCTCATCAAAACCTAGTGCGAGGGGGCTGGAATTTAATGATCCCTTTCCTAGATTGAATTATTTATCATTTGTTGGACATAAATAAGCTGGGTTTTAATTCAGTGTGGCCTTTGTACCAAGGTGTACCTTCGACCATTTTCAAACCATCCTTCAATTATATTCATCAAGTTCGGTGTTAAAGAAAATTTTGAAATCGCCCTGCAGAGAGCTATGTGAACAATGGATCTAAATAGCAAATGCAGGTAATATTCTTGGGCTCAACGTAGTCATGTTAAGCAGTATTTTGTACAGAATAGGGCCTTAAAAAGGATACCTTTTTAAGGTATTCACATTTTTCTGTGAATGCCACACATTCCAAGCTGTGTGTCCTTGTAATGTACGTTTGTGCACATCTACACAACAGGATAGCTAGGTCTCATTGGTTATGGTTATGGTTTCCTGAAGAAACTAGAGTAGGTCTTTCTGGCTCTGAGCAAACTTAAAATGTAGTTGATCTCAGAAACCTTTACATGAACATCAGGTTGTGCTCAGCTTAAAAACTGAGCTGAACTAGAGTCACTAGACGTACTGGTAGTTGCTCTGATTCTGGCCCAACCTTGGCCCGGAGAAGGCAAAACGTTTCTCTTGATTTCCTCATCACAACCTTGAAACAAGTGGGCCTTTGCAAAATGTTTTCATTATGTAATAAGGGATGGCAAAAGAAAAATAAACACAGGGTAGAAGGATATAAACAAAAACGGCTTAAAAATTAGAGGGTTCTGCTCCTACCATGGCTTATTTCTCTCCTTTCTGGAAGGTGCCTTAGAATAACTACCTTCTGTGAGCTTAAGGGCAGGAAAACTTTGCAAGTACCTAGGCTGGGCCCCTCACATCTGAACTCCCAACCCACTTCTTTGCACCTTCTTTTTTGACATCTTTAGCTGTATGTTACCATCTAATCTAAAGCACAATATCAGTGTCTGCTCTAAGAGAGTTGCTTTTTTACTTGGCTGAATGACCCCCTTCAGATGAGACCTTGTCTTATATCCACAGGAACGGGGACAGGTCCTATAAAATAACAAAGGAGTACTAACTTGGTAGTTGAGTAACCTAAATTCTTGCCCTGGTTTTCTTACCAACTTAACTTCTGAAATCTCATCTACAAAAATGAAGTGATTGACCTTGCCTGACTTTAAGGCCCATTCAAGTTCTAGTCTTCTATTATCATCCTTAACCAACATGATTGAAATCCTGCTATACGTACAGGGACTGTATCCTTATTTTTCAAAAGAAGATAAAGAAGCTCAGGAAAGTTAAGTGACTTGCTCACATCACACCTCTAGTAAATGGCAGAGCTAGACTCACCCCCCGATCATATCCACAGAACAAATGTCTTTGCAAACACCACACTGTTGTGCTTAAGAATAATGGCTATAGCATCACAGACAGAAAAGAAAAGATCCAGTGAGTTGGACTCTGATCCCGTGAGTCAGGAACGGCCATATTTTATAAGATCTTGGAAGCTTAGTCTTGGTTGATGAGCTCAGAGACAGGCATAAACCAAATTTGGAAAGTAGGATCTTTCCACAGAATTTGGAAATGTGACAGGGAATTGGGCTGTCTGAGATGATTGAAGCCCTAAAACGGGAAATTCAGGAAATGTGAGCAGCCATGTCCCCTACAAGTGAAGAAAGCTGCTTGTTAATGTGAGACGATGAAGCAGAGGGGAAAAATGGAGAGTCCTGGTGGAATCTGGATCCTGAGGTTTGGTTGTTCATAAGTTCCAGTTGCACACTTAGCCTTCTAACAGCTCAGTCGTTCTGTCCTCCCTTGTATTCTGTGGGCTAACATGTCCCCTTTTTGCTTTAACTGAATGACCTTGTATTAGTTTCCTAGAAATACTGTAACAAATTACCACAAACTGATTGACTCAAAACAACTGAAACATATTCTGTCGTAGTTCTGGAGACCAGAAGTCCAGAATCAAGGTGGTGGCCAGCTTGGCTCCTTCTGGAGGCTGATGGAAGTTGTTCCAGGTCTATCTCTTAGTTTCCTTTTTATTTTAATATTTTTTAATGTTTATTTTTATTTTTGAGAGAGAGAGAGAGAGAGAGAGAGCATTTGCAGGGGAAAGGCAGAGGGAGAGGGAGACACAGAATCCAAAGCAGGTTCCAGGCTCTGAGCTGTCAGCACAGAGCCTGATGTGGGGCTCAAACCCATGAACCGTGAGATCATGATCTGAGCTGAAGTCGGATGCTCAACCAACTGAGCCACCCAGGCGCCTCTCTCTCTCCTTGCTTCTACTGCCTGCTGGCAGCCCTTGGTATTCCGTACCTTGTAGACTCATCACTCACCCATCTTATCTTCATCTTCATGTGACTTCTCCCTCTCTGTGTTGATGCCTAGTCTTTTCTCTTACAAGGAAGCTTGTCATTGGACTTAGAGCCCATCCATAGGCAGGATGATCTCCTCAGCTTAATTATGTCTGCAAAGTCCCTTTTTGCAAATAAGGCCACATTCACAGATTCTGGGTGGACATGACTTTGGGGGAAGCTGATATGAACCTCCGGACAAAGAGAATCCCAAATGATAGCAATTAATTTCAAGATGTAGTGATATCCATCTCAGTAAATCCTTTCATATATTTCATTATACTTTCCGTCCCTGCTACCACTGCCCATATCTTTCTTTCTGTAAGGTCATTTGGACATTTAACAAATATAACACGGTAATCTAAAAAGTAATACTGTGTCGTAAAACATTTTAGAGTTACCTTTTCTTGTGTTACAAAGACAAGAAAGATGACCAGGTGATCTCAGTTTGCTTAGTTCGAATGCTGTAAGCAACACATGGCTGTAGATAAGATTAAGAAAATGTCCTATCCCACTAATGGCTTCCATGGACAGCTGGAAATTCATCTGTTCTTTTGTAAGTGCCATAGGACTAATGTTATAACACCTGGAAGAATGGTTTACTGGAAGAGTTCTCATGTCAAGACACCACACAGGTGGGGGTTTTGTGGTTGTTATTGTTTTTATAAGTAACAAAGAAAAGGGAGTATGTCAGTACAATATAAATTGCCTTCTTTTCCCTAGTATACAAAGCCAATTTCTACATAACCAGCTGTTTGTTAGGGTAACAAGTTTATCCCATCTTGGAATCTCAAATAAAAAATCCATGTTAATGCTCTAGGTAGCTGGTTTTATGTTTACAGCAGCCATCTTCAAATTTTCACTACTATAGAGTAAAACTAATTTAACTGGTATTTAAAAGAAAAACCTATAAGAACAACAACAAAAACACAAAGTCCCTGGTTTATGAGAAGTGTTTCATTGGGAAAATACTGAGGGATGTATTCAATAAAAAACAAACCCATGCCTTCCCCTCGGGATAATCTTACGGATGACCCCCATCATCCAGATTCATTCCTGAGGTATTGTTTTACCTGACAAAGGACATCCACAGGTTTAAACTTCGTGTGTGTTTTTGGTGTTCTGATCCTCTCACAAGGCAATTTCCCATTGCATACCATCTTAGAAATAAAGTTTGAATTTAAATGGGAACCAGCCTTGAAGCTGTCATACAGGTCTTTTATCAGACGGTAATACAGAATCTTCCAGAATGTATGCGATGCTACCTCATTCTCAGCTCCCTTACCTTTCTTATAATCAGTCTCTTATGTATCACGGCGTATGACTTAGTTCTGTTTTAATAAAGTAAATCCAAAAATAGGAATGCCAAGCTCCTGCCATGTAAAATTTCTCAGTTTGGTGCTAAAAAAGAAGATATAGCTTTCATAGAGTGACAAAATTGCTATAAACATGTGATGGCAGATTTGTTTGGGGTAGAGTTAATTACTTCCTTGTTAATTCCTGATAGAACTTAGAAGGCTCTCTAACCGCTCACTTTTGGCTATTGATTTATCTCTTTAGGTAAAGAGTCACAGATTATTAAGATTATTAAGGGATTTTTTTTAATGCACACTTTTTCTTGTAGGTTACAATTCTATCTGGTTTTATAATTTTCCATCTTGAAACTGACTTGATCCTTTTTAATGATGTTCATGCCCTTAATCAAGAGTGTATAAACAATCCATATTACAAGTTTCATAAAGACATATGTGAACATTTAACAGGCTTTGGGAGACATTTGCAGTTTAAAATATCTAGATGAATTCTTTTTTTTTTTTCTTGGAGATTATCCTGTACTAGTAACAGGCAGAGAAAATATTTCCCATGCCTGTGAGTATTTAGGAGTTCCTTTGTGTGCCTAGATCTTTTTTTCCCCCTCATAAAGGGGAAGTGAGTGGTGTGTATTGGGGGTGGGCAGAAGAAAAATGACAAGAAGCAAGAGGTTTCCTCCTGTAGGATCAAATTCCAAGCAGAATTCCTTCATACCCTTCCATTTCTGCTGTGAAAGTGCAGTGTGGTGTTCGTTTTCACTGTATCTGCTCGCTTAATTGTTTCTGCCTGTTCATTTCATTCTTCAGTGAAAACATTAGCCTAAGGGACATTTGAAAATCAAAAGGTAGGCTTGAAGTTTAACAGGAAATGAACAGTGGTGTTGCTGCATTATTAAAGTAAAAGTTTAGAACCAATAGAAAATAGCCACAATTTTAAACTTAATATATCTTTCCTCTTTCTCGTTGTTTCCTTTTGCTCTCCCAAATGTCAAGATTAAAGAAAAACATTCCACGGTTTCTACATTTTTAAATGGTCAATGTACATAAAGGATGCTGGGAAGTCTGCATTCATGGAAGTTACCTTAGATGTGCCAAAAATCAAGAGGTTTTGAATGATTGTGTAGCAATATCTAAAACCCAGGACAAATTTCCTGACAGCTGTAATTATTTAATTATTTTAGAAGTATCCCTCTCCACCCTCAAACCTCCTCTTGCCAGAATTATCCAGATAATCAGGGAAGTGATGGGAAGGTTAGAATCTGAACCATCTCCAAACCAAAACTGGCCAGATAATTATTCAACTCTCTGCTTCACTTACGATGTAGAAATATGATTTTCGGTGTCTCTGTGCACGCTAGTGAAGCGTGGCCTCTAGTAGGGAAGTTGTCTCCCAACAGAATAAAACTTGAACTTCAGAAGTTCCCTATACCTCAACCGAGTTGTCCATTTACACTCAAGGTGACATGGTGGTTCAACCGCAACAAACATCAGTGATGCTAAGTGCTGCTGTTGAAACAGCTCAGGATGGAGTACCCCCGTTGTCCAGCTTCTCTCTGATCCCCAAGACAAAAGATCGAGCAGATATTCAAACACCAAGCTCAGAAGATACCAACTTAAAGTACTGCCTCTTTTACAACTACTTTCTCCACCTTAACAGGGAAATCAAACAATTTCCAGAATGGCAAAGCAACCAGCAGAGCAAAGTTGTTCTCAATGGCCCACTGGCTACAGATCGCTGAAGAGGTGAATGGTGAGGTGGAAAATATCAAACTTAAAACAATAATGAATGAGAGTCTAGGTATTTAAGTATATAGAACTCATTAGACCCTTTATTTGGGGAAGTGACGTGAGTTAAATCAAATGGCCACGACGAGGAATAGTCAAATAACAAGTAATTACCTTTTTTTGCCTTGAAGAACAATGGATTTGGGATGGATCCAAATTTATAAAGAGCAATCCTGATTTGATAGTCAGTTATGTAATGGAAACAACGCTGTACTTTCGTATTATTTTGCTAACGCTCTATTTCATAGGCACGGCACACTTGGAGAATTTATTTAATCAAAAGTAATATTCACGTACTGATGGATTATGTATCACACTAATTCGTTTTAAGAATAGCACAAGAGAACTGTTGATTACAAAACACAATTTTAGGAAGAAGTAGTGTGTTTAGCCACCCTTCCAATGATCATTCTCCACGGAGAATATAATCTTTTGGCTGTTTCTGTTGGTATAGTGGAAGCCGTGTTGGTGGGGTGGGGGCGGGGGTACAACACTAGGGATAGGTTTGAAAATGGGAAAGCAAGGCAAATGAACAAATTGCAAGTTAAATACTTTAGGGGGAGGGGATGTATTTTTACAGGTATCAATTATTGTCGTTACAAGTAATAAATAATGCTAAATAAAACATGTAACTAAACGGGCATTAAAGACCTTTTACATACATAGAAGAAAAGAAAACCTTTTTTTCCTCCCATGCTGCAGACTGCAGGCATTTTCCTCTCCCTCTGTCAAGTGCAATTCTTTCTTGATGAATGACAAGGCAGGATAATAGGCTGTGGTCGCCATGGCAACCAGACAGCAGCACTGTGTGCCTAGCATTTTTTCATCTGAAAATGAAACCAGAAGCAAAGAAAAGCTGAAAATGTAACCAACAGATTAACTGATACAAAAAAAGAAAAGAAAGAAAGAAAGGAAAAAAGGAACAAAAAGGCAAGTTAGATTACAAGCAATTAAAATTACAGTACCTAGCCTGCCTCTCTCCTTCTCCCTCTCCCCCCCCTCTTTCTGTCTCTTTCTCTGTGTCTCTGTCTGTCTGTCTCTCTCTCTCTCCCTCTCACACACACACACACGCGCGCGTGAGCAAGCACACACACACCGACTAGGTATTTTAAAATTCTATTCAATAAACATGCAACCATCAAGTTTTATCTTTATTTTTCAGAATGCCTCGTTTGTCTTGAAATCTAGGAATAACTGATCTTTTTTCAAAGAGGCATTTAATTTCACCAGACACCGCAATTTATTAAGCTTTATGCACTGCATTTGTACTGGAATTTTGCAATTCCTTTCCTCTCTAGTGCCCACCCCTGAACTAGGCAGAGACCAAAGCCTTGGTGTGCAACAGTTTTATCTGACGGCGGGATTGGTGGGGGGAGTGAGGGAAGAAAGGTGACCTGGAGCTGAGAAATAGGAGGACAATTCTACATTAACCCTTGGGGACTCTACATACTCCGTCTACTGCATCTGCTTAACAGTCATAGTTGTTCTTCTGTCGAGCTAAAATAAAGCCGCAGTGCTTGGCTATGTTTTCATTCCTAACGTTAGAAAATTCCTGAATTCCCATTCAGAACACTATATATTCTGCCCATATGATTTCCTTTTATTTACAGATAGCAAAGCTTTGATGGCAGCTCTCTTTTTAGATGGTCCCTGTCTCTGCTGTATGCAGAGAAAACCAATAGAAAACCAATATAAAGGAGGATTTTCTGAGAGCACTAGCCCCTTGGCAATGGATATTGGTGGAGCCAAAGGACACTGAGCTGGAAACAGAGGACCAGAGTCCTGTGAGGCTCTCAGCTTTGCAACCTGGGGTTGGCTAGCCCCGGGGCAGGGGTTGGGGTAGAGAACAAAAAGTAGGCCATGATTTGAATCTCAACTCTACTCCTTTGGTGATATGATAATAGATATCCATACCAGTGAGGAATGAATCCTAGAGTTTTTAACTTCTCTGAGCATCAGTAGTCTTCGTCTCTAAAATGGGCACATGTTACCTACTTCCTGGGACTTTTTAAGATGATGAGTGAGATCACATGTTGAAAGTGGTATGTAGCAGGGTCAGTTAAAGAGTCCTCCTCCCTGCAGTCAAAACTGCCAGCTTTCTAATCCGTGTAGCAGAAATATCTGTCTAGTGTATGTGTGTGTGTGTGAGAGAGAAAGAGAGAGGGGCACCTGGGTGGCTCAGTCGGTCGAGTGTCCGACTTCGGCTCAGGTCATGATCTTGCAGTCCATGGGTATGAGACCTACATCGGGCTCTGTGCTAACAGCTTGGAGCCTGGAGCCTGCTTCAGATTCTATGTCTCCTCTCTCTGCCCCTCCCCCTCTCTCACTCTGTGTCTTTCTTTCTCAAACATAAATAAAATAAAAAATAAAAAAATTTAAAAAAAGAGAGAGAAAGAGAGAGAAGGAAGGAGAGTGGGAGAGAGGGTATGTATCCTAATCACCTGTTTCAGGACAGTGTAGGTAAAATAAGTGAATTTACGTGAAATGCTTTTAAAGTATGAGACGCTCATGAGAAAGAAAGGGGGTGCCACCCAGATGTTGAGAAACTTCTAGAAACATCTAAAGAAAAGTGTCTGACACTGACCTGCCCTGGGCAGAGGGATGGGCTGGCCAGCTGTACTCCAAGGACTCCTACCTCAAGACCTCCCCGCTTGTGGACAAGAAGATTGAAATGTTTGAGGCCCACAGACCAAGTCCAGGGACTTTAGCTGAAGCATCGGGGTATCTGAGCGCTGACATGTACCCAGTGTGCGTCCGCTCAGAGCACTCCCCATTTTCCTCTGACATGCCCAGTGGCTGTGTGGCCACCCACAGCAAGGCCTAATAAATCCTTCCTTTGTCCCCATTCCCCCCAACACACACAAACGCAAAGTAAACAGTTGGATCAAAGCTTTTAATGTGCTTTGTACTGTTTTATTTGAAAAGATCAGGTCTGATATTTGAGAGGAAGAGTCCATCTGGCTGGGCTGAGCTCGAGAAGCTTCAGACAAATTGTAAACAGGACCACGGTACAAACCCCTCTCATGGCCCACAGCCCAACTCGGCCATCACCGAGGCACCGCCCCGTGCTTACTGGCCCTCCCTGACCACTTGTGCAAAGGGAACTCAGTGTATTGAGACTGACCTCCTTTGCAAGCTTTCCCTAGAATTTTCTAGCATCATCTACTTACCTGCTACCGTCAACCTTCTTCCAAAGCTTCTATTGTCCTGGGGCTACACCTGTTCACAGTTTTAAAATGTCCAACAGTAGAGGTCACGGTGCTTATATAAACCATGAGGACACTCCGTGGCTCAAATCAACTCCTTAGCAACTTAGAGTAAAAAAGGTGAGGAATGGAGATGTGAGGGGAGAAAATAATTGCTTTCTTAAATCTGAGATACACATGTTAAATGTAATGCTTGCATTTTCGCCACCTGTGGAATACGAAGAAGGGGCTCATCAAGTGCGTTCCCTCCACCCCAGTATTCAGCACACACTGTGCTGTTATTTATTCTTTTATGTGTTCTCCTTGCTGGATGGAGCACTCCTGACAGACAGCGGGCATGCCTCTCTTGCTCACTTAACACATCTCCCTGGCCTAACAGAGTGTTTCGCTCAGAGGAGGCGCTTAATATGTATTTGTTAATCCAATGGATGGACTTTGCCGTCAGACACACCTATGCTTTTACTGTAGCTCTGCTACGTCCTCACTGCAACTGTGGGCATCTTTACTTTTCCGAGACACATGGGTAAAAATGCAAAGTCCCTGGCCTAATATAGTAGATATGCAATAGCTACTACTTCCCTCCTTTCATTCCTTTCATTCATTCATTGAAATGAAAGGGGGGAAGTAGCAGCCATTGCATATCTACTATATGCAATATAGTTGCATATAGTTGAATTTTTTAAGTGACTTCTTGGAAGCCATATAACGCTGATAAAAGAGGCGGAGGTTCCTGAAAGGTTCATTCCCCAGAAACTGGTTACATGGACCCCTTGCAAAGACCATGTCTGTTGCTAGAGTAGAAGAGCAAAGGCCACCCATAAGGCACCGCAAACAAGGACAACTGAATTTGGTTGGGAAGGCCGGGTTGGGAAGTGAGGATAGACCCTTAGCGCTGGCAGCAGTGAGGAACCAACATGAATGCACAGCTGTAGGGCCATTAATCTCAAGATGACCATCTGTGTGTGAGCATCTGGAGAACAAATCACAGACCACAAAATTGGTACAAGTGGGAGGCGCACAGCATTAGCTGAGTTCTAAGAGCAGCATTTATGCAGCACCTACTGTATATGGGACAATGGCTACGTGCTTTCATGGGTGTGTCTATCTCTTAACTTTGGAGGCAGTAACACAGCAGTAAAGCCCAGGCTCAAAGAGTCAGATTGTCAGGGCTTCTGTCCAGACTCCTCTGTTTAATAGCTTCATAATGAGGCACATTACTTAAATTCTCTTATTACAGTTGCCTCATCTGTAAAATGAACAATGGTATCTACCTCGCAAAAATTTTTTTGTGGTCATTAAGTGATTCAATACATATTAAAGCTCTTAGAACAAGGCCTGAACATAGAAGGTAAAATAAAATCTCAATAAATTTTAACAGTTGTGGTTTGAGTTGTACTCGCTCAGTCTTTTTATTAAAGTTAACTAAGAGAGATGATGAACTTTTGACAGGAAAGAGCTGGAGACCGGGAAGTAGTAGCCATTGCATATCTACTATCTGCCACTTCCAAGCCTCGGATTCCTCATTTGAAAATGGAAGTAAGAAGGTCTGGCTTCTAAGATGTGTCATGAGAAGTCCATCTATTAAGAGACCAAGGCTAAATGTGTCAATTGAGCCCCTGAAGTTGATAAGCAGTTTCAAACGGCAGGTAATCAGTACTAGGGAAACTTGGCAGCTGACCCACGGGCAGCAGGGGTTTGAGCCCAGGCCCCCGGAGACCGAGATACGGGGATAGGGACCCAAACATTGAAGAGGAGATTGCCCAGATCAGTACCACAGCCAACTTAACCATGAGACACAGCAATACCAAATTAATCTTCCAAACACACCATTCAGATGAGATCATCATGCTCATGGGCCTGCAACCGCTCCCACTGGCCTAACAATAAAATCAAAGCTCCTGTGCTGAGCATACAGGTTCTTCCAGAACTTTCTTTCAAAATCCACTTTCTGCTTCATCTCTCTTTCGAGATCACTAAGATACCAGCTGTTTACTGTACATGCACGTGGCATTCGAGGGATAAACACAAACTTTGGTCTCACCCTTCTCTCCCTCTAGATAGAACACGATTTCTTTCCATCTTTACTTGTGCAAGTTGCTCATGGCCTTCGAGGCTCAGCTAAAGGCAGCGTTCTCTGTGAGGCTGTCCCTAGGCCTCCATGTTATGACTCTTCTTTAGTTCTTGGACATTTAGCAGTCTCTCTTTTGTACTAGAATCATTTCTATATCTTCCTTTATTTCCTGTACAATGACAGGTTCAATCAACAGGAAGAGTTTTTAACTCTTTTACCCTTATTTGCTTTAAAAGATGCTTAAACATAGTGGCCAAACAATATATATTTGTGTTATTTGTTTGAGACCTGTGCTAAATGAATGAATGAATGAACAAATGGATGAATGAATGATTGATGGAAAAGGTGAGTAAATTTATAAATCCCTTACCTACAGCCAGGTTTTGTTTTCCAGGGCTTACCATAGACTTTAGTATTCATAATGATGATAATAATAATAATAATAATAACAACTATGAATTAACATTTACCAGTACCTATTATGAGCTAGGTGTTGAACAAAGAGGTAAGGATGCTGTGGTGAATGAAACATACACATCTCTCCTCTCTGAGGCTCATAGCCCTACGGAAAGGACATACATGGTCAAATCATTGCCCAAAGATATAATTGTAAACCATGAATGCTATAAAGAAAAACATTATAGCCAGTCATGAGAACACAAACAAAGGGACAGGATCTAATTGGGAGGAGGTCAGGAAAGCCTTCCTTGAGGAATCGATGTTTCTATTCAGATTGGAATGATGATAACAGTTGATCATGGACAGAGTAGTGACTTGACAGCAGGGGACTGAATAGAATGGCCATTTAAAGGCATTTCTACCCTGCAATCAGATGTTTCCAGCCTGTGAGAGAATGGCAAGTGGTCTAGTATCAGTGCTAATAATTTTGAGTGTACGTTGCAAACAAAGTAGACAGACAGTAAGAAGGATGGTCCAGAGAAGAACATGATAAAAGAGAAGAGAGATATGGCTGAGAGGGAAAAAAATAGCTCAATGAATAAATAATAAACCTGAGTAAGTAGAGAAATGTAAACACAAGGCAAAAAGGAGGAAAGGATGAGTATACCATCAGTCTCCATCCTGGATGTCTCCAATAAATTCTACAAATCTTTAACCGACAAGTATTTTCAGTTTGCAGTTACACAGTTTGCATTTAGAATTTAACGAGCGAGTGTGACCAAAGGCGATCCTAACTTGGCCTTTCATGAGGATACACATGCCTGTGTCTAGGTCCTGGACCGATATGACGTTGTCACCCTCCTGAATGTTGTCACCCTCCTGAGTGTGACAGAAGCAAAGAAGAATAAGGGCTGGATGGACTTTAAGGTCTGCAGGTTGGTTTGTCTGTGGCAGCTGGCTCTGGCTGGATATTTGTTTACAAACATACTTCCAGGTGAACTTGTGAAAATAAATGGGACAGTTAAGGTTGTACCTAGAAAAATGGGAGAAGACAGGTGGAGTTGTCTAGATGACTTAAGAATTGCAAAAGCAGGGGCACCTGAGTGGCTCACTCGGTTAAGTGTCTGACTCTTGATTTCACCTCAGGTCACGATCTCATGGTTCGAGAGTTTGAGCCCCACATGGGGCTCCTAGCTGATAGTGTGGAACCTGCTTGGGATTCTCTCTCTCATTACCTCTCCTCTGCCCCTCCCCTGCTCTCTCTCTCTCTCAGAATAAATAAATAAAAATGCTTAAAAAATTGAAAAAGCAAAGGGAGAAGGTGCACCAAGAACTCCTGAGGCACTGCATTAACTAGTCAATATCCACAGGGAATTTTTAAGATACAGAATGGTGTCCTTGGGCTCTGAGAGACATCCTGTACATTCCGAACAAGTAGCATATTTTCCCTACTTCTCTGCGTGGGCTTAATAAACTCAAGTAGCTCTTCTGACCCAATGATGGAAACTCCTGATGGGAGAGAAAGGCCCCGTTTCTAGGGACATCACTATTTAAACTTCAGTGGCTTTGAATTTGAAGACAGGTAGAAGGAACAAGTCTTCAGATTACTGAGAACAAAGAGTGTAGAAAGTAGAAGCCGTGGGTACAGAAAACATAAGTTTTATCTGCTCAGCAGTTATTCTCAGGCAAATGGTGGTGAGAGACATGGATACAAGTGATTTAGCCTGCCTAGTTCCCCCCTTCACCCCGAGCCTGCCTTGGTGTCAGAAAGCGTATCATGGGAGAACTCTTCTCTGAGATGTTAAGCCATTTCCGTGTTCGAGGCTCCTTTAATAAAGCACTAAAACCCAGGGGAAGAACTCACCTTATTAAATAATATCTTAAAGAAGCAGTAATATATCAGTTATTTTTAAAAGGCACAGAGAGCTAAATCTGAGGCCCCAAAGAGAGGAGACATGTGACAAAGCTAAGGGCGGGGCGCAGGCCCTACTAAGTGGGGTAACACTGGAAAAAATTCCATCCAACTTCACACGTGACGCTTGCAATTCTATAGAGCTCTGTTGGCTCCCAATAAACAGTGCTTGGTCTAACATGAAGTCACCATATATGCAAATTCTTTATTCATAAAGGGGCATTTAGACAATGAAGATAAACATGCACATATTTGGAGCATTTGCTGTTTAGCATACACAGAGCTTCACATGTTCGGATATTTAGCCAGATGTAAGAAAAAGTGATTGTAAGTTACACACAAAATAAAAAGCATGCAAGACTTCCTCGCTGTAGGCATGATTAACTCATCCCATGCTTTTGTGAATGGGCATTACTGACTGGCAATCAGACCATAAGCAAATTGACCAATCAGAACTCAGCAATGCCTTGATCCTAAACTGATCCCACACATAAGAAATGCCAATTTTCAGAGCCTGATACCGAACCTGTCAAAGTTCCTGATACCAGAACTTTTAAACAAACAAACAAAAATGATCAGTTGGAAAGGTGAATTACTAACTTGTGGTTATTAGCTAATAAAAAGACGATCATGCCTATCATGATTGCAAAACATCTTGGAGAATGTAAGATGATGAGTTAGGCTGGAAATGGAAACAAGTTATATGTTTAAAAAGGCAAAAATGAGTCACTTTGGGAAAAGGTGTTTTACTGTATGGCTCTCTTTTAGGGTTCAAAAGCTACCTCTGAAGTTTTTCTCAGCACTAGGATGAAGAGGGTTATCATTTTGGGGCACCTGGGTGGCTCAGTCAGTTAAGCATTTGTCTTCAGCTCGGGTCATGATCTCATGGTTCATGAGTTCAAACCTCATATTGGGCTCTCTGCTGTCAGTGCAGAGCCCACTTCAGATCCTCTGCCTCCTTCTCTCTCTGCCCCTCCTCCTCCTCTCAAAAATAAATAAATAAACTTAACAACAAAAAGAGAGAGAGGGTTATCATTTCCTTTCCAGCGTTCCCCAGCTGAACATGTAATAGACTTGACACCCACAGGTTATAGAAGCTCTTCTCACTTAAAGGTGTGAAGATGGTCTCTGTGATACACCTTGGGGGTCTCAAAATCAGCATTTCATCTCAGTTAATGTGTTGTGTGAGGGTTGAGAGAGAGGGGTTGCAAGTGAGCGAGGGGCAGAGAGAGAGAGAGAGAGAGAGAGCAAGAGAGAAAGGGAAGCATGGCTCATCCAAAGCAGGACTTGTGGTAACCCAAATGGGACTCGAACTCATGAACCATGAGATCATGACCTGAGCCAAAGTCAGATGCTTAACGACTGAGCCACCCAGGTGCCCTGGGTTGTGCCTTCTAAAAGAAGATATTGAAAAATGAAAGCTGAGAAGATAATCCCATTCATTGCCAGGCTCTACAATCAGCTGGGATGCACTTTGTATTCCTAAGGTTGTAAATCCGATCTCTAAATACACCACTTAGTTGTCGATCTTCACCAGTACCACGATCTCAGTCCAGCCTAGGTCCAGCTGGCAGATGCCACTGCTTCAAGGAGATGCATTGTTTAAAGAAAGTGTGGGTGGACCCATGTGCATCGTTGACATGTGTCCAGCTAAATGTGAGTCAGTGAAATCATCTTGAGATATAGAGGAAAGAATGTATTATTACCTAAGTAAATGGACTATCTTGAAATAGAAACAGAATTTGAAGAATAAGTATGTTTCTCCATTTGCAAGTGATTCCCCTGCAAATATTTTTAATGTACACAATTATCCACAAGAATGGACAGAATGGGATCACAACATTCTAGATAGTCTAAGAACCATTTCTCTTTGACTTTGGAATACAATGTTCACCTGCACAGCCCCATCTTCCCTATTTGATTTTCCCAAACCTACACTTACTATCAAAAGTCATTGGACGGCAATGGACATGAACCTTTATGTAAATTTTCATTAATTACTTTCCTCTGGATATTTTCTCTAGTCTCTTCATCTTTTCTTCCCCCCACGCATAAATCAAACAGAAACTCAGGCCATTAATTTTCCTGGAATTGAGTGCAGCTTAGAACCAGAGAAGGGCATTCATTTCTTTACATGGCTCTTTCCCCTTACCAGGGGAGCATTTTGAGGACCAAGATCATGATTATTCATCTCTGTATTCCCAAAATGTAGTAGGTCCACAATGAATGTTTATTGAATGAATTAAGTATAAAATATGTAACAACCTATTAAAATATTTTGCCAGTCAATTCTATAATTTTTTAAATGGTGGGTTTAGCATAAAGCGTTCCATGGCTCTGGGCAAGCAGGTAAGTGGCTATTTACAAGGCAGATTTATATATAATTGGGAATAATTTATTCTAATGATTTGAATTGATTTGGTTAGTCTAATTTGGATGAAAGACACTCAGTCCATTGGTGTTATTTATTTCCTTGGTGGTAATAAATGAGATTCCTTCTAATACCTTGCTGATGGCAATTTGTGTGTCAGACGAACAGTTGGAGCCTTTCACTTTGGCAACAATGGTTTAGGGGCAAACAATAGGACCCTTAAAAACCCATCTAATCCAGCTTTATTGTTTCATAAACAGTGAGACTCTTCATTTTCTTTGTCAGGATGGGAGGACAGGAAAGGATATAAAAAGAGCAGAGAGAGGACCATGAGGCTTAATGAGCTACAAGACTTTGAGATAATGTAAATAATAAAATTGGTATGTTGAGAAACTGCTTTCCTTCTAATTTCTTTCTCACTTTTGTTTTTGGAAACATGTAGTGCATAGAACTAGATCAATGACAAAAGTAAAAATTCCTAATTACCTTGTGAATAGCAAGATTGTAACAATGACACAATGTCATAATCAATTTGTAGAACGGAGCGGAAGGCTATTTTACTACTGCAGGAAAAACTGGGTGACAGACTACAGCAAAATTAGCAAGTTTAGCGAACCGAAAGCCAAAGGTGGTTCACAGTTAAAAGCTCTTATTTGTGAACACAAAAATTAAATTCCAGGTCAAAGAGTTTTAAATGTTCATGTTGAGTACAACTCTTTGAATTAGGCTTGGTTCGTATATGAACAGCCAATGACAACTTTTACTCAAAATTAAGCAATTTTCTAATTTTTTGACAGTGTATTAACATATCAGATAGGTATCTTGAATCTGAAAGCTGAAGTGGATTTTAGATTTTAGGAATTAAACAAATCCTTCATGAATTCAAATAGAACTGTGACCTAGGAGTCCAGAAATCTGAGTTCAAATCTTGTCTTACATATCTTCATAGTAATTGCCCAATATCTGTTCCCTCAAATGACTCCTTCATCAAAATGAGATAAGAATGCATGGATATTATGCAGACAAACAAGATAACAGATGAGAAAGTACAGCTCCAACCCTTTGGGAGAAATCCATCATCGGAATATAAGGGTTTGTTATTTTTATTATGTCAGAATCAGCTAGAGTCTGCATCCAGTTCTACCCATCCAGCAAAACATGGATTTGGAAATAAAGAAGAACCACTTGATAATTAAAAGTTCTAGAAGTAGATGTTACTAAGGAAGATTAAAGGAACTGGTATTATTTACCCCATTAGAGAAATGGTGGAAGGAAAGTGAAATAATGGTTTAGGATGAGAGCAGTGGTTCTCAAAGTGTGGTCCCAGGACTCACAGTAGCAGCAGCACCTGAGAACTTGATAGAAATGCAAGTCCTAGGTCTCTACCCCAGACCTAGAGTTAGAAACTCTGGGGATGGTGCCCAGCAATCTGTGGTTCAACAACTCTTTGAGATGATTCTGATGCACATTGCAGGGTAAGAACAGTTTAGAGAATAGGTAGTCGTCTCAAGGAGAGTAATGAATATGAGTGATGTTAGCCATTGGAACAGAAAAGAAGGGATGAGTGGATTCTTCTCCTGGTCAAAGCTACCAAATAGTGATAGATGAAAATAAGGAGGTAACTCTGGGGAAAAGACAGCACAGAAGGCATTCAGAGAGGGCTCCTTTCTTTTCTTTCTTTCTTTCTTTCTTTCTTTCTTTCTTTCTTTCTTTCTTTCTTTTCTTTTCTTTCAAGGAAAGTTCAGACCCCTGACAATTACATGCGGTGGTATCCTCAGATCAAATTGAACATAGGTTTATTCAAAGATGGAGTCCCAAGAGAACAGTAGCATGAGAAATAAAGCCACATACACACACCAAACTCAAGTAGTACTGACTCTTAAATAGTCCATAATTAGTGGAAAGGGCCATAAGTTTTTAGAAAATCAGTTTGAGAGAGAGAGAGAGAGAGAGAGAGAGAAATGGCAACCAAAAAAACAGGAAAGAAAAAGAAAGAGAGAGAGAGAAGCAGAGATGGAAGAAGGAAGGGGGAAAGAAAAAGGGAAACAGTGAAAGAAAATGGAGTACAGAGAAAGAATTGCCAGTCTCAGCATAGAAGCCATGAGAAAAAGAAAGAAGAGGACTTTCAATGTTTCTGGATAACATTACCAACCTATAGCACAGTACACTGGAGCCTTGCTATGAATTCTGTCCTCTGGGGCCAGATTGTCGAACTGCTTTATCATGAATTTTAATCCATGTTAACAATTTGAATTGAGTTGAAATGCCTTGTTATGGATCTTTAGGCACTTTGGTAACCAAACTCCTGAATAGGTACCAGACCATACTCCCCTTATATAACTCCCTCTCGTCTTACAGAGAATTGTTACTATAATGAGGAACCAAGCATTTTTCGGGTCGCATTTACTTTTACTTTATTATGTGGAATATATAAGTGCAAAGGTGAGTTGACATATTTATATCTTTATAGACTATGGACAAAAGATTTCCAACTCCTTTTACCTGAAAGCTCCTCTCTTAAGGAAGGTTATTTATCAACCCAAAAAGAGCAAGAGAGAAGAAAATCTAGTTATTTAAAACAACACATGCATTAGTGAGCTCAATTTTTCCCATATGAAATGTCCCTCTTTTGATTACCTGATGCAAAATATTGATCCCAAACCAACTTTCTCTTTCCCTTTCATCATTCATCTAGATAGCTACTTCCCAGCATCAGTAGTTGTTAGGAAAAACGTGTAAATGTAATAATGTAAATATGAGAGAAAACAAAAAAAATGTTTAAAGTGTGCCAGATTAACTCCACTTCTTTCTTTGACACTTATTAGACTGATAGTTTTGGGAAATGACATTTGGGATCCTAACTTCCACAAGTCACTCGACAAGGCTTCCTAAGATTTCCTTTGGGAAAGTTTGAGTCAAATATGTGAGTAAGATGGCTTTCAGAGAAATATCTAACAGCAGATATCTTAATTGAGATTAAAAAAAGATACTAGGAGACAGAATAATGGGCTGAATCGAAGGATGAGAAAAATGGTGTTTGACAGCGGCATGTACAAAATAGACCTAAGTGTTTTAATAGAGAGTAAGATGATATGGGTCAACACTGCTAAATGGGTACCAGGAAGATTAATATGAAGCTTTATTCAGAGAAATCTAGTACTTGGGAAAAAATCTTTTTTAAAAAAGTGATCACCACATTCTTCTCTCCATTGGTCAGTGTGTATCTAGAAAATTGCATCCAATTGTGCCTTTTAAAAGGCGGATAGACAAACAGGGGTGTGGAGACTAACAAGAATGATGAAGATATTTGAAATAATGCCCTGGGAGGGCTAATAGAAGGTGCGAGGGCCATGTAGTCTGGGGAAAAGGAGATTCTAGAAAGCACAGGATTTCAGGGCACCTGGGTGGCTCAGCTGGTTAAGCGTCCAACTTTAGTTCCAGTCATGATCTCATAGTTCATGAGTTCGAGCCCTGCATCAAGCTCTGTGCTGACAACTCAGAGCCTGGAGTCTGCTTGGCATTTTGTGTCTCCCTCTCTCTCTGTCCTCCCCATGCTCACACTCTCTCTGTCTGTCTGTCTTTCTGTCTCAAAAATAAATAAACATCAAAAAATAGAAAGCACAGGATTTCTTCCGTTAGGTATCTGTAGAAGATACCTAGAAGAATCAGGTAGAAGAGAATTGGATTCACGCTCTACGATCCATGGGTCCAAGAAGGATGGAAGACCCTCCTATGGTTCCGTGTAAGGAAAAAATACTTAAATGATCTGAGCTGTCCACAGGTGGAATTGCTGATATACAAAATAGTCCATTATAGGCTAGCAGAGATAATTTAAGCAAAAGATGGACTAGATGGTCCTTATGGCTTCTTTACCATTGAAAGTCTATAGAGCTGGATTCCAAAAGGAAATTTGGCCAAAGAAAACATCAAAAGTGCATCGTATAAAACCATATTAGTTTTGAAATAACATGTGTATCCCTGTTCTTCTCTGTTAACCTGGGTAGTTAAAAGCCAGTGGGGTGTAATCTCAATTGCCTGGTGCTGGTGGCCAAGGGGATTTGCATCCCTGGGTCCCACAGGACTGTGGCAGTCAGAGAGATGGTTCCTGGCAGAATGCCATCCCCAGGCACTGTGCAGACAGCAGACTAAGGGGGACCCCCTCTCTCCCCAGTCTTTCTGTAAAGGAGACCTCTGGAGCTATGAAAAATATAATGGGCTGCTGGACAAGCACAAAGTTTTGAGAGAAAACAAAGAGCCGGGCAGGGTTGAACAACAAGATTTACCTCCTACACAAGGCCACTCCTTCAAGACTGGGAGCTGGTTGTTTCATCTACAGCAGAGAAACCAGTATGGGGAGTCAAGCAAAATAAAGAAACAGAAATGTGTTCCAAATGAAAGAACAAGATAAAACCACAGAAAAAACCTTAATGAAATGGAGATAAGTAATTTACCTGATAAAGAGTTCAAAGTATTGGTCATAAAGATGCCCAATGAGCTGAGTGGAAGAAGGCATGAACGCAATGAAAACTTCAACAAAGAAACAAAAAATAGAAGTTACAGAGCTGAAAATACAATAACTGAAGTGACTTGAGGGTGTTTAACCACAGACTGGACATAGCAGAAGAAAGAATCAGTCAACTCAAAGACAGGACAGTGGGACTCACCTAATCAGAGCAGCAAAAAAAAAAAAAAAAAAAAAAAAAGAATGAAAAACAGTGAAGATAGCTTAAGGGGCCAATGGGACAACATCAAATGGATTAAGATTCACATTAGTACAGTCACAGACGAGAAGAGAGGAAGAAAGGAACAGAAGTCATGTTTGAAGAAATAATAGCTAAAAATGTCCCTAAGTTGTAGAGGAAACCAACATCCAGATCCAAGAATCCCAGAGAGTTCTAAATAAGATGAAACCAAAGAGCCCCTCACCAAGACACATTTTAATTACAGTGTTAAATGTTAGAGAGAAGGAGAGAATATTACAAGTTTCAGAAAGGACTTCTTAAAGCATTTTACCACATTTATTTTCAAGATTTTTGAAAGCAAGAACAAGTCAACTACCATATTTCTCATTTTATGGAAGAGCTAACTCATGTCCAGATATTTTAAAGGAAATAATTATTGATTGAGTTAGATCTAGAACATGGGCCTTTATTCATAAAAATAAAAACTGTTAGCTGTGCCATTCAACTTTCACTATCTGGCATGGTTTCTAAAAGTCTCCCTAATGTTGATTGAGAACATTAGTTGATAAATTCAAGTTCATTAAGTGTTATCCAAAGCTGTAAACAATTATTCTATATCCTGTAGTACTTTATGAGAGCAAGTGTTTGGTCATGTTCTAAGTGAATGGGGAAGTTGTAAAGGATCCTTCTCTAGAGGTCTTCAAGATATTGTGATTATTCTACTATTGGCTAGGTCATACTTTTCCACTGAATCTATCAGTTATTGAACTGTGGGCAGAGTAGGAGAAAACTCTGGGACTTAGGAAATTCTGGTGACCTCACTTGTGCAATACAATGCCAACACATTTTTGTTTTCTCCATTGAACTGCTCTAAGCTATGATGATATCATTCTCCTCAACCCGATAGGTGACCTCATGTAGTAATGGTGGTGTACTGCTCACAATCACTATGGCAAACACTTAAACTGCTCTATACATCAGCAAAAACCAAATGGTTCCTTTTAACCATCGAGTTTATTGGAAGTTGAACACTGATCAGATTTACCTGATGTCAGAAAATAACCCTGGTCCTTTGGAAACTAATAACCCAAGGTATAATAATCAGAAATTTGAGAGAAGCCTCACACGAAAGTTTTGTGATGTGCTAACTTAAGTGACTGAGGGAATTAGGTAAAAAGGATATAACCAGAGCTGAATTTTAGCCTTGTATCCCATGTGATTCTTTCCTAGTCTGGAATAATCTGAAAAGTCTCATCCTTGAAGAACCCTCCTCTCCAGGCACATACCTGTCTAGGGATTCCTAATATGCTGAGACCCACTCCACTATCATCATAGCTCTGCCACATTGTAAAAATCAGGGGGCTCTGTCAAACCAGGATAATAAATCTCTCAAAGTGTTGAAACAGTGATCAATATATGTATGGGATAAGTTCTGTGTAATAGACAATAATACTAATCATCCCCCCCCCCCAATCTTTTTCAGGACTGGTTAGCCTCAAATCTTGGCATTGTGGAATGTCAAATGACTTTAAAATGTGATTATCTGAGCCTCCTTAATGGAGAGACAGTGACCTGGAGAAAAATAGGCATATCTTATGCCTGTGATTTAACATTCCATATTTTTCTGGTGATATAGTGTCACCCTTGTGGTTAACAGATGCCCGCATTCTTTGATCAATTAAATACAGCACCCTCTCCCTACAGCTTCCTTTATGAAAAGCGGACATACTACAGAATGTTGATAATAGCAAGCATTTTGCTAAATATCCATTTTTTATTTTTAAGAGTATCCCTATTTAAAATGTCAGAACCTAAAAATATACACAAACCAAATGCTGATGCACCTCAGGACTTGCATGTTATGATTTCCTCATTGTATCTGGTAACTCCATGTTATTAGCTACACTTGGTATGACTCGATACAGCTTGACATATTCTGGGATTTATTAAAATGTAAATGACAAAGCAGAAAAGAATGTTCAGACAATTGGATTACTCCATTGACTGAATGTTCCAATACTGTATCTATTTTTGTCAAAGCAATGGCGGCTCCTGCTGTGGACTGCTGAATGGAATATTCCATTGCAGGGCACGGGGAGAACTTGCATAAAAGAAATTGAAACTAATCATCGAATTTTTAATTCACCTCTCCAAAAGCAACAGATTGCCAATACTTCCTAAAAGAAATTATGATCATTATTATTGGAAGATTATGATTCACAGCTATGTATTCAGCATCTATTATTGGATCTGTAACTTCATTCATGAAAACAATGATACATTTGCTTGTTTTTGCTCTTGGCCTTGGTTTGTTTTGGTTATGAACGTTACGTGAGGAGCATGAATATATGTGATATGGCAGTCAATATGCACAATCCAAGAGAGACATTTTCCTGATGAGAACTGTTATTATTTATTCCAGAGAAGAGAAGGCTGGGAGGTAGGTGTCTTTAAGGACTTGAAGGGATTGAGTTGAGAGAGAGAATGGAGACCAGCTGTTCTCTCTCTCCACAGGGAACAACAGAAAATGGGATTAAACTACAGTGTGAGGGATTTGGGATCGAAATAAAACAGAATTTCCCAACTGTGTAGGCTCTCAAAGATTGAAATATGTTTCGAAGGACGTATGTGAACATGAGTTTTATTTTGATGCCCTTAAAAAATGGAAAGGCACATTTTTCACTATGTAGTCTTACACGGATGAAGAGTGGATTCTCTTGATGTAGGAGCTGAATCTAAAAATGGGAAGTGCTGGGGGCTAAGAGGGGTAACTTTTTTTTTAATGGTACTTATTTCTCAAAGTCAGCTTTTCTCATGGAGACAGACTGGAAATTTTTACCTGTGCTGTGAAACGTTAAACTCAGTGGAATGTCCTGTAACAAGGTGGGTGGAGACAGAGAATGTGGGAGCACAGTGCACTCTTATTTTCTCCTCCTACTACCATTTTTGCTAGTAAGGAGTTCAAGTTTAAAGGCAAAATGTCCTTCCTAGTTACAAGTGAAGTTGAACACATGCATATTGATTTTTTGAATTTGTGAGACTGTGGGTATGGCCCCGGGGAACCTGAACTCTCTCTTTACAACTATATATAGAATGTTGTGTGTTTTCCCGAAAAAAGATGTTGCGCTCTAACAAAATAAATCTATGGGACTGACTTTTGATTAGCGGAAGACTGTGAGTACATGGGATTCAAATTGGCCCAAATTCAATTCTTGCTTTAAAAAATTATGGCCACAGTGGATGTCAGTTGTCTCTTGACTTGAAGATAATTATATTTTCTGATTCTCTGAGACAGCTCAGTGGCACAGAAAGAGTATGGTGTTAGAGTCAGAAACCTGGGGTCAGGTCGTATCTAAGTCATGAACTGGCTGTTTGACCTGGAGAATTTAGTGACTCCTAAGTACCAGCTTATATTCTGAGGAATAAAAGGTAGAATGTAGATATGTTAGACAGAAGACTATACAGTTTCCTTTTTTGATTTGAATAGGCTATCAATTATCAATACCAAAAGCTCTTAATCTCTGAGGTCACTCCAAGATTTGTGCTGATAAATCAATAGTTCTCAACTTGATTTTGCATGACAGTCACCTGGAAGCTTTAAGAACATCTCGGTTCCCAGGCCATCCCCCACACCAGTAAAATCAGAGCCTTTTGGGGGAAAGACCCCCGGTATGGATATTTTTTAAACTCCCCAGGTGGTTACAGTATGCAGTCAATGTTGACAACTCCTGCTTTGGGTACAAGGCAGGGATAGGAATTGAAATAACATTAATGCTTCACCATGAGCACAGGAATTGTGTCTATCTTGTCACTTCCTGTATCCCCAGGACCTAACAAAATGTCTTGGACATAGTAGGTGTTCAGGAAACGACCAAAATTTTGAGTTCACTTTGGCCACTTCCTAAGAGAAATAGGGCTTATCAAATCTGGTTATCCACTTTGATCATTTTCACTTTGATCTTATTCACTGAATAGGAACTCAAACTCCTGGTTGCCAGTGTAAACAATGAAGGAAAGTGAAATAGCGAGTAATCCCATTGCACTGCTACAATTCAACTATCCTTGAGATGAAAGTGAGGAACTCATCTATCACCATATCCTCCTGAGAAGAGGCCCTCAGGAATCTAAAGACATGTCTCTTCCATGACTCCACACATCTAGGTGAAAATGAGTAAAACAAAATGCCTAAGAATCCAGATGCATCATTCATTCACTCAGCAGGTATTTATGAAGTACTTACATTGCACCACATACTAGGATAGCCCGTTGTCGACTTTCTCAATGAGGGTTTTATGCTAGAATTAAGCCTTTATATTTGGGGCATCTTAACACGTCATGAATTAATTTCCTTCCTATGCATATAGTATTGTTTTAGTTAGATATCATCCTTGGGAAAATTGGGAAAAAAATAGTCACTCAATTTTTTGCTCTGTGGTTCAGATGAATTTTAAACAAATTGAAGTTTTTTTTAAATGTTTATGTGTGTGTGTGTGTGTGTGTGAGAGAGAGAGAGAGAGAGAGAGAGAGAGAGAGGAGGGGGGAGAGCAGAGAGAGAGAGGGAGACATAGAATCTGAAGCAGGATCCAGGCCCTGAGTTAGCACAGAGCCCGACATGGGGCTGGAACTCACCAACCACGAGATCATGACCTGAGCCAAAGTCGGACGCTTAACTGACTGAACCACCCAGGTGCCCCTAACCAAATACAAGTTTTAAAAGGCTGCAAGTCTAGGGGCTGAAATGAAAAGCAAAACCCAATACCTGTCTTTCAGAACCATATTGTCCTAGAACTTTATCAATGTTAGAATTGTTCTTTATGTGCTGCTCAACAGGGAGGCCACTAGTCACATCTGAGTATTGAGCACTTGAGATATGGCCAGTGCAACTGAGAAACTGAATTTTTAATTTTCTTCAATATTACTTAATTTAAATTGACATAGCCACATTAGGCAAGTGGCTACTGTATCCACCTATCCAACAAGGCAGGTCTAGAATTTCACATTCAAATGGAGGAGACTGGCACATAAATGATCATAATCTGGGTGACAAGGGCTAATATGAAGTGAGCACAGAATATTATGAAAGCTTCTACATGAGGAAGCTCATCCTGGGTAGGGGTAGTGGATGACAGGGGTGGAAATTTCCAAGATGAAATGACTTCCAGAACAAGACCAGGAGGACAAGAGACGGATCTGGAAAGGGTAGTGGAAAGAGTACTACGCAGAAGGTTTGGGTGTGTGAGAAAGTCTAAACAAAAAGAGAACATAAAGAAATGTCCAAGAGGTATGGCAAGAACCTAGAACAGCAGTGGGAAACTCACTCCATGAGTCCAGAGAGGAATGTTGGGGCCAGGATCTAGGATATGAAGGGCATAAGGTATCACGCTATTCCAAGGGCAATGGGAAGCCAGTGAAAAGTTTGAAACTGTGGAATGATATGACCATATCTGTGGTTTAGAGAGATTTCCCTGGCAGCTGCTTGATGGTATCCAGGGAAAAACTGGAGGCATGCTCCTGTAGTCCAGGTGAGAAACGGCTGTCTTAACTATAGTTGCACAGAAGATGAAGAGAAGCAGATGTATTTGAAAACAGAAGAAGGGAAGATGTAAATGTCTTTTCTGACTGATAGGCCATGACAGTTGAAAGGAGGAAAAGACAAGGACCACACCTTGCTTTCTGACCTGGGTAGATGACAGGGCTGTTTACTGAAAAGCAATATGGGATTGTTAGCAGTGGTCTCTAAATTTACGTTTTCCCATCGCATCAGATTAATTGCTCCTTGTGGATCCTGAAACTAGCTTTGGTATACACTAGTGAAAACAAACAAATTATGAGAGCATGCTCTTCCAAGAAATCAACACAAGTTCACAGTTGATGCAACATTGTTTTTATTTGGGGATTCAAGGGACATACGACAAAGTCTCAGAAAATGTCAACAGAGTCACATTTTGTGCTTGGCTACTCATTTAATGAGAACTGTGTGAGATACGGCCAATAATCATCATTTTGAAAACAGGACGGCCTGAGCCACAAGGAGGTCTAGGTCTGACAATGCCAGATTTTGAAGTGGAAATTTACAACAGTCACATATTCAGGTGCTTCCAAATGTCTAGATGTTTGTCCTTAAGTAGACGCAGCTTAACTGACTCCTTCAAGACAGAATTGCATCTTGGAACTGTGTTATCCAGCTGACCACTTTATTAATCATTACTAAATGCCAATTAAATGCAAAAGAGTCGGTAAAAAAGAGTGAGATTTCCTCACTTCTAGCTTTTTATGGCTGAAGTATTCTTGAGTTAGTTACCTGGATAAGTGAGGATTAAAATAGCAAATAACCACTGATATTTTCAAAAACATAAGGACTATTGAAACAGTCATGTATAAATATTCATGCAGAAGCACTAACAAATACATACTGTGCTTAAAATTGGGTACGGAAATGCTCATTAGAAGATCTGATTTGTTTAGGTGAACTAAGGATTCCAAATAACTTTAGAATATCATTGAAGACATTGTACACATAATTGGAGCCATTACATGTTCTTTGGGGATGGACCACTGACAATGTCTGCGTCAGAAGATGTTAGTTCATAACTGGCTATTTTTCACTTTGAGGAGGGAAGCCAAAAAGGTGCAAAATTGAAACAATCTGCTAGGTGTAGTGCTCCCTGATCACCCAGAGAGCACGCCTTCCTTGATCAAATTCAAGTTCAGACTTCATTTAGGCAGGGTGGAGTAATTCAAGAGCCTCTGAGAAGAGACTGGACAGCTTGGTTTCTGGACCTAGCTTCTGCCACACTCAAATGTGTGAGCTCCTTGTAAGTCACTCAAACTTTGATTTGTCCTCTGTAGAAACGCACATTGCAACAGATGACCTTAGAGTTCCCCCCTCTTTTATTACTTCTCAAGAATTTCAGATTTCATGCAGAATAAGGTGAACAATTTCCTCAACATATGGCAAAAAAAAGCCTAAAATGCTGATAAGCTCTATTCCCCACTTCTGTCAGTTTTCTCCCATGAAAAGTCTTTCGATCATTCTAATGTAATGTAAGCAGAAGATTGAAAATTTTGAGGAGATAACTGAAGGTCATAGCTATTTGTTTACCGTAAAAAACTACTGGGAAATTCAGAAGTGGTAATACTGCAACACTGATCACAATATTGTGACTTCATGCTTCAGATCATGAGATTTACAATCACAATTCTTGAATGTGGATCCTGTACATGCCAGTTTGGCAAGTTACTTCATCTCATTACAGGTTAGCTTCAAAACAAGGATAATAATACCTATTTTGCAGAGCTGTTCTGAGTTGCAAGCTTAAGTGAGTTCATATATAAAATGCTTTAACACACAGTAAGAGCTCAATAAATACTAATTATTATTAAGTTAAAGAAAAATCATAAGTTCTCATATTACCACCAGTCATTCCCACTTGCTTTGGTGGAAAATAAGATGATAATTCTAGGTGACACCCAAGGTGGGAGAGGGGACGCATGTGTGTGAAGTCCTTACCATATGTGTGTGTGTGTGTGTGTGTGTGTGTGTGTGTGTGTGTGTATTGCTGTTGAATGTCAACTAGAGACATATACTCATAATTCTCTATATTCACCACATGGATTCCTTCCTCCATGGCTTTGCTCACAATGTTACATTCATCTAAAGGAATCTATTCTCTCTTTCCTTTCCATTGATCTAAATATTTAATACCCCCTCCTTTTTTTTTTTAAGTAGGCTCCATGCACCTTGTGGGGCCTGAACTCACAACCTGAGATTAAGAGTCAAATGCTCTACCAACTGAGCCAACCAGGTGCCCCTAAATCTTACTATCCTTTAAGATTCATCTTGTATTTTCCTCCTTTGGGAACTCTCTTCCCTAAACAGGCCAGGCTTGCCCAGATTACAGTGACCTCCTCTGAACTCTTTGCTTATATCTTTAGCTTTGTTGTGGTCTTAACATCCATGGACCTGATTTGCTACTATATTTTCAAAAGTTTATGTGTCTCTGTCTAATTAAATGTAAACTCTTTAGAGGTAGTGACCATGTCTCAGTGAACCTATCTTGCTTGATAAAAAGAATCGTTGACTGCTTGGTGTCAGGTGTGATAATGTCCATTATTTTATCCTTCGGATTGCCTCTGACTACTCTGGTATTTCAAAAGTACCTTATGTTCCTTTAGGTCACTCTTAAGATGGAACTGTGTGTGGCTAAAAACCGATGTTCTTATAGCACTAATTTTGTTCCTTACCACATGAACACATGTGTGCAATGTTCTGTTGTAAAAAAATTGATGCATTAATAAGCATACTTGTCCTGGGGAAATATTTTAGAAATGGATGTCACACTGTTAAATACAAACAGAGGAATACACACGAGGAAGGGACGGTCCTTGGCTCTTTAGAAATCTAGATGTCACTGTTAAATTTTTTTTCTGTTTCTTGAAAGGATTGCCTCCTGTTCTGAGAGTTCTATTGTCTCTAACTGCGCCATTTGGGGTGTGCTGCTTAGCAGGGAAGGTGTCTTCAGGTGATCTCTCTCTTTGTTTCAACTCCATTGTTGGCTTGAGCGTCCATCAGTGCTGCTGTGTCTCTGAAGTTTTTGTCCTTTCACTGGGGAGACCTTCCTGAGGAGGGGGGGGGCTATAGGACCAGCTGAAAGGAACACCGACATGACTAAAAAAATAACAGAACATGTCACAGAAAGTTATCACATTGATTCTTTGATAAAAATAAGTAAACGTAACAATACTTGGGGGCCATGCTGTTTCTAACTCCACGTGAAATGCTGCATCACCAGAAAGACGTAGCACTTTCTCACTCGTCACGTCGCTCAAGGATCAGTCAAGCAATAGCATTGCTTGAGCATGTGAGCATCCCACGCTAATCACTCTGGGAGAAAAAGCTCCGTAAGAAAAGCTTCAGGGTTATCCAACAGGCAACTTACTGAAATAGGACACGTAGGAAAACAACAAAAGAACACAGGACATTAAGGACAAATTCAAATAAATCTAAAGACTGAAGGCAAAATAAAATAATTGGGGATACAGAAGTGCTTAGCAATGCAGGGGTGAATGAAGTCACTGGAATTGTTAGGAGTTAATGTCAGTTTCTTGTATTTGTCTTTGTAGTTCTGGTGCCTGGCTCAGAGCATGACACACAGTGCCCACTGAAAGAAAGAAGGAAAGGAAGAACAAAAGGGAGGGAGGAAGGGAGAGATTGATGAAGGAAGGAAGGGAGGGAGGAAGGGAAGGAGGAAGGATGAAAAGAAGGAAGGAAGGAAGAGAGGGAGGGAGTAAGGAAGAAAAGAAGGAAGGGAGAGAAGGAGAAAGAATGGAGGTGGAGGGAGGGAGAGAAAGAAAGAAAGAAAGAAAGAAAGAAAGAAAGAAAGAAAGAAAGAAAGAATAGGTTTCTGAAATGTCCCAGTAGTGGGGGGACAGAGTGTGCGGGAAGGAAAAGCAGTGTGCGAGCTCATTCAAAGACCGGAAGCCAGGAAGAGCAGGCTTGCTTAATTCATGGAGAGATTATACATTCAGAGTGGCTTTAGAAAATAGGGCAGGGCAATTTTCAGGAGGTTTTGAACATGTTAAGATTTAATTTGGGAAACGTGGCATGTTAATGTGACTTTGTGGGTTTTGAAGGGAATATTAACATGATTCAGAGGAATCGAATGGAAAGGGAAACGTGAAACTCAAAGCCATCAACCCAATGGGGTAAAACAAAAACCACGCTGCAAGAAATTAAATGAAGGCAGAAGGACCAAAGAATATGGTCTTAAAATAGAAAGGCAGGTGCTTGTCTGGGTTTCTTCTGTGTTAATGCTGAAGGACATGGGCTTAGAAGTCAGATCAAGAATTTCCTTCTCCCACTGTGTAGCTTTTTTCATTCTTCAGCTGTTCCTCTTTTTTGTCTCTGCCCTTCCCGAAAATGAACTTCAGACTTTACTGTTTTAGCAGCAAGGCAGAAGATGTTAGTAAATAAAGTACCTGGAGGTGGAATCAAATATAGCTTTAAAGGACAACTGTTGGTAAAAACAGACGCCAGATTCTGGGGTCTTCTTCTGTTTCTATACTTTGGAGCAACTTCAAAAATTCTTAAGGCTGTAAAAACATTTAGAGACCAACTCATCCAACCCACTCATTTTGCAGATAAGGATATTTGGGAAGAGCTGTATTAATGCTTCTCGCATTCTGCAGAAGTTGTTATGAATGAAATATACTTTGCAGGTGGATTTTAATTTACCGAAAGCCTTTATTGTCAGCCTTTTCATTATGCCAGCACAATGGAGATGCATAATGAGTTAGGCACAGCAAAAGAGATATACCAACCACGTATCACTGACATACTGCCACATATCTGCCCTAAACACTTTGGATACGCTGGAGATGGGTCTCTAGAGAGCAGGTATGATAATTTTTTCTCTAAAACCTAAAATACAACCCTGGGTGAGAGATCATTAACAGGTGTTTTTCTGTTCTGATCAAGCATGCAACAAACTGGTCCTGGATGAGTAATTAAAAATATATCTTGCAGAGTTCTATGTTTTAGAACTCAATATTCTGTGAACATAGTTTGGGAAGGGGGTTGCTAAGCACACGTGTGTAAGATTCGTTTGTGAATACATTAAAATGCTACTGGAGTAAGGAAGGATGCTTTGCACAATTTTGGGGGTAGCCAATAATGGAAAGTCCTTGTATATGTGAGCAAATGAAAAGTAAAACAATGCACTGCTTTGGTGTTGCATAGATACAGCCTGTGCGAAATGCCTCCTTTAGGATATGGGACCCATTATTAAAATGAATTTTGAGGAACAAATAGTATAAAAATATGAGCCACCGTATTCTGGTGTCCATTATGAGTCAAATGTTTAACAAATCAGCCTTCTTTGGGGGCCTCTGCCTACTTAATTGGAATGAGTAATATCTTGTATCATCTCAACATGAACCTCCCTTGGAATCCTTTTTGTCTCCCAAACATGTAAGCTTAAATTGGGACCCTTGCGTAGCCTTGCTTGGGGTCCCTCTCTGATCTGATGGTAATGATTCTCCAAATTTGCATCAAGAGCATCTTCACCTACTGAGTGGAGAGCAAGTACCAAGTGTCAAGCTGACCAATCAGCTCACTGTCACACTACCTGGGTTTTTCCTTAAAAGCTAGATCTTCGGGGCTCAGCTCCTTGGTAGGGAGGGGGTCTTCAGTCCAACGAAACACCGTGTCGAGACACCAAAAGGGAAGCTGATGTTAGTGCATAAATGACCTAAGGCAGAGTTTTAGTTATTCGTCATGTGCCATGCAAAATGGAGGAAAAATGGAAAAGAAGTTATTATCGTTATGATTTTGGTTACTTGGATTCAATAAAAAATTATTATCTCTGCCTAAAGCCATTTCCCTGGCATTTTATCTCATCCCAGTAAAGGAAATGGATTTCTTATGAATGAGATATACTCTTCTAATATTCTCCATTCACTTCACAAATTATCCCAAGTCTGGATAAAGAGTAAATCAGGAAAGAGTAGCAAATATTTCACAACTAGTCCCAATGTCCACAATGATAACCCTCTTAGAGACCATTACCTTCCAACATCAAGGTCACACACAGCCATTCATTCTTGCATGGGAACACAGCCCGTGGAGCCCTTTTACTCTTACATCAATTAGCAAGAAATTTTTTTTAAAGCTGATTCTAAGAACATTCTACTCAGAGCCATTTCAAATGAGAAATGCCCAAGGGGGGGAAAAAAGCTCAAGTAGGCAACATGTAAAGCCACACACAACTATACGCACATTAGTATAATTACACATTGCAAATTATATCGGATGTATCTAATATCTAATTTTTTGAAAGCTGACTCCACTTGAGATTTCAATAACAGCATCAACATCTTGCAGGTGGCTCCTTCTCCATAGTATCCAGAGGGAATTATTCCTCTAATGTGCTTATAACCCTCAAGTTAAAGCTGAGGCTCTCCCTGAAAGGACCAATGAACAATGAAACTGGGAATATTACCTTGATAGATTAAGCAAGGGAGGGGTGAGACTCCACCAAATATAATATTCAGCATGGTATTTATCCTCTGCCTTCTGTGCACAGGATCCTTATTTGCTTCAAGCAAGAAGAAACAAACTTAAACACAATCCTCATTAGAAAATATGGGGGAGGCTTCCCATGTATATTCTGAGGCAATGATATAAAAAGCTAAGGGGCTGACGATTTTTTAGAACACCTGATAAACGAGAACTATGCAACTGAATGGCAGATTCTATCTTTGATTGAAAACAGAGGGCCCTACGTTAAATTTCGCTCTTCTAGAACATATGATTAAGTTGTCCTGAAAAAAAAAAAGGGTGCCAGATCAAAGCTCCATTTTGAGGAACAGGCTTTTGTCCTCATCTTTCTGTATGAATCAATCAATCATCAAATAACCAAATATATATTTGTGATCTTGGAGAATGGAGCATATTATTCAAGTTGATTGGATCCATTTTCTTGATTCCTCCTTAAAGATCTTTCTGCTAATTAGTCAGGGTTACTATTGAATTATTTAATTATCTGCACTTTTGTGCAATGAAATATGTTGTCATATCACACACTTTATCATGCTGCTGTTGTTCACACTTAATGATGCCTCTATAGTTAGCAGTTTCCTTTGTTCTGCTCAGTAAGTGGTTTTAGAAAGGGGGTGAGCCGGGAAGGAGGAGCCTGGGGGTTTGTAAAATAAAATCATACATTCCTGGTGCACATGCAAAACTTTATGCATTTACATGAATCTCTTTTTAGAAATTAAGTTGCAATGCCATTTGGAATAAGCTAAGAGTCACATGTCGGTGACTTCAAATGCAGCCAGAACGGCATTACTATACCTTGGACATCTCTCTAGTGCATTTCCACTGCAGTGCAATGGTAAAACGATTTAATTTTTTTTTTTAATCAGCAAGGAATGTCTTTAACAAGGAAGAAGTAAATTATGATAATTACTCTGAATGGTCGGATCCTTGAGCATTACTAATTAGCATTTATTGCCTGGATTATAGAACAATACATGTGAAACCGAACTGCGATTGCTCTTTTACGTTGAAGAACTGAAAAAGGCAATGGAGCAAAAAAGGCAGTATCATCAGGACTGTAGTCTGGTAGTTTCCATCCCCTTGATAAGTGGGAAAAATCCCCCACTCTGGAAATACGCAAACGTGGCCCTCAATATTTATGGCCCATTCATTTTTTGTGTTGGGCACATATTTACATATGATATCATCATCATGAGAGACTAATGAGAGGAGAAACATTTTGGCCATGATGTCATTCGGGGACAGTTTTATCCATTGTGAGAGTTTAACAATAAAGAGCACAAAACTCGCCATTTCAGAAAATATACATTTTGCTGTAGAAATTCTGACTTAAAAAGGAAACAAAGAACTCAGGTCTTAGTGAATAGAATTTTACGTCCACCTCCCCACTTTCTCTTAGGAGGACTACACTTGCAAAGAATTGAGAAGAGGCAATGAGTGTGTGGCCGCAAGAGCCTTTTTCTCCCCCACCCCGCATCACAAATTTATAATAAAATAGATTCTGAAATTAGAAATAAATGAGATATTAATCAACAGAGCAACATCGGTCATGTAAATAAATGCCACTCAAATAATTTGGCCACTGAAATTCCCTGGTAACTCAGTAGGTAGAAGAGAAAGGGAGGAAAATTAAGCATCCATCACCCCCCACCCTGCAGTATCAGGCGTTCCTCCACACCCCAGGACCGGGAATGAAGAGGAAAGGATGCGCGGTAAAATATAAAGCCGGTACTAAATACAGTCGCTAGTCTTCCCAATACCTTCCATGGGTTCCCTCCCCTGATCCCTTTGAGTTTGAAAGAATAAGTTTGACTAAATCTGTGAGGAGATTAAACAGGCTGGTGATAAAAATTAATTCTGCTGAACGAGCAAATGCATTTGGATGGCAGAGATGCGAATAAGATAATACTTTTCTTTTCCTTTGACATACCAAGCGGATTAGTTTAGAATGTTAAATTTGATTTTATTAGAATATATTAGCAGTGTTTTAATTAATACCAATCAAACATTTTCTTTCCCTGGGGCTTGATGTGTTCCTAACGCTTTCTAAATCATCTGGTATTTATCCATCAACCCCCCCTCCCCACCACCAAATTACCAAAGCCCTTTGTTACATTCTTCATCATTTTACTGTATTCAACAGCAAACTATGAGCTGTTTACCTAAAGGTGTCTTGCCCATAAAATTAGTTTCCAGGTGCGGGATTTAAACTGAGTCCTGTTCGTTAGTACAGTTGATTTTTTTTTTAAGGTAGAATTAGAGACTCAAAAATAAACGTCTTGTGTGTTTTTCTTTTGGGGAAAAACGTTGCAAAAGGAGTTTTGGCTGGTTCGTATTACTTGGCTTTCTTCTCAGTAGAGCTTCCTAAAGCTGTTAAATTTCCAACTGCCTTGGTGTTGAGCTGGCACTTCTTTGGAAAAGAGGCAAAAAAAAAAAAAAAAAAAAAAAAAGGAATAAAAAAAAAGAGGAGGGGGAGAATCTAGTTAAAAATATGGTGAACCAGTATGCCCTGTGAACTGAATTGTAACTATGTGTTCCAACGAGGTGTTGCATAGCATTTTACTCATTATCCGCTCCTTTTCTCTCAAGCTTCCTGTCCTTCTGTGTCCGAAAGCTCCACTTCACGTCTTTTTCTTTTCTTCCCGCAACGCAAACCGCTCCCCCCCACCCCCCGCAATTCCCCGCCTTATTTTTTTTTTATCTGCCAAGCTGGATTTGCACTTTTAAAGATCAGTATCAATAATGCCCTGCTTGTTTCGGTTGCACTCCCCCTTTAAAAGACAGCTCTCTCTAATTGATGCGTCTGGGCTAGTCTAGACTGGTAGTGATTGAACCAACCACCAATTATGTTATTCATTTCACTGAACTTCGCTGATGGGCTCGGTGAGGAAGAAGGGGTGTTGAGAAACCTGCCCTTACACTCGAGCAGTCCCCTGCTGAAATTCAAAATCCTGTATGTCGTTGTGCACTGCTAAATGCCCGTGTGATCAGTTGTGATGGCAACCTCTGGGTATGAGCAATCCACTTGAAAACATGTAAAAAAAAAAAAAACTAAAAAAAAAAAAACACCAAAAGAGAGCCTTGGAATACAAACTGTATCACTTGTATTAAATTACTATCCTGTTCCCATTTAAAATCACAGAAGAATGATATCCAGCATGTTTTTATTGGCCCCTGTGTCCGTCTTCATAGAATTAACTGCAGATAGATTTTGACTTAGTAAAGCACCAAATGTTTTGCAAATATCTGATATGCATCATGTGGTAATACAGATCCATAAGTTAAATAGATCCCTTTCCATAATTTCCAAATACCTATGCATATACACCAGCTTAAGATGGGGAAAAATCATTAATCCATTGTGCAGAAACTGAAAGGTGACTTGAAAATCAAATAACTCTTTTCTCTGAAGCCCAGTCAGGCTACCCAAGGCTGGAAAGTAATATTTAAATAGCACAACTATAGGATAGGAGAGGTCACAACAAAAGAGGTGGTACAATTGTTGCACGCTTCATTTTCTCGATTCAGTTTTCTGATACAAAATGGTTTCTTGACTATGATTTGGAGTCAATGACTGAAATTGCAAGAAACACTCTAACACACACACACACACACACACACACAGAGGAAAAGAACAGTTTCCTTAACCTCCAACTACACGTATAAAATGAGGTTATAGCCAATACAGACTCTTTAAAAGAAGAGAGCATTTGAAGTCAGGGCTGATTTAGGTATTTTCCCAAAATAGAAGACAAATGTTGGCCCAAGAATACCAAAACTGTTTAAATACAATTGTCTATTGGACTTTTTCCACAACAAAGGAGAGGTAAGTTACTGTTTCTCTTCTTCAACTATGAGATAGATCTAAATCACTAAAAGGATTCTGTCACAGAAAGTTATGTTTTCTGAAAACTACAGACGAGGGAATGTTAACAAATTACCTCAAGAGAAGATTATTTTTAAAGGTGCAGTTTGGTGTTGTAAGTAACTTTGTTGGATTGCATTTAAATCCTCATAAATTTTTCCCAACCTTTGCTTACTCCTAAAAGATATAATAATTGCATATGTGTGCATGCTGCTATTTCTGTGCTTTTATATATTTAGAAAATATATTTCCAAGCCCTATTACTTTTAAACTCACGGCGTACAACATTTTAAAACAGACGCCAGGCAAGGAGGCTCTGCCTCTCTTCTTATTTTTAAAATCTTGCAAAGTAACACAAATGTGATCTTCATGAACACCATCGATTTCATCCTCGGTGTAGAGTTGCAAGAGTCAAATTTTTAGCCGATTAATATTTTGGCCCAAACTATTGGTTCACCCCCATTTGTGTCTGTGTGTTCCCTGTCTAGCTGTATATATGATACATATGTGTGAGGACTGAGTGTATAACACGTCCATATGCCCATTTTAATTGGACATGATTTTAAGATTAACTGTTGAGTTTCAAAGTTGGAGGCATGGGGCATGCTGGGACTTCAGCTGATATGTTCTGAGGTCAAGCACCAGGTACTGAGCTGTTCTTGTTACGCTCGGATAGTACTGCATGTTGCTCTCAAGAAACAGACCACGGTAGATGTGTCCACAAGTCTCGGGCAACAGCAATATACATACGTACGCATAGCAGCCAACACGCTCTTCTAACAGAACAGAAATCCGGAAGCTTCTGCTTTCTGCTCACCTGACCCCATCTAACAATGAAAACCTCGGAGCTGCACTCCATCACTTCAGACAAAACTTTCTTTTGTTTTTGCTTGAAAGAAAAAAGTTCCACCCAATTTCCAAGATGTACAGGCACGACTCGCAGCTCCCAAGAGCCTAACCCGTGGATTTAAACGGTAAACATCACAAGTTAGGGTCTCAGGGATTGAGAGGAGCGCAGGAAATTGTTCTTTCTTGAGACAAAGCAAAGCAAAACAAGAACGACAGGCGGATTCTGTTCCAGGTTCATGACTAAAAGGCCACAAACAGGTGGCAGGGTCCTCCCTCACTCTCGAAGCGTCCTTTGGTCACAAAATTGAGATCCCGTGTAAATATGATCTATTCATCTGCACACACGCACTCTCTGTGGACACATATACGTACCTGAACATACGATCGCGAGCATATCAGAGAAAAAAACTCTTTGAGGCTTTGGGCAATACAGTCTTACGCCAAAGGAAAAGAATATGCACGGACCCAGAAATGCCCATGTTTTTAAAACCACGGTCTAAAGAAGGATCGAATGTCCTTTCAAAGCTTTAACTTACAACTAGCACAGATGACTGTAAAGAAAACAGGAAGCATCTCTTTCCCCCTGGGCAAGCATGCCACATGCAAAATCATAGAAAATCAGGTTTTCAGAGGGAGAAGACCAAGAAACAGGGGCTTGGAGGCCGTGGAAGTATAAATACGAATAGCGTTTAAAACTCACCCATTGGAAGTGGAGCAGGGCTGCAGCCTCCTGTAGCACCATTCCAAGCAAGGGGGGGAAATGGGAGCTCGCAGTGCGCTAGCCTGGGCGAGGTGTTTCAACAGAGGACCGACATCGGGGCGGGGAGGGAGGCGGGGGCAGGAAGCGATACACCAAATCTAGAGACTGTAACTCTGTAGCTCATGCATTGACGAGGGAGGGGAAAAAAAAAAAGGCAATTTGGTGGAAGTGGAGGGAGGGACTGGGACTGACCACATTTTGAAAATATTCAGTGAAAAAAAATGTTTTTAATTCTTTTTTTTTAAAAAGAATGAGAAACCTCCCCAGAGCTGCTTTAAAAAATGTTTCTTCCTTCTTTCTTTAGCGTGCACTTTGCCAGTCCTGCAAACGGGGCCTCCTCTGCATCAGCTGCTTGGCTGAGGCCAAGGCCAAATCACCCAGAGCCAGCACCAGGCTGTCATTTGGGAGGCGAGGTGGGGAAGGGGTGGGTGCAGGCTGGGGAGATCGGCTCTCCCCTGCCCCACTCCCGCCGCCGCCCAACCTTTGGAGCCTCTTGCCAATATTTTAGAGGAATCAGAAGCACAGTTTCCTTCCATTTTCGCAGAAGCTACCAGTTCAGTACCTGAGAGAGAGTCGCTTGTCCCCATCTGCCTGGAAACAGAGTTTTCCCCAAGCCAGGCGCTCCAGTACCGCCTCCAAAATCGAAAGGAAAGGGAGGGGAAGTGGGTGGGAAGATGACTCTTTTAAAATTTTTCTTCCTCCTTGTCTTTCTCCCTTTCTTTCTTTCTTTCTTTCTTTCTTTCTTTCTTTCTTTCTTTCTTTCTCCCTTTCTTCCTTTCTCCCTTTCTCTCTTTTTTTTCTTTCCTTCCTTTTTTCTTCTTCTTTTATTCCAGCGTAAGCAAGGTAGATGGCTGGCTAGTCAAAGAAAATGACAAAGCAATCCCCGCCAAGGAAGACACTGGAGGGGCCTTGGGCACTTGGTAAAAATGCTAAATATTTGGTATATGTTTCCATATGCAACTAGAAACCGTTAAATCTCCAGGCTCTTCCCTCTTCTCCCCCTTTCTTCCAAAATAGAATCCTACCAGCAAGACAGCTAAAACGATGCCTCTTTCCCCTCTGTACAGGGTCTACTCAGCACCCCCCACCCCCACCCCCCCATCTCCAAGACAACTTTTTTTTTTCTCACCTCCATAGGTTCTTCTCAGGCACAGTCCTCCGTTCAGTTCGGGGTCTCTCCTTTCTCTCTCACTTTCCTTTTCCTCTCAGAAAGGCCAGTCCGTCATCAACCTACCTTGCTTCTCCCTCTGTGTCTCAACCTCTCTCTCCCTTTTTCTTTTACTATGAAAAATAATAATAATAATGGCCCTTTCGACATAGCAGCATGAAGTGGCCGCCTTTGAGAAAGCACATTTAATCTTTGCTAGCTCCCCTAGGCTTCGGTGAAGAAGGAGAAAGCAAGAAAAAAAGGGAGAGAGAGAGAGAGAGAGAGAAAAAAAGATTGTAAGGGAGGCTGCTGACGGACAGCAAGCATCAGGCACAAATCAGCGACAAGTTGAATTTTCCTAGACCACACTGCCCCCTTTCTTCTCAGCTCTCTCCCTGGGCTCCTGGAAAGCCCGAGTGTCTGGTTACAGGGGCTCCTTTTGCCAACCATGGTGCAGATTCCTCGCATGCCTGCTTAAATCTCTGGCAGAATAAGGAATCAATATCCCCCCTCTAATCGCCGTTAGCTCTTCTACGGCTTCCCTCCTTTTCTGAGAATCCACTTGGCTCTCCCCGCCGCTCCCCGCCCTGCCAGGCTCCTCCATACAAAGCTTGCGATCCTGTCATTTCTCACTTCCTTCCATATCTTGGAGACAAGCCTCCCTTCTAATATCCTCTCGCGCTCGCTGCCTCTCTCCGTTGTAGTGTCTCATCCCTGACTCGCAGCCCCGGATGCACTAAGGCATCTCCCTGACTACTAATGAGACCAAAAATACATCAGCAGGTCAGGGGGAAGGCCAGACATTGTATTATACAAATACAGAAAAAACCTCAGCCTGCTAGACCCCGAGATCAGGTATCACGTTTTCTAGAAGGGGTAAATGAAGGGGGTGGGGGAGAGGAAAGGAGTGGAGAAGAGGAGACCACAGTGCAGTTCTCAGCCTAATTGTTCCGCATCCCACGGGCATTTAAAACACCTATGCGTGTATGCGTGCAGGTGGCGCATCCTGTGAGTCTTGGTGGGTTTTCTTTACGGACAGAAAGTCAACAGCGCCCAAATACTTCTTTGCAGTCGGCATTTAGAGGGATACAAGGGCAGTGATTTGAAATCTCTGTTTAAAATATGCACCCTATTCAGGCAGGAGATGACTACAATGCTAAAAAAATCTCTTTCCTTTCAGCGGCAGGTTTTGCTCCTTGCCTATCTTTGCCATATGTACTAATTTACCACTTGGATTTTGAAATGGACTCATCGCTCACTGTCACTCATGCTACCCCTTCACTTCCACTGCAGACATTTTCCTTCTTTCCGAAGTATTTCTCTTCCAACGTCCATCAGATAGACGCACACTCCACTGATCAGCCTACAGCCTCTTGGTAATGATAAGTAATAATTCAGATGACAAAAAAGTGGCAGAAGATAGAAATGAAAGACATCCTGAGTTGAGTAGGGGAGCGTCTCCCATCATTTCTGTTGGCACGCATTTTCAAAGCTCGGCTAAACGTCGATCCTGGAAAGCAGGTAGCTCCTGAAAATCGGGGTCTCTACCTATCTACACACACAGTGGGTATGTTGCCACCTCCACCCGATTTTCCTAGCTAGGATCACGCAGACAACAGGCAGTGCTGCCTTCAGTATAACGCTGGGTTCTGTAAATAGCAAGGAAGGGAGGGAGATATCTGAGGACGCAGGTTTCCTCCAAGTCGGTGTTTTTTAAAGGTGGCTTCTTTGTGCTCAACTCAGACATTGTGCTTTGTCTCTCACTGCAAGACCTGCAGAAACGCAGCTGGATGCCAAGGAAAAGGGGAAGAAAAAGCACAAATGAGGAGACCCAGAGAGAGGAAGAAGGGAAAGGAGAAGAGAGAGGAGGGGAAGGGAGGGGAGGGAGGAACAAATAGAGGCAAAAAAAAAAAAAAAGACAAACTTAACAATCATAGCATTGGAGTCCCTTTAATACTTTTCTTTTTTCTTTTTTCTTTTTTTGTCGTTATTGGGAAGGAGAAAGAGACGGTTGGCAGGCTTGGTGACTGGGTTAGAATCTTTTTCAGATTTGGCTAATAGTGTGTTTGCACTAGACTGATGAGAAAAAAAGAGACATGCTAGAATAATCATAAAGGGTGGAGCTGTCAAAAAAAAATCTTTGACTCACTGGGTCCCTCCCTGTAATGCCAAAATGAATCATTCCTAACCAGAAGTGTCAATTGTCTTAGTGTGCTTGCATATGAAGGCCAGATTATGGGAATCACGTCAGTTCACTCATCCTCAGACAGGAAAGTTAAACAGAGAATGAAATTTCCTGAGACTCCCCTAAACCTCTCTATATTTGCAACCACAGTTCAGCGCGATTTTCCACACGTTGAGCTAATCTGCCCCGTCTGTACTCACTCTGCTTACAAAAGATCTACAAATATATGAGTTATGAAAGTTTTGCTATGAACACATCATTTTCTCTATACAACTCAGAGATGTCTTTGGAGGATACTTATTTCAAGCAGTTAACACCTGACCCCAATTTCTGTGGGTAATTAGTGAGCTAGATAACCACACAAAGTGGGTAATTATTTAGTACCCAAGGGTACGCTAGAAGTGGGTAGTGGTTTTGTTAACAAAAGCACATCTCTAATTATTGTATCTATGATGGGTGTTTTAAAAATACCAGTTACTATATCAAGTGAACCATGATAAATAAGTGAACTGTTTTGCTGTCCTTAGCATATACAGATGTGTATTCCATCATGGTTAATAATATTTACCTTTCTTGTATGGAGTGTTGTGAAGATTAATTAGTTAACATCTGTAAGACTCTCAGAGATGAAATGTGCTGGAGAGTTTCTAAATACCGTATTATTATTGTTATTACTATCTTGCTAATAATCCCAGGATGAGAGAAGCTTAGGGAGTAGATTCAATAGCCTGGTCTCTGTCTCAGTTCAGAAAATATGCTCAGATAACAAATATAATGAGTTTGTTTGTAGGGAGTGGTCTCCTACCTAGCCGAGTCTATCACAGGCGGTGATAGAAGAGAAAGGTAAATGCCATTTCATTGACAGCTGCTGGCTCAGGATGGATGTGAGGAGCCAGGGTAAGAGATGGGGAGAGGGAGGAGCAGAGGGAAGAAGTCAGGGATGGGCCTGGAAGGAAGCTGATTCAGCCCGACCACACCCTCCCTCCAAAGTCCTTCTATCCTTCTCTTTGATGAGCAGCAAATATGCGCAAAAATTCTCAAAGAAGATATCCGTGCAAGTGCCGGGGCAAATTCATTCTAATTACAATCAATCAGCCAAATATATAGTATTTATTCTGGAGAAGAACAATCAGTACAAATTACTTGAACAAACGCAGATACATATTAAAATATTACAGTGTTGAGAATAGGCACGCACAAATCAGCTTCAGATATTTTTAACCCAAGATAGGAACACCAATGGAGAAACCCTTTCTAATTGGATTGCTTTTCTCAATCATCCCCCAAGATGGGAAGGGGGATATTATTTACTTCTGCTGAGAAAGAAAGAAAAGAAAAAGAAACGAAAGGAGGGGGCGGGGGAGAAAAGAAAGCCTCATGCTTTCAGGGGCCTTAATGCTGGAGAGAGCGACCAAAGCCTTGAAAACAAACAGCAACAAACATAAACTTACTGCTTCTTTCTCTGTAAATGTCCATCTCCTTGAGCCGGCTGTCTGGGGTCTGGCCGAAGCAGGACAGACAGAGGTCTCTGAGATCCAAATTTTCTAGTAGGGCTCACCACATTTTTTTCCTTTCAAAGCAAGGTTGTCCCCGGGATTAACCCTAGGAGTCTGGGAGATGTGAGGCACTGGGGAAGGATGAAGAGACATATGTAGAGAGATCGTATTCAGCCCCGTTTAGGGTATCTAGGGAATAGGAAGGGAGAGGGACCCCATCAGGCAGCCAACAGGTACCAGGGCCCGAACCTCTGCCAGAGGACCGCCTCCAGGACACGTGTGTATGCTGTGATTGGAGGCCAGTGGTGTGATGAGTGCATTTTTAAGAGTTTGGGAGCAGAGGGGAAATTTCTCCAAAAGCCACCCCAGCCAGGCTTCTGACCTGAAGCCCAGGATTTGGCGCCCCCTCCCCGAGCTCAAACTACAAAGGCTGACTGGCATTCCCCAACCCGCCCAGCTCCTTTCAAACCCACAGACTGTGCCAGACTGGCCCCACCTCCCACTGCAGCAAATTCTGTAGCCCTGCTTCAAGCTGTGCTCTAAGGAGCCAGATTTCCGTTTTAATTGTCCTACCTGGCCTTCCCCTTTGCCACTGCCCCTGTCTCTTGGCTCCTGGCACTGTTTCAAAGGCCCAACCAACTGCCTTCCCTCCCCCATTGTCATTCGAAACACCTCTAGTTCGCCCCTCCCCCAATTTTTACGTCTAGAATGTTCTCCTTCATTTTTGGCCCCCACCGTTCCCTTTCTTGGGTCTCTCACACTCTCGTTCGACCTTTTATTTATTTATATTTTTTTTTGGCCATGTCAAAATATAGTTGTATCTCCTATTGGGGACCGAAAACCCAAACCCAAAGTCTACTGCTAGCATCTTCCCCTCCCCATCTCCCCCCCTCCCCACCCCCCATATTAACATATCTGACAGTCCAGTTCAGATCAGGGCATTTCCCAAAAGCTCACCTAAACAAAAGCTGAAGCTGGTAGAGAATAGGTGTGTGTGTGTGTACTGATCTAACTATATGAATGCAGGGAAAGGGCCTGATGGACATGTGGGGAAGGAAGCACAGAAGAAAGAGGTCTGGTATATTTGTGGGTATTTAAGATCATAGCAACAGAAGTGAATTATTGCAAGAACTTCTAGAACTTTTTATGTGTGTATTTCTATGTATATGGATACAAACATATACACATATAGGGTCTGTCTCAAGCCTCCACACGTCTTAAGACAATCTGATGATCTGAAAAGGGCATTTACCATACCGTGAATAGTGACGGGCAGGGCCCACGTGGTTTTGCAGCTAAATCTGAAAGTCTTCTGGGACTGATTGGAAGAGGAAGATAAATCCTGTAAGACACTTACCTTCCCCCCACCCTTGTCTGGGCTTTGAGGCCAAGAACTTTGGTAGCACCTTTCCCTGTTGCCACCATGACTTTAAATTAAGCTCATCCTTGCCATCCATTCCTCAAAGCATTTGTGCTCTTAACCTTACTACTTAGGTATTTATTGCTTTAACATTGCAGTTCTGTTCTCTCTTACTCCTCTACCAGCTGCCCTTGAGTTTTTCGATGTGACAGACACTTACAGATAAATAATATCTCATTTTGTCTTCCAAAGCCATCACTAGCGTTTTATAAGGTCTGGAATAGTTGGAACTGCCCAACTCTGAGCGTAGTGCTGGGATTTGAACCAGGTGTAACTCCAGAAGCCCGGTCTTTCCTTTATATCAGTGTGTTGACTCTTGTCTCCGTGTAAATGACACTTTCCCCAGCTCATCCCCTCAAACTAGTCTGGTTTCTCCTTCAATGCGTTTTCCATAGCAGTCTACACTTACTCCACTTTAACATTTACTCATTCTTTTCATTAGCCCATTTTAGCCAATAAATATTTATTGAGTACTTGACTGTATGTCAGGCACTGTGCTGGGGCAGTGTAAGTCCCTTAACTAGAGGAGAGCACTTGATGCTCCGGTGTTGGCACTGTGCATAGACTATGCTGTCCCTAGCTCCAAATTCCAAGATAAACACAGAGAGGGTTGTCACATGATCGCTTTTGTGTTGTATATAGCACAGCACCTGGTACATAGCAAAGTTGTTTTATTTTTTTAAAACATTTATTTATTTTTGAGAGACAGAGCGTGAGTAGGGGAGGGGCAGAGAGAGGAGACACAGAATCCGAAGCAGGCTCCAGGCTCTGAGCCGTCAGCACAGAGCCTTATGTGGGGCATGAAACCATGAACCGAACCATGAGATCATGACCTGAGCTGAAGTCGGATGACTCACTGACTGAGCCACCCAGGTGCCCCCATAGCAGAAGTTTTTAATAAATGTTTACGCTGATGCGGCTTTGACTGTAACTTTCTGAATGATCGGAGTTTGTGTCTAAATAATCCTTGGAAGAATGCTTAGTAAAATGCCACATAAAAGTAGCATTTAATAAAGGGTGAATTGCAGCCTTATTTTCTAAGACCATACTGTGGCTGAAGTCCCACTTACAGCCACCTTTATTTGCGTTTCTGAAAAAGACCAAATTGGTCTGCTTAATTCATTCTAAATGTTCTGAAGTCATGCTGTGTCTGTTTGAAAGCCAGACAGATTCTGTCTGAAATCTCACTGATCTGTGGATTAGGAGGTAATATCAAGTGATAAAGTGTCCAGGATGACGTGGCTGTGAAGGACTATTCTGGGCTACATGCAGGGAGGGAGATCTCTTGCACTTTAAAGTGTGTGGGTTAAGTCCAGATCTGAGATAAGCAAGCCAGCCCGGATGCCCTCATTTCAGAAAAAGAGGTTGAGAAGCTAGAAATGGTTCGTGACCATATGACCGAAAGGCTCCAGAGTTTCATAATATGTTTTCTGAAAAAAAGGTTACACAAGTCCTTATTTGCCTAAGGAAAGAATACTGGAGTGAGTAGAAGTGGTATCCTTGGCAAGCTAACTTCTATCCTAGATTTCTTTTGGGAAATTCTTGTGCTTGAATAGAGGAGGGCAGGGAGAACTTGATGGCGCTCAGTCTGTCCTTTGACAGGCATTGGTGTCCACTCAGAGTTTTGACACCACTCAAGCTCCTAAGGATGCATCCTTGGTGGCTGGTGGTGACTCTCAAGGGACAGCTGGATGGCGTTCCTGCAGTCCCCCTACTCCAGCCCCTAAACTCTAAACATACTTTAGATGGGAACTATCTAAATTCCCTCAGCAAGAGTCCCTCACTAATTGACGAAAAGATATTCCCAGGAAGGGGAGAGAGAGGAAGCTTCCTTCTGCACTGATCAGCAAAACCATTTTCCTGAAGCAATGGGACTTCGAGCCAGTAGGGAGCAGTGTTTGGTACCAGCAGTTGTGGCTGCAGTGGTCTCCAAAGGAGGCATCTGGCAGATTTTATACCCCAAATCTGTAAGAGTTCCAAGTGTCAGGCTAAGTAATATCAGGCTAAAGACTTGAATTTTTACCTAGTAAAAAAAAATTTATTTCACTTTCCTTAGCCTTTTAGGATATTAGGGGAAATCAATGGTGAGAGAAGTCTTCAGCATATATATTTAATATTTTTTGATATGAATATAGAAACAAATTCTGTTGCCTCCTTATCCCTCATTGGGTGAGCTTCAGAGGACTTTTCTTAACTTCTAGATTAACTCCATGCAAGGACTGTAGCTTATCTGATGGGCCCGTGTTGTCTGTGAAGGCCTCAGAAAGGTACTCTATGGCCCACTGCCTTGGGGTCTGACTTTATCAATTTGTAAGTAGCACATTTCAATAGCCTTTTGGGTGTAGGTGGGTAAAAGAGAGAAGCTTTGACTCCTATGTAATAAATGGGTAAACTGAGAGTGAAAAATAGAGAAAATCAAGGCCCTTCTAAAGGATGAGATCCCTATTACCTGTGCACTAAGAGATTTGAGCCTGACGTTATAAAAAAGCATTATTTTTGGCTGACGCATATCATCTAAGAGCCAAGTTCTATTTTGGTCTAGGTTCTCTGCCATTCAGTCATTAGGTTTAGGCTGGCAAGCAAAGAGGCATATTTCTGCCCCTGGAACTTTTGAAGATGAGATTGCCAGGCCAAGAGTCTAGAGATGATAGGAGACCAAAGATATAGGCCAGGGACTTGGGCTGGAGCTATTTGTCTATATTTTTGAAACAGCTACACAGCCAGGAAGTTGTGAGGGGAAGGAGAGAGATGGGGGGAGGGGAAGGCTTTGGAAGCCAAGAGTGTTCTCATCTTAAATCCAGTCTTATCGATGCCATGGTTCTTAGAGACATCTTTGCTGACCAAATTAATGCTTCTTAAAAAGATCAGTCCCCTTTTATAGTATTCACTATCGCCAGATCTCTGCGTACTTTCCAGTATAAAGAAAAGAGGTATCCAAGGCAATGGCCCATCATGAAGCAGAAACTGGATTACAATTCAGATTTCAAGGTTTCCAGTCAAACTCCTAAGACTGTATCTCACCTTTTCATTAATGGAAATAAAGTCAAGATATACTCCTTCTTCTCTTTTAGACTTCTTAGGCTTTTCAGATTAAAAACAAAATTTTTTTGGCTAGTTAGGTTCTAAACATTTAGGATAAGCACAGGGAGAAGCAAATATCCTAATATCATTCTTCCCGTTTCATAGTTGGGAACTGAGGCAAGTAGTGGCTAAATACTTTTCCCAAGAAGGTTGTTGTAGCACCAAGAATAGAATCTAGGTCTCCCAGCCCAGCTGTTGTGAGGAAAAACGAGCTAATGTGCATGAACTGCCTAGAGTTCATTCAGAGTGAGTTTGTGTGAATCCAAAATATCGTTAGTAATAATCATACCCTGTGCCTCCTGGTTTTCCCCATTATTTACTAATGACAGTACAGTAAGGAAGAGCTTCAAAAAGATACGAATACATTTACTTGAGCATTTGTGAAATAGATGAGTTTCAAAAGCACTGAGTGTGCAGAATTAATAAAATTAAAAGAACAGAGAAACATTGTTTGAGACACATTTGGGGGACTGAGGTGCCATGGCAGTACCAGAATTCCTGCTAAGAGTCAAATGGAGATAGATGAATAGGGAGCACTCTGGGGAGAAACCGAGAAATATTCTAAAGGTGGAAATGCTATGTCAGAGATTTTAAACGTGGCGCACTCGACACTCATCAGAGAGTCTCTCCATGCTGCAAATAGCAATGACAGGAAGACCACAATGAACGATGTCAAGAGGGAGCCAGCCTAGCCTTCTGGGGTCTGACGCTTTGCCCTTCAGGAATGTTAGACTGCACACTCTCCAATCCAGGCGGGGACAGGGTAAACCAACTGGAGTTTGCGACCAACCTGCCCTCCCAAATGAAGGGAGGTTAAGTGAACTTTCTGGCATTCTTAAGTCTTCAAAGGTCCACCGTGATATTTTGACGACCTACCCCAAGTCTGGAAAATTGTTCAGCTTATGGGCCCACGGGTCTGTTAGCTCTGAGCGATACTTAACACTCACTGCATGAAGATGTGACTTTGATTTTACTATGGTTAGTGCTGTATCTGCCACATGATAGGTGCTTCACAAATTATTGTTCTGTCTGTACACTTCTGAGAATTGAATATAATCTAGGGTCATAGTGTTATATAACACAGGCTGATCAACTGATTATGCATAGGCAAGCAATCTTTAATTGATGATTTTCCTCTCCTGCCATGTGCTCAATTACTCAAAATCCATGTCTTAAATTTGACGGAAAAGTGAGAAAAACTCTAAGGTAGGAAGGAGGAGAAGAACTTTGAAAATAAAACAAACACACAAAATCTGGCTTGTGCTCTGTTAACAGAGCTTTGGGTGTTTCTAGTAAACACCTAGGTGTCAATTTGTCAATGTCTTTTTAAAAACAAAGTAAAGAAAACTTTCAAAAATTAAAGTTGGAGAGGAAATGACTGGTAAACAATATCTTCTTCCCCCAACGAATCTACATATGTGTATATTTCTGGGCCCGGAGGACTTTCTTTCTGTAGCATAGGAATAATTGATTGAAGTATCAGGAAACCAGCTTTGTTCAGAGAATTAATGGAGAAATGATTAGAATATCTAAGACAGGGGTGGACAGGAGGTAAAGGAAAAATCCTACATACCACTTTTCTTTTGTTGAAAACAAGGCAGAGATAGCTCTGGAAAATACCATTGTCTAAAATTAACTTCTTGGTCCTGATAAGGAAGGAGAAGAGAGAGTAAAGGCAATTATTACCAGATCTACCATCTTCTTGGACTTCTTTGGATGATCTCAGTCTCTTCTTCATCGCTTCCCTCTGTCCCCCAGCATATCTTGTATGAGCATATCTCATGCAGGACATATTACACTGTGATTGTAATTACGAGACTATGAGATCCATCTCTGTATCTCCAGCCCACTGCCCATGACTGGCACACATTAAACTCTCAGTAAATGTAAAATAAAAACTGTGGAAAGTCAACTTAGAGATAAAATTTAAGAGCTGTAAGATAAAGTGCAAATGCAACCATGTCCAAAATAAACATGGAAAAGTAGGAACTCAATTAGATCCAGATTCTAGGCTGGGTCTTATGAGACAGGAAGGGACAAAGAAGAGGCTCTGGCAACCATGAATCCATCCTCCATGAGGGTGCTGACGCCATGTTGGTTAGGTTATGCACAGAGAGAATATTGCCATGGGGAAAGCCAAAGGTTGACATATCTTGGTCTGGTCTGCTTATATGAACTTCAGGTACTGTTTGTAATTACAGTGGTCTCAAGACACATGATCCAATGAAAAAAATATAGAACTGAAAGTTAAAGAGACATGGGTTCTCCATTTAATTCTGTCACAGTATGGATGAATGGATAAAGAAGATGTGGTATATATATAATGGAGTACTACTCAGCAATCAAAAAGAATGAAATCTAACTGGGGGGTATTATGCTGGGCAAAATTAGTCAGTCAGAGAAAGACAAATATCATATGACTTCACTCATATGAGGAATTTAAGATACAAAACAGATGAACATAGGGAAGAGAAGCAAAAATAATATAAAAACAGGGAGGGGGACAAAACATAAGACACTCTTAAAGACAGAGAACAAACAGAGGGTTGCTTGAGGGCTTGTGGGAGGGGGGACTGGCTAAATGGGTAAGAGGCACGAAGGAATCTACTCCTGAAATCATTGTTGCACTATATGCTAACTAACTTGGATGTAAATTAAAAAATTAATTAATTGATTGATTGATTTTTTAAAAAGTAAAAAAAAACCTCTGTCATAGCAACCTTGGACAAGACATTTTTCCTCTCAGATCATTAGCCACCTCCTCGACTATAAAAGAGAGGATGAGACTAGATAAACTTTTAAATTCCCTCCAGGAAAATTCTAGAACTGCAAAGTCTCTCTCTCAGTCTAGATTCCATTTTGTTACAAAAGTATTTTCTTAACAGTTATGATACAGATGGAATTTGGCTTTTGAAGACAAATAGAGCATCTTAGCTGATGTTAAAAATAATATAGAATCTGAACATCCAAAATAAAAGAAGCAAAACATGAAGAGTCTCAGAATGGTGGAATTAATCATAGCAGATATTAAAAAGGAGATCCCCATTTAATGGTCTCCAAAATCTCATGAGCATTGAATGGATCAAAGAAGTTTTGACAAGATTCTTGGGCAATAAGGAAGTTGCCCAGAAGATGCAAGAATTATCCATCCCATTTCATACAAAGGGAAACTGACATCCAGAAAGGAGAGGTAATTCACGAAAGATCACATTGTGAAGATGAAGTCAGGCCTGACACTCAGGTATCCTGCCTCCCACCCAATTATGTTGCCCAGAAAGAACCCACCACTGCTTCCGGTGACCATGAGAATGTGGTGCTGTGGCCCAGTGTAACTGGGTAGTGTCCTGGCCAACTTGGCTTTCAAAAGCTCTGCTGATATCACACCTGCTATAGCACTGATTGCTAGAGAAAGTGACCACATGAATAACTCAGACTCTTTAGCAGCTTCCCCATGGTCAAAGACACTTCCGATGACCTCGGGTCAGGAAATCTGGTTTCCATCCCTTCCACATGCCAGCTTAAGCTTTTGTACATCAAGTTCCTTCTTTGGGACGCAAAGAACTTACTAGAGAATGTCATAAAGTATAAAATGATCCTAGATCAACATACAGAAACTACTGTTAGAGGAATTTTTGTCTGATATCACTAATTATCTAAAGCAATTATTTTTATGTGCTTTTTAAATGTGTGTGTATAACATACACTGTTCATATATGTTAGAATGTTTATAACAGTGTATATAATATGTATATATACTATTATATGTGTATATGTACATATATGTATGTTATATATATCTCTTTCAGTCTAGCTGGGAAAATCTGTTTCAAAATCAACTCCTGCTCTCTCCTCGGACTTGATATATAACCAAGCAGACCATTCTCGATTAACACAGCTCCCTCCCGGGAAAAGTCACAGAATAACTTTATTGATTTCCCTTTACCCTTCTCCACATTTCTCTGCTGAAATGTTGTCTTAACTCTTAAATGTAAAAGCAAAAGGAAAAGAAAATTAAAACAAAGAGATACGCTTCCTTTAGGACCACGTTGATTGTCTTCTCATATTTTTTTTCCTAATTTTCTAAAAAGATGTTTTCTTAAGAACAGGGTGCTTGTAAAGACAAGGGAGGATGATATGCTCTCCAAGGTTTTCGTGCAACAGATTTCTTTACATTGAAACCTGTGTTTTGCACACAATGCTGAACTCCGTACTACATAACCCACTTCTCGTTCTCTCATGACTTGGCCAGCCATCTTTGAAAACTGCCAAGACTTTCTGGCGAACAATCCCTCCAGTGTTTCCAGGAGCCTAAGTGCATAGGAATAGAGGGAACGTTTCTTTCGCATCAGATTTTCCTACCTCAAAAGATTCCCAACAAGATTAAGTATTTTATTTAATTCAAAAAAATTTTTTTAGGATTAAGTATTTTACATGCAGAAAATGCTTTAGGAGTTTCTCGGATGGCAGCTTTAGAGAGGTCAAAAAAACAAGACTCTAGGCAGGTTTTCTGCTTGTACCTCTCATGATGACAGGGAAAGATTCACCCAGAGCCTCACTTTTGTTCTCCTCCTGGATTTGGAAGTGCCCTGTGGCCTTGATTCTGACTGTGGGGCTGGGGTGGGGTCAGGGGTAGTGGAAGACAAGGGAGACACTGGAGTGCCTTAAAGTAAAAGCTCTAACAAAACACCATTTGCATTTTCGTCACTTCCCCTCCCCACCCCCAATTCCACAGATTTAGCTCTACTTAACTCTAAGGCTTGAGTTCATAAAAGCCTAATAGAATTTCTATTTCTTTGGGTTCTCTTTTCAATCACCCCCAGCTTTCCCTGCAAAGGGAAGGAAAACGATGGACTTATTTACAACATAATCGCGATCTGATTATTCCCCCACGTTAAGCAAATAAAGATGCCTCCTCTTCAAATGAATGGACTGTTATTTAAAATTGAAAGTGCATGTGAATGCATCGCCCCTCAGAAACAAGGTTAAGGAAAGTACAGGAAGGAAATGAAAGGTTTGCGAGTAAATAAGGTTACAGTGATGCACATTGTTGGGTACAATTTAGTAGAGCAATTATTAACAACACGACAAGTATCTGCCTCCAGTGCACAAATAAAAGACATGCAAAAACCACAAAAGTGTAGTGATGTGCTACGCTGTCCTGAGGTTTAATCACAGAGTTATTGTTTTGTTTTGTTTTGTTTTTAACAAAATACCATTTCCCCCCATTAACTTGGAAACTTAGTTTTAATTAAATGCCATTTTACTTTTTACTGGAAAAGTTTATCTTTTCTTTTTCATTTTGTGTCTCTGCACAATGTGAATCAGACAGCGATTTGGAAGCGTTATGGGTAAAAGTGGGTAGAAAAGCATGCGAAGAATTGGGTCATCTTGTTGAAATCAAGTTCACTTCTGTGTAGGAGAGCAGGAAGAATGGGGGGAAAATCTGTCCTAATATCTTGCTGTCTCTATCCCAGCTTAGTCCTTTCATAGGGCCTCAGCAGGGGGAATTATGTAGCAATGCAATTTGCATCCTAGTTAAGTAGGAAAGTCTCTGGAGTACATTTCCAAGAACAGTCCCTTTCATGGCGGAGGATCCAAGATTGTACCTTGTAAGAGGAAACACTGTATCCTTAGGCAATATAGGCTCTTTGTTGAAACTGGCAACCCTGTTGTAGGCAAGAGGGTCCCTTCTGCCTCTGGATAAATGGAACAACGACCAGAAGCTTGTCCTATCCAGGCAGTACAAAGTATACTCCCAGTGTGCAAGATCTAATAAGGAGGTCTCTCCTGGCTTCCTGCAACACCCAGATGGAACACAACACGTCCACCACCATTTGAAGCTACAGTATAAGAAAGTTCAGAATCAAACATTGATTCATTCATTCATTCATTCAGCAAGTTTTTATAGGGCAGCTCTTATAGACTGGGCTCTATCTATGCACAGGGTTAGGTGGAAGAAAGAGAGATTATATCCTGCCCTTCTTTTCTTCTCAACTCCCACTATCCTCGGTACTTCCCTCGATTTCAAGGGCAACTCAAAAATCCTCAGCTGAAAATAGCTGCCAAGGGTTCATGTATTCATTCCAACCTCTTCTAACCTGACTCCACATAGAATATCATTTGATCTAGGTTTGTGTGAATAAACATTACTAATTAACGTGAAGTCTCGACGATTGTCCTTCTCTCAACAAGTTGGATGCTCAGACTGCAAAGAAGCTGTGTCTTCTACCTGAAAGCAAGAAATCTCCTCATGTTGATCTCTGACATCTAAAAGGCAGGGATACTTTTTTAAGATTTCCCCCCACCCAAATGTGAACACTCTTGGGAGTACTTGCTTCATTTCTCGTCACCAAGAACTTAGAGCTGTGGATGCCCGGGGGAGTCATTCCAACCGAGACTAGAATTTCAAGAGAGAGAACATTTATCTGGCTCCCTTGTCTGGTGCTTATAATGCATGAAAGTACCAACCACCCCATCGTAGACTACAGGGAATGATCAGTGTGAAGTCATCTCCTCAATGATGTATTGTAAATAATTTCCCTGGTGAAATAGGAAGTTTCTGACCATGGTATTGTACACAAATAAATAAACAAACGCCATTATGCTGTCGTTGTTGTTTTCAACATCGGGAAGACCTCAGAAACATCTTGTTTCAACTGATAGGCTGGAATCATTGAAAAACTTGCCTCTGGTTCCTAGTTCTTTGGCTGAAATGCATTGGGAAAATGGTGCATTAGTCATTATTTCTAGTTGGAAAAAAGTCTGATTACCATAGAGAACCCTGGTTAGGTGATTTGTAGAGTACTATTGTGTTGAGAGAGAAGAGACTTAAGATAGAAGGATCTTAGCAGTAGCAGAGAGGCCATGTGATTGGATATGGTATTTCATATATCTTGTATCAGAGCAAAAGGAGAAAGAATGTGCCTTGTACAAATTAGCCCATAGGCCTTTCTAAACAGAACCAATATGGAACACACACAAAGGTAAAATCTTCTATAAGGAAATATACTCTCCTTTCACAACAAGCCATGGGCATTGCTTGGGTTATCATGGTCTGGCTTCCTGTTTGCCCTTAAGATATTTGGGTAGGAACTTGGGAACCAATGATGCCTTCAGTTAGCCACATTCAGAGTGGGAGCATCTGCTTTCATCAAAATAATGGCAGGCCTGCAGACAAAGGGGGATGAGTGGTGGGGAGACAATGGGGAGTTATGCAGCACACTTTGAGATAAACCCATTGGGCATCTCCTTTGTAACTTCTGTATATTTCATGCTATATGCAGAATCAGTATTCAGGGAATAGTTGGGCATTTTTCTAAACTTACAGTGATTCCAACACTCAGTTGAGGGGGGGGGCACAGAATAATCTACTCTGGCAAAATTTAATAGTAACCTGGGAAGAATCCATCAAGTGCCTCGTAGAAAATCAAATGGACAAAAGTAAAATTGAAATGAATAAGATAAATAATGGAATAATTCAGGCTTGGATCTGAAGCCCAGATCCAATTAATAGCTTAATAACTGAATAGCCACTTAATAACTCTGTGGACTTGGGCAAAGTACTTAACTTTTTGGAACCTCAGATTCCCAATTCCAAAATTGGGGATAATAATATTTTCTATGCCTATTTATTTCAAGGTTAAGTGAGACAAGGAATATGAATTGTTTATCACAATATCTGGCTTATAGTAAGCACTCAACAATGTTAGTTTCCTTAGTTCTCTCCCTTTATTGATGCATGCTTTCCCGATTTCCATTTAACCTCTTTTCTTCGTTTATAGAACACTGATTTTCTATACTGTTCAGCAAGCCTATTTGATTTAATAGTCAAATTTTGATTAAAAATGAGTGAAGGAAGGGGTGCCTGGGTCACTCAGTCGGTTACGTTTCTGACTTCAGCTCAGGTCATGATCTCATGGCTTGTGGGTTCGAGCCTTGCATCGGGCTCTGTGCTGACAGCTTGGAGCCTGGAGCCTGCTTTGGATTCTGTGTCTCCCTCTTTCTCTCTGTACCTCCCCTGCTTGTGCTCTGTCTCTCTCTCTCCTTCAAAAATAAACATTAAGAAAATTTAAAAAAATGAGTGAGGCAGTGTTCCATGTTCTTCTAATTTCTGCAAGGGTTTTGTAAGATTAGTGTTATTTTAGAGGTTAAATTATTTTAAATATAAGACATAGAAGGAATATGAACATTGAATAATACATGCCACTTTCGCAAAAGATGCTCATAATCATAAGTCAGAAGGAAGTCAGAGGAAGTCAGAAACATGCATGTGTAACTATAAATTAGACAATGATAAGTGGAACACGGTGATGAAAGATCGGCAGTGGATGGTATCTATTATGTGCCAAGCACCATGTAAGGTGGCAGAGACTCAGAGATAAATAGGATGCAATCATTAAACTTTAAGGCCCTTCACTTAGCATAAGAAGAGGTATATGGGCAAACAACCTCATAGGAAAGTGGAGAGTACAAATGCAACCAGATAAAGTAGTAGCACAAAGAATGTGCAATCACTTCTGTTGGAAGGACCAGGGAAAGTTTCAAGAGGAGAAGATATCTAGGGTAGACATATAAAAATAACGAGGTCAGAACTTCGATAAAATGGACAAATTCCTTAAAAAATACAACTTACTAAAACTGACACAGACGAAACAGAAAATCTAAATGGCCTTGTATCGCTCAGAGCAATTAAATTCATTATCAAAATTTCCCACATAGAAAATTCCAGGTCCAAATGGTATAACTGGTGATTCCTATCAAATACCCAAGTAAGAAATAACGGTAATCTTACAAAACCCTTCCAGAAAATAGAAGAACAGGGAACACTCCCCTCATTCATTCTTTAAAAATTTTTTTATGTTTATTTATTATTGAGACAGAGAGAAACAGAGCATGAGTGAGGGATAGGCAGAGAGAGAGGGAGACACAGAATCTGAAGCAGGCTCCAGGCTCTGAAATGTCAGCACAGAGCTCGACGCAGGGCTCGAGCCCACAGACTGTGAGATCACAACAACCTGAGCCGAAGTAGGATGCTTAACCGACTGAGCCACCCAGGCACCCCCACACATTCATTTTTTTAAATCAAAATTTGGGCAAATAAATTATAAGGCAATCACAGACCAATATTCTTCATAAACATAAATATAAAAATCCTTAACAGAATTTTAATAAATCCAATCTTGCAACATATAAAAGAATATTGTATCCCAGAAACATAAGATTGATGTGTATCTAATAATCAAGGTAATTCATCATATTAGTAGGCTCTATGGGAAAAAGCGTATCATTATTTCAATAGATGCAGAAAAATCATTTGAGAAAATTCACATTCTCTTTTATTAAAAACTTCTCTCATATTAGGAATAAAAAAGGAATTTTCTCAATCTGATAACAGGCATTCTATAAAAACTTATTGTAAGCAAAATCCTAAATGCTTAATTATAAAATTAATTCCCCATAATATTGGGAAAAAGGCCTGCTCTTATTACTTCTAGTCACCATTTCACTGGACATCTTAGTCATTGTAATAAAGCAAGAAAAAGAAAAGGTCTAACTAGAAAAAGTAAATTGCCTTATTTGGAACTGGTGTAACTATTTGTAACTGGTGTGCTTGTTTATGTGAAAATCCTAAAATAATCTATATAACAATGGCCAGAACTGATAAACTGCATTTAGCAAATTATTATCTAGCAAACATAAGATTAATATATCCAAGTCAATTATATTTTTAGATACTAGCAGCAAATTGTTGGAAATGAAGAAATTAAAGCATTTATAGTAACATCATAAAACACACAATACTTAGGAGGAAATTTTCTAAAACATGCATAGAGTGAGTTCAATTGTGACTCCCAAAACATATGTCTACCTCGAACCTCAGAATGAGAACTTTTTTGGAAAAAGGGCCTTTAAAGACATAATTAAGGTAAAGATTTTGAGATGAGGTCATCCTGTAATGGCCTGTTACCTAAGTCCAATGACAGAGTCCTTATAAGAGACAGAAAAGGAGACAATACTGAGACCAAGAAGGAGAAGACCATGTGAAGACATAGGCAGAGAGGGTGGCTGAGGAATGCCTAGCAGACTCCAGAAGCTAGGCATAGGACAGATCCTCCCTTCAGGAGTCCAGAAGGGGGGGGCATCTCGTTAAGTGTCTGACTTCGGCTCAGGTCATGATCTCGCGGTTGGTGAGTTCAAGCCTTGCATCGGGCTCTGTGCTGAAATTAATTAATTCACTGATAAGAAGGAACAAACTACTTACACAGGGGCAAGTCTCAAAATCTTTATACTGAATGAAAGAAACCAGACACAAAAGAGTATATACTATATTGATTCAATTTCTATAAAACTGTAGAAATTGCCAACTAATCTGTAGAGACAAAAAGCAGATCAGAGTGTGTAAGGCCAGGGGGAGAGGAAGACAGACTGCAAAAGGACACACAGAAACTTTTGGAAATGATGACGATGTTCTGTACTTTGATTGTCATGGCTGTGTTGCAGATGTGAGTCTGTCAACATCCTGACAATACAGTTGTTGTAAAGGTTAAAATACCTATAATAGTCCCTAATATTTTGGTACCTGCTACATATCCATGACAAATAGTGGGGCTTCCAAACATATGTGTTGATTGACATCCCAGCTGCTATTTGGTTGTTCATATACTCAAATCTCTTATTATCTGTATATGTGTTTTCCATGTCAAATGATTTTCCCAGAGACATACTTTTATGTCACTTTGGTCAATGAAGTACTCCAGAAATTAAGAGTTGATTTTATCTATCTATCTATCTATCTATCTATCTAAAAATTTTTTTAACATTTATTCATTTTTGAGAAACAGAGAGACAGAGCATGAGTGGGGGAGGGGCAGAGGAAGAGGGAGACTCAGAATCTGAAGCAGACTCCAGGCTCTGAGCTGTCAGCACAGAGCCCTAAGTGGGGCTCGAACCCATGAACTGTGAGATCATGACCTGAGTTGAAGTCAGATGCTTAACCGACTGAGCCACCTTGGCGCCCCTATTTATTTATGTATTTATTTATGTATTTATTTATGGGAGGGAGATGGTGCAAGTGAGTGAGGGGCAGAGAGAGGGGGAGAGAGAGAGAGAATCCCACGAGGGGTACAGAGAAAGGGAAAAAGAGAGAGGGAGAGAGAAGCCGGGCTCACATGGAGCAGGTTCAAGCTCACCCCATGCAGAGCTTGAACTCATGATCATGAGGTCATGACCTGACCTTAAGTCAGATGCTTAACCAACTGAGCCACCCAGGCACCCCTAGAGTTTATTTTTATATTAGGTTGGCAGGATACAATTACCAAAGTAAATGAGTTCCTCAAAAAAAAAAAAAATCACACAAAGCATTCCACAATAGAAGTGACTTGGGGATGATGCATTGTTTCTAGATTTTCTATGCCACTGCTTTCGAGTACTGCAGTCAATGGAGAGCAAACTATTGTCTAAACAAAAACCAAACACACAAAAGATAAACAAGTCGTGGCTAAATGTGGTCCCAGTGTGAAGGTTTCAAGGAGAAACGAGAATAATAGATACAGTGAGGGCATATGATTAAAGAAAATCAAGGCAGAAGGAGGCTCCTTAACCCAGTTTCTTAGAAGAGGAAAAGTGCTAGGAGATTGTCTTTAAGAAGCAACCAGCCTCTTTTAGTAAGGGGGAATACAAGCATCCCTTTTCCCCGAAATAAAATGGATAATATAATCACACTTTCAAAGGCTGATTGATTCATAGGACCATTTGATAGAAATGAAAAAAGATAGAGGAGAACAGTTATACTCATTGAGAAATTCTGGGATTGAAGACTTCAGATGAGCCTTATTTCTCCAAGTTCTGTCGTATACTCTTCATGACATACAGGGAGATATGGGTTGCTTTTTAATACATTTTTCTTGGTAAACAAATTTCATTCTTTAAGAAAAATTTCTTTAATGTTTGTTTAGTTTTGAGAGCGAGCCAGGGTGCAAGCAGGGTAGGGGCAGAGAGATGGGGAGACACAGAATGCGAAGCAGGCTCCAGTCTCCAGAGCTGTCAGCACAGAGCCCCCGACATGGGGCTCAAACTCACCGGGCTCGAACTCATGAACCTCGAGATCATGACCTGAGCCAAAGTTGGACGATAAACCGACTGAATCACCCACGCGCCCCACAAATTTCATTTTTTTAGTTTAGGGGTGAGCAAGCTACAGGCTCTGAGCCAAATCCATCCTACTTCCTGTTGTTCCGGAATCTGCTTGCTCCCGTTTGTTACTCTTGTATGGCTGCTTTTCTCACTACAGTGAAAAATGGCGGAATTCCACAATGGCGGAATTGAGTAGTTGCAACATAGACCCTGTGGCCGACAAAGCCTAAAATATTTACTCTCTGGCCCTTTCTTGATAAAGTTTGATGGCCTCCTACTCTCGATAGTGCAAAGTTAGATCCGGATCCTGGACTATCTGCATCGATGTTATGTCAAGAATAGAGGAACTGTTCTAAAAGATCTCTAGAAAGTTTTTTTCTTCTCCCCGTGTTAGTGGGATCTTAGTTAAACCTGAATTCCCCCCTCTTCTCTGAAACCATTTTGCTAAGATGGGAGAAAGGCTTTTCAAATATTGCAACCTATTTCATAAGTTTATGGATGAAATTGTGCAATGGACTCAGAGAAGTTCAGTTTAAGGGTGCCACTTAAATAGAACCAACTATGATGCAATCTATGTTTCTCTGTTGTCTCATTGAGGGGCAGGATTTATCTTTGGACTCCTGTCTGGCCATGACTAAATTCTGAGGCCCTAGAACCATCTGTGCCAGCAAACTACATAAAACTGAACAGAGAGGACACCTTCCTTTCCTAAGACTGATGTTCAGTTTTGCCTGTTAACATCTCCCCATTTATCACCTGACATTTAGAATCTGAGACTCTGTTTGCTTCCACTTGTTCCTCTTTTGTAAATTACTCCTCTGTACTTGAACCTTAGCCTGCTGTCAGCAAACCCTTCCTGCTTATTTGAATTTCTGGTCCTCTTCCTTCCAGACTGTACTGGCCTCATGTTATCCATATCCTGGTGTGACTCTGGGTCTTTAGTCCTCTCTGGGTTCCAGTTCAGCCATGTATAAAATAGGAATGCTGTGTTTTCAGGATGTACTGAAGACAAGTAAAAAGGCCACTAATGGAGATACAAACATTATTCTAAGTTGCAAGCATAATAGATTCTCTTTTTTTTTAAGATACCTTTTTTTAAAAAGTTTATTTATCTATTGAGAGATAGAGAAAAAGAGAGAGAATGGCAAGCAGGGGACGGGCAGAGAGAGAGAGAGAGAGAGAGAGGGAATTCCAAGCAGGATTGTGCTGTTAGCACAGAGCCCACTGCGGGCTATCATGACCTGAGCCAAAATCAAGAGGTGGATGTTTAACCAACTGAGCCACCCAGGTGACCCCAGATTATCTTAATATTGATATGACTAAAAGCAATCTAAATGATGGTTGTAATCAAACTATATCTGTATCAGTTTAAAATAGCCAATCTAGGGATGCCTGGGTGGCTCAGTTAAGCGTCTGACTCTTTGTTTCAGCTAATGTCATGATTTCACAGTTCATGGGTTCAAGCCCCACCTCAGGCTCCATGCTGATGGTGCAGAGCCTGCTTGAGATTCTCTCTCTCCCCCTCTCTTTGCCCCTCCCTGCCTTGTGTGTTCTGTCTCTCTTGAAAATAGATAAATAAACTTAAAAAATAGCCAATCTAGAAATTATCATAATTTTAAACTTAAAATACTTTTCCTCTAAAATAGTATGAGAAGGAAGAGTATGCTCACATGTTCATTCGTAGAAAAACCTAAAAATAGTTAAGAAAGAAAAGAATGCTACATATCACCTGAAATATGCAAAGCCCACCTAGGTACTTAAATTTTTTTTAATGTTTATTTATTTTTGATAAAGAGAGAGAGAGAGACAGAGCACAAGTTGGGGAGGGGCAGAGAGTGACGAAGACAGGATCCAAAGCAGCCTCGAGGCTCCGAGCAGTCTGATGAAGCCTGATGCAGGGCTTGAACTCACAGACTGTCAGATCGTGACCTGAGCCGAAGTCAGACGCTTAACCAACTGAGCCACCCAGGTGCCCCACAGCTAGGTACTTATGATGACTCACAAATAACCCTCAAACACTTAACACAAAACCTGAAGCTCTGAGCTAGTCATGGTATTTCTTAATCTTTCAATAATAAAATATAGCTGTGATCCTCAATGTGACTGTTTCCCTTTTCTGTGTCTACCCTAGGGTCGTGTGTCTAGCGTACTCTTCAGTGCTTGGCTCTCAGAGCCAAGAGTTCCATGGTTACTGGGGACAATACTTTTCGGAAGCACTGAAAATGATAGCATTCCCATTGGTAAATGAACACCACTTTACTCTGGCTTAATAAAATGGCCACCAGTGAAATTGACAAAATGGTGTGTGTATATGCGTATATTTGGAAGAAGACACCTAATATGGGAGTGTTATATTTATCTTTATTTTTATAATTCCACGGTAAGCTAATTTTTCTTGCATCTGCTTGATTACAGAAAACTTTATCCTTTCTCCACTTTCCAGACATGACACTTTGCTTTCCATCCCTAAAACACATACTACCTTGTGACCTAATAATCTATACTGTACAGAGAGCAACACACCCTGCTCCCCAGTCCTGAGGTCGGTATTTCGTCAACCTCAACCTCCTGGCATCCAGACAGCAGTGAGCCAACCACACACCCTGGACACTCTGTGTAGCAAGCTGAATGTCTCCACGATACACTATGCCTTGATTTTAGAGCCCCCCTAAGACCTGTGTAGTGACTCATTTCACTTCTAGTGTGCCGCCATTTTGGTTAACTGTTTCCCCAGGTCTGACTATGTTTCAGAGAAATGAGCTGCAGGTGACCCAGGGGAGCAGTTGAAGGGCAAGCACAAAAGAGCAGGAGGGGCAACTGCCAACCGTCAATACTAAGACGACTAAAAAGCAAAAAGCAAAGAAAGACTTTATGAGAGTGTGGAATTCAACAATGGCCCATTCTACTAAGAGATGACCCTTAGCCACCAAGTAGGTTAGGGGCAGGAAACTGCTTTAAAAGACTAAGAAGGCAGGAGTGTTGTGATGCTCGGATAGGTAAGCTTTTATTTTTATAAAGATGTACTTACATGGAAGACATTGTTCCTTGAGAAAATGGGATAGCTGAGGAATTGCTGATATAATTGAAGCGGGACTCATTCAGCCCTTTTATGTGGCCATCTTACATTTTTTCTCTCTTGCTCTTGCCTGTAGGGTCTCCAGAGAGGGGAAGCCTATGTGACTTTGGCCCCGTGCATAAGCACAGTCAGGTGCTTAATGAATGAACAAGAGCTTAATAACAGGGTCTTCTCTAAGGGCTGATTAATGGGGCTTCAAGTTAATATGATTTCTTCTCTCTTTGCACTTTTATTTAGTGGGTGTAGAGAGATGACAAATTGAACATTCATTGAAAGAAAAAAGTAGAATGTTCTATTTGGAAGTAGGTAGATAGCTTTGTTAGAATATTTGCTGATGGTTAAAAGAGTAGGATTTTCAGGATTTTATTCCTAGGGCTCATTCTATGATGGGGACATCATCTATCTTAGCACACTTCCATTTCCAAGATTTTCATAACCACATTTACCATTTGCAACATATTAAGAGGGTCTGCAAAAATTAAGGATCCTTGATTTAATCAGAAATTGTATTTGTTACTTTTGCAACCATCCACCTATGAGCCAGAAAACCAAGGGGAGTTGGCACCTACTGTGGTCCTATGATTCTGCCACACCTCAAAGGAAGCATTCCACAGAAACCCGTCTATCCTAGTGGATGATGACTCTATAGTCTTAGGCTCCCGTCTGAGATACTCTGGTCTCATCACCACTGAGTCACACAAAAACAGGGAAACCAACCCCCCTCTATACAGGATTCTCCTTTATGGGTTCTTCTTTTTTTTTTCCAGCCATCATTTTTCCAGATTGAAAATGTGAAAGTTATCTTTGATTTGTCCCTGCCCCCCTCCCCAAATCCATTTTTACATAAGTTACAAAGTCTATTGCTCTTCTGTGACCATGTGCCTTTTATCTGTTCCTTCCTCTCCACTTTTCACTATTGTCTTTGATGAAGTTCTTGGCCCCCTCACCTCAGGGACTACTCCAGTGGTTTCTCTACTAGCCTCCCTCTCTCCAGTTTCTTCCCCCTCCAGTCCATCTGGAGTTCCCATTAACAGAATGTATATATATATATATATATATATATACACACACACACACACACACACACACAGCTTTAAATTCTGCTTTTATTTTGTCATTCCCTAACCCACAATCTTCACTGACAACTTACACCATCTCATATCTGCACGACCATGCGCGTAAGAAAATCCCACAAGCAGCCTAACGCTAGAGAATTATTGTCCTTAACAAGAATGACTCTTCCTGGCTTTTAGGAAGTGACATACTATAACCCATCTTCCTTGATGTATAACCTGATTTGAAACTGCTGGCCAACATGCTACCTTGGGCTCTAGTTGGGTCGGGCTCAACGCTGTCAATGAGCATGACCTTTACCATGTGTTCCCTACAGAGGGAGACATGGAGGCTGCCTGATAGTATAGGTGGGAGTTTTTTATATGGTGAAATGACCAGACATGCATGGTTTGCCCATGAGCTCTGTTCTTGACCCTGTCTTGTTTATTTTATTAAATCCTTGGATGAAAAAAGATTATATTCTTATCAAATCTTTAGATATTAAAAGTGAGGGAAAATAAAAGCTATGCCAGCCAACAAGATCAAAGTTCAAAGAGAACTCCGACATGAGGTCAAAATGAAGAGCACCAAATATGACAGAAATAAATAAGTTTTGAATGCTAGGTTCAAAACTCCAACTGAATGGGGTTGGGGAGACCTCGCATAACAATTCTTTAAAAATATTCCCAGGGGAGGAGATCAGCCTAAGGGTGAGAACTCGAGGAACAGGATACAGGGGAATGGATTATTTTTAAGGGAGTACAAACCAAGCCAACACACTGAGTTCTGAAGTATCTAGGAATTGCATATAGTATATAGATTTTTTCATGTTTCTCTTGAAAAGAGGACCTTAAGAAAGGATGTAATGTCTTTTCTTTTAGGACTATCCTTAAAAAATAGGGAGTATGGGGTGCCTGGGTGGCTCAGTTGGTTAAATGTCTGACTTAGGCTCAGGTCATGACCTTGTGGTTCCTGGGTTCGAGCCCGTGCTGGGCTCTGTGCTGATAGCTCAGAGCCTGGAGCCTGCTTCGGATTCTTTGTCTCCCTCTCTCTCAACCGCCCCCCCCCCCAACTCCTGGTGTGCTCTCTCTCTCTCTCTCTCAAAAAGGAATAAACATTAAAAAAAAAAGGGATTAGAATTATTCCCTGCAGCGACAGAGGGAAGAACTAGACCCACTGGTGGATTAAGATGTATTGACAAGTTAACTTCGATGATTAAAAGTGTTCTGTTCAAGTATAGACTGAGTGACAGCAAGGCAGGAGTTTTTGTTTTTGTTTTTGTTTTTATTTGCATTAGAGTGTGGAGAGTCTAGACAACCTGAAGTTTGTTGGTTTTTTAAAGACTTTTTTTTTACATTTATTTATGTTTGAGAGACAGACAGAGACAGAGCATGAGCGGGGGAGGGTCAGATGGAGAGGGAGACACAGAATCTGAAGCAGGCTCCAGGCTCCAAGCTGTCAGCACAGAGCCCGATGCGGGCTTGAACTCACAAACCGTGAGATCATGACCTGAGTCGAAGTCAGACACTTCACTGACTGAGCCACCCAGGTGCCCCAAAGTTTGTCGATTTTAACCTCTTAAGGTGCAGAATTGCTCCCCCCACACCTGTAACACGCTGTGCTTACCCACCTCTCTAAGACACTGATTATATATGCTTTCCACTCAAATATCTCTGTCTTGTCCTTCTCACTAGACTGGGAACTACCGGAAGGTAGGAATTGTGTTTTTTATCTATATAGTTCTGGGTTCTAACACAGTTTCCAGGGAACTAAGGTACGCGATATATTTCACTGAATTTACTGAATTATAAATTTCTACTTAGGAAAGTCCTCCTGCACTTCAAAGCCCGGCATGAGTTGCCACTTTCTAAAGATGCCTTCCCTACTCCTCTAGCTTTTTATTCTGTGCCATACAACTTGCCACAATTTAGTTCTCCATTTCTTTCCTTGTATAGTGTTATTTAATGAGTGCCCTACCTATCTCCCCAACTAGACGTCAGTCCCCAGTGAACAAAAGGATACCATTTTAAAATTAACCCACATATCACTGTGCTTGGCACTGAACTGATTATTGATAAATTGCTGGTGGAATGAAACGTACTCTAGAAAATTTTATCATTAAAAAAAAGTCTTATTACAAAGAGAGAAACAGTAACAAAGAGAAAAATAGTAATTTTATAGTGGAGAAATATGGCAGACACTACCTTACCCAAGTGATCAAAATTAACATCACTAGGAAGACTAGTAAGACATCATTGGCTCTGATATTGATGTTATCATCTCTTCTGTGGACTTCTTGCCAAAAAGAAGTAACCACAATCTAATCATCAGAAAACATCCCGTAAGTCCAAACTGAGGGACAGTCTACAAAATACCTGACCAGTAGTAATCTTTAAAAATATCTGGGGGTGCCTGGGTGGCTCAGTCGGTTAAGCGGCCAACTTCGGCTCAGGTCGTGATCTAGAGGTTGTGAGTTCGAGAGCCACATTGGGCTCTGGGCTGATAGCTTGGAGCCTGGAACCTGCTTTGGATTCTGTGTCTCCCTCTCTCTCTGCCCTCCCCTGCTCATGCTCTGTCTCTCTGTCTCTCAAAAATAAATAAATGTTAAAAATTAAAAAAAACAAAAATATCTGGATCATGGGAGACTGAACAACTCTCACAAAAGGAAAGAGACTGAGGAAACGTGACACTAAATGCAGTGTGGACTCTGGACCAGGAAAAGGGCATGAAAGATAAAAGTTGAGAAATTCTAATAAAGTCTATGGATTAGTTAGTAGTATTATAACAATGTTGATTTCCCAGTTTTGATAATTATATTATGGTTATAAACAATGTTAACATTAGGGAAATTTAGATGAAATGCTGTACTATTTTGTAAGTTGTCTGTTAAGTCTAAAATTCCTTTGAAATGAAACATTTAAGTAAATCATATTTTGATTTTCATCAACCAATTAACAAGAGAATAGCGTCTATGAAAAGCTTTCCCACTTCGACGAGGAAATGGTTATTAGTGATAAAGAATTTGAGTGGGGATCTAAACAACTAAAACAGCTACCTTTAACCCAAACAAGGTGCAGTTGACTCTCGTTATTTGTGGTAGTTCTGACGATGAATTAGTGAATGCTGAAGAATTGCTCCCAGGGGAAATACAAGGAGTGTTTCCTGCAAGCTTCTCGTCATGTTTTCATCAACCAATCAATACATAACCTTGATTTATGTGTGTTTCTGTTTAAAGACACCTTATTTAATATATATTGTTGATTCATTAACATTGAACTCCCAGCCAACAGCTATAACTCATGCCTGAATGAAGCTTATCTAACACATGTATTTTCTGCAAAAGGCACGTGACATCTTTTTGTGCTTAGAAACTAGACAGCACTATGGCATTACACTTGGGGGCCATTTTAAGCAGTGAAATCATCAACAAAAGTGCAAAAATGGGAAAAATGTGGCACTACATAGATCTCAAAAAGGACACCGTCTGAGAGCTGAAACAAGGAGGCAGAACGTCACCTTGTTTGACCTCAGCTTTGAATGTGTGAATGGAGCAACATAAATTTTTCGATGCTCTGTGCATGTCTGGAAATGACCGCAAAAGGCATTGCTAGTATTAATTTGGGTTTACAGATAAATACATTGTAGTGAGTTGGCAAACTTGAAAATATGGAATTCATAAATGAGCATTGACTGTACCCTAAAACATATCCAGTGATTATGAACTTACGTACTTTTGCTTTAAATGAGTAAGAGAATAAGTATAATAGTTGCATTTTTAAAATAACTTTATAGTTTATTGTCAGGTTGGTTTCCATATAACACCCAGTGCTCTTCCCCACAAGTGACCTCCACCATGACCATCACCCCCTTCCCCTTTCCCCCTCTCCCTTCAGCCCTCAGTTTGTTTTCAGTATTCAAGAGTCTCTCGTGTTTTGTCTCCCTCCCTCTCCCTAACTCTTTTTCCTCCTTCCCCTCCCCATGGTCCTCTGTTGGGTTTCTCCTGTTAGCCTTATGAGTGCGAACATATGGTATCTGTCCTTCTCCGCCTGACTTATTTCGCTTAGCATGACACCCTCGAGGTCCATCCACTTTGCTACGAATGGCCAGATTTCATTCTTTCTCATGGCCATGTAGTATTCCATTGAATATATAAACCACATCTTGATCCATTCATCAGTTGATGCACATTTAGGCTCTTTCCATGATTTGGCTATTGTTGAAAGTGCCGCTACTTAATAAAAACCCTCCAGAAAGTCAGGATAGAAGGAACTTACTTAAACATTATAAAAGCCATCTATGAAAAGCCCACAGCTAATATCATCCTCAATGGGGAAAAATTGAGAACTTTCCCCCTGAGATAATAGTTGCATTTGAAATAACAAATTGAATTCTTGGAAAATTTGAAGGTAACTAAGGATTCTTCAATTATCAGAGCCCAGCAGAAAGAATGGGGTTTCTTCACCAAGGCTTGCCTAGTTTTAGCATCACAATTTTCTTAGAGATGGAGACAGTTCATGAAAATTTCTCTCTGAACTTTCATTCTGTTTGGGGGTGTTTTAATTCTATAATTTAGTTCTATCTCAGCTTACCATCTTTTCCTCCATGTGGTCTGATGGCCTTTCTGGTACCTTGACCTTCTCAAGTCTAATGATATTTATCTCCTTTCATTTCCATGACTGTAGTCAACAGTACACATGGCCATAACCTGAACGTCATCATCTGAAATGGCTCCACCCTCCGGAAATCTCTTACTTATTGCATATCCACTTCTCACTTGTATTGGATGTATTCAATTTCTATTTGTGCTATAAGAAACCCCCAAATTCCATCAGATCTCCTCAGTTAATCCCTCTCTTCTAGTTGTACTTCAACTTCTATTTAGTCAACATTTGCGAAGACATTTCAATGATGCTTTCACTAGAACCCCAGAATCTCTATCTTCTGATCTTTTATATCTTTTCATTTTCCAAACTCTGATTTTCAATATCGCCATGTGTTTCCTCTGCTTCTATCCCTGGTCTGCCAAATACTGTTGTAAAAATGCACAGGACAATATTGTTTAAATCCCAAGTAAATTAATTTACTTAATCAACCTTCAGCAAGTATTTGTCATCCTTATTCTTATTCATCTACAGTTGAATCCCAACTGCACAGACAGGATATATCGAATATTCCTTCCTCTCTACACACGTTGCCAACACTCTAGTTCAGATGGATATAGGCATCACCTGAGTCTATCATAATAAGTTCTTAACTAGTCTCCCCACATCCTGTCTGGTCCACTTGATATGCTAATTAATCATCTTCAAGTGGGCAGTTAATCAACCTACCTGCTCCCCATAGCTACCTGGCAAAATTCCAAAAACCTTTACATGGCATTCGACTCCTTCTATGAACTGATTTCAGATTGCTTGTAAAGTCTTTTCTTCTTTCTACTATGTCTAAGCCCAATGGACTATTTCCATTCCTAAATAGGTCCCACTTCTTGCCAATTAAACCCCTCCTTCACGTTTTTCCAACAGGAATATTTTGTCCCTAATCTCTGTTCCTCAAAATTGGACCCATTCTTCAAGCCCCACAACAAAATACATATCTTCCATGAAGCCTCCTCTGATTCTACAATTGGAAATATCCTCTTCCTCTGACTCACTGCAGCATTTTGGAACTATATTTAATGCATTTATGTTTGTGAAGTAATTATTTTATTCCCTTCACTACATTTAAAGATTTTTGAGGGCATGAAATATCATATCTATCTTGGATTTACCACAGCATCCAACATAAATGCTCAGTAAAGCACTATTTAATAGCTGAATGAATAAATTATATATATATGTGTGTGTGTATGTATATATATATATATATATAATTTATGTGTAACAGAGAAGATTGATCACATACAACACATTGTGAATGGCCCATATTGTTACTGTTCATTATTGATTAATTATTGATAAATTAAAACTTGGAACAGACATAAAAGAAAAGAGAACAGAAGAGAGGCAAATTAACAATTATTTTATAAAGCAAAATGATATCGATTGGGAAAACCAATGAGTGGTTAACTATTGCAACAACTCTCTGGGCAGGGCTGTACTGAAATCCCTTCAGGCAGAGTGATGTATTTATTTCATTCCTGGGATTCAAAAAGAAACGATAAAATACGAATAAAATGTAGTCACTGGATTGTTAAATTGAATAGACATTGTTACACGCAGTTGGTATTGTGATAGTATGTCACTTAGTTGGAAAGACTTTAATTTTGGTAAGTGAAAAAGGTAACTCAGTCCTTACTGTCTATGCCATTTGCACAATGAATGCTAACGAAACAAATAACCATCGTCACTATCACTACCCCCACCATCATCAAATATATTCCTCAGTTTAAAAAAACTTCAAAAACTATAGTAGAAATGTGGCTCAGTAGGAAGCTGCAACAACTGTGGAAGGTTAGTAACATCAAAGCAAAACCATTCATCATCTTCATGACCATGATGGTTTTATTTACACTCAATAAACAATGCAGAAAAGTGTAGATTTCATCAAGGGAGATTTCCTCCCTTTTAAGTTTATCCCATGGCAGGGAAATCACATGTTATTCATCAGAAATAAAAATTAAGTAATAAAATGTGGTCAATTGTGTTCGATAAGCATTAATGTTTCTCATTGGGCCTTACTCTATGTATCCATAGTTTACTGAACGCTTACATTTCTGAGAACTCCCAATATTCTAAGAAAACTTTTCAAAAGCCAAGCCTCAACCGCATCCTACTATTAAACATATTTCAGAGTCAATCTGGTGCACTGAAACAATAGCAGAATGAAAGAAAAGAAATCCATAGACACTGCAGAATGCAACACAGAACGGAAACATGGGGTGCAAATGGTAGCTGAGTTTACCACTACCTAAATCACGGGCCTATCAAATTGTTTACTGAAAGGAAATCTGGTTCAAGTGAGCCAACACTTATTAAGCAACTATTATGTGTCTGCTTGGGAATAAAAGGGTGATTGAAATGGTGTCTGTCCCATCAAAGAATTCACTAAAGCTCTTAGTAAAACAGATGTGTGTAGCACTCGTGTAATGATATGCTAGCTGTTTGAACAAAGTGTTATGTGAGCACAAAAGGAAGAGCTGCCTGAGGGAGGTGAGAGGCAAACAGAGAGAGAGAAGGTGACCTTTGAGCTAGACTTAGGAGGACACAAACAGTCCAAACAAACGTATCCTCAACCATGAACACGGCCCTCAGCGGGGATCTAAGTTTTATGGTAATTTCAAAGCACATGCTATGAAAGTAATAGAGATGAAAGCTAAATCATTGTAGAATGTGATGAGACACCGAATGGAGATAAGTTAGTAAAATGAGCTATGTTCAGGAGAGCGATACTCTCCCTTAAACCATAAGACTGAGGGATGAGGAATATATGCTACATTTCATGTTGAATTTATTGTGGGAAGGGACCTGAGAGACGTGTTCACTTGACACAGTGGGGGTTGGGAGTGACTTACTGGAACTTGTAGCATATACTATATAAGAGAGCCCGTAGAAAAATTATCATCTCTTAAGAAATGCTTTCGTTTAAGGATAAGCAACATAATCAATTGTGTAGTAAGTTACAGTATGTCAGAAAGTAATGCATTGTATTTATATGGCCTTTCTCCTCAGTGCTGAACTAGAACGGACTTCCAAATGATAAATTAGGACTGGGGAAGCAGAAAGCACAATAGAAGGGACTGATCATCGAGCCCCCAGACAGAATTCCTCACTACTACCCATTTTTATCAGAAACGATCATCATCCAGACACTTCCCCTGAAAATAAAGAATGGCCTGAAGCTTATCCAGTTGGATTAGGAGCAAAATTCATGGGTAATACTAGGGTCTTGTCATCTGCCTTCTTATTTGGTATCTCTTAACCACATTCTTTTCACCTGTGTATGCCCGAGTAAGTTGGGTAAGTAATCAGCTGAGAAACTTACTTCCTCTGGAACTAAGATCTCTTGACACTCCCTATATTTATTTTTCAAGGATGTCCAGTGTCATGTATGGAAATTTGATTTAAAAAATCAACAACAACAATAAAACCATTTGACGGGTAGTCCCAGATAGACAATTCAAAGTATCACCTGATGGAGAAAGCATAAAATGTTTGTACAACACCCGGGGCCGGGGGGGGGGGGGCTCCTTAAAAGCATTGTCTTTGCCAACACAATCCCAAGGAAACAATTTTTTTATTAAAAAATTGAGATTCTTCCCAATGCTTCATTTGTCTTGATAAATGTAGCCCAAGGCACGAAAACACCTTAATAAAGTTGAAATGCACAGTGATCATGCTTTATTTATCATGCTTGTATTTTTCTAGCAATTTTTATTTTTCTATCATTCCCAACATTTTTAATTTCCCATGTGCCTGGGATAGAATGTAAAATTAAAACAACAATTAAACCAAATCTCTATTGAAGAGCTTTCTTGAGAAGTACGGCAAAGGTTTACTGATTTAACAGGACAACATGTTTATAATTTGCTGGTGGCAGAAAAATAATTCACTACTGGGGAATTCTGACATCTAAAATCTACATATTGAGATGCTGGAAGGGAACTAGAGAGAATGTCTATGATTTTAATTTACTTATCCTATTTAGAAAAAAAAGCCACTTGAGTCATTCTGGCTCACTTTCCTTAGCAATAGTCATACTGCATTTCGTTAAGCCTGTGAATGTGTTTCTAATGTAAATAAACTATGTAGTTCACTTGGGGATAAAAATCACAGTATTTAGAGATTATAAAGACCTATTAGATCATCTGGTCTGGCCCACAAGAGATAGTCCCTAGATAGGGAACGTAACCGTTGATCTTTGCCAAGAGGCCAAGAAGAAACAGTTGGCAAAAGTATTTTCCATGCTTTTTTAAAATTTTAACTTATCTAATAGTGCTTTGGTCACTTCCCAAGTGGACTAGTAAAATTATCATTAAACAGTTTCACTTACCAGGGAGACACAAAGCTTAACTTATCTGAATTGACAATATTCCAAGTATCTCCATTTGTTGAAGAAATGATCTTATTTGCAAAATATGAACAGTAAGGAGTCTGCTCTTTGAACTAGCTGGGCAGCTTCCTTTCAGTAAAGAGAGTCCAAAGGCAAGTTCTTCTTAACGTTTTCCTAATCTATTTTCACAAATTTCAGAGCAAGTAGATATTAAAACATGGATTTTCTCAAAGTAGGAAATACATACAATAGACTACAATATGGTAACAACTTACTACATTACAGATCAAAGTGTTTTCCATTCCCAGTTGCTACAACTGGGAGGAATTTTGAAATTCAAAGTATGGAGAAGTTTGGAATTATGGTAAAAGTCCAAGAGCAAATCGGGGGGCCCCTGGGAGGCTCAGTGGGTTAAGCGTCCAACTTCGGCTCAGGTCATGATCTCACGGTTTGTGAGTTCAAGCCCCCCGTCGGGCTCTGTGCTGACAGCTCAGAGCCTGAAGCCTGCTTCAGATTCTGTGTCTCCCTCTCTCTCTGTTCCTCCCTTGCTTGGACTCTGTCTCTCTCTCAAAAATAAATAAAGATTTAAAAAATATTTAAAGGAAAATAAAGAGCAAATTGGTAAAATGAACCCCAAAGAAATAGTGAGGATACCTATTCTGGTAATTATTCCCTTTGCCCTGCAGTTCCTAACTCTTATTTCAGACACATCCAAATGTTCCCTCCAACGATTATGTCCAGAATATTGTCAATGCTACTCTTCAGTATTGACACCATTTACATGGTGAAAGCCATATAAATAAATACATAAAAAATAGCACAAATAGGAAAACTACCAAATAGTAAAGGGTTGAGTTGGTAATGTAAAAGGAAAATTAGATCTAAACATTTTAACTAGAATTATTTCTCATCTACTAAACACAAACCAACATAACCCATGATGTAAATCTTCTATTTTTATGGAATTAGAATTTCCAGAGTGGGTTTGATAATTTGTGTCATGGGAGATTATATTATAAGTGCTGTTTAAAAAAATAGTGTGGTTCTTGACTTCTTGAAGTCTATGTCCTAAGCCAACGACTTACATTCCATTTAAGCCTATAACAAATTTGAGGATTTCAGAGGAACTCAGTAAGACTCCCCGTGTATACTGAGCATGCAATGTGGACTCAACCCTTTGCGGGTGTTGTAAAGAATTATAAAGGAGGAATTAGATATGGTCCCTGCCCTTCCAGAGCTTACAGTATTATGGAAAAGATAAATATCTACTCCCCCATCCCTCATCTTCCACACAGGATGGAAAGTGAGTGACTATTTTCTTTTATCTAGCTTATGTTAACTTTAGCTAGAAAATCAGAGTCTACACAAGAAACTAGCACACTCAGATGGGGAAACTGAGGGAAGTTTAGTGAAAGGATTGTTTGCAAAGATTGGGCAGTTAAGAAAGACACTGAAGATTTGTAAATGTCCAAGTACTAACAGCAGGAGAAAGTTATTACCAAGCATCAGCCCCAGGGAACACAGAGGGTGAGTGGTTATCAGAAGATTGAGAGTGAGAATGTGAGAAAGCACATGAGCAAGAGACTGAGAACTAGAGCCGTTGGAGTGGTAAGGAGTGAAGCCAGGTCAACCCCAAGGCCTGCAGGAAGACAAGGGGATTAAGTACCAGACCTCTCTCTCCACTTTCCCTGGTGTCTCCTGCTTGGTGCCTCCCCATTGGCCAAACACATGCGGAAGCGAGAGGGCCAAAGGGATTGTTGAGGCAGCTCTTGAAGATTGATCTCTAAGTGCACAGAACAGGAAGAACAAAGGTAGAGGGAAGATCTGACAAGGCAGAAAACAGCCAACAGAGCTGGCTAAATTTAGAACCACACAATTTCACAGGATAATGTATGTGCTGTATTCAGAACTATATATTTTGGGAGATTGGTTAAGAGTAGGGTTTAATTTGCAACAGAATAGCTTGGCACTTTTCCATTAGATGAGATCATAGTCGATATTAACTTGAGTTTCCAACTTAAGCCACAGAATGTAAATGGTAAACTCTAGTTTAACCAGTAATGCTGCCAGACCGAGGTCTCTGATTGGTGCTTCTCCTGTCACCTGACAATACAACATAAACTTAGCTTTACAGTGCTGGTCTTGAAGCACAAGTTAATTTCAAAGCACGAGCTATGAGAGTGACTGAGATTAAAGATAAATCATAGGTAGAATGTGAGCTGAGACACGAAATAACATAAATCTTAAAGGAAGTATTACATTGGATTTAGAACTGTTTTAGTTTTGTGTGTGTGTGTCTTTATTTTATTTTGAGAGAGAGAGACAGAGAGTGAGGGAGGGGGAGGGATAGAGAGAGAGGGAGACACAGAATCCGAAGCAGGCTCTAGGCTCGAAGCTGTCAGCACAGAGCTTGATGTGGGGCTCGAACCCACGGACTGTGAGATCATGACCTGAACCAAAGTCGGACGCCCAACCAACTGAGCCACCCAGGCACCCCAAGAACAGTTTTAGCTTTAAGCAGAATAGAATCTTTATTTTTTTAAACTGGTCAATTATGTCCATTATAGATGACAATTGTTAAAAACCCTGTTGATTAACCAGAAAACTCTGCTTCTTGGTCATGAAAGGTAATAAAAAAGTTTACTCTCCCCCCACCCAACAAAAGTTTACTTCCCATAAATTCATTTTGTACCTTTCTATCCCGTCTTTGGGGATCTGTTCTCCTTGAATGATGCTTGATTTAATATGTGTTTTGCATATTGGTTCCAGTACTTTAGCAGCATTTCATTACTCAATAATAAAAAGCTACAAATAGATTAAAAGACTCTGAAATCTTCAGAGGATTCAGAGCACAGATCACGAGTGCCCCATTTATGTTTTGAAGTTGCTTATTAGCAGTTGACTAGAAGCAGCATATCGCTCTAACACTGTAGCCCCAATCTGCCCCAATTCGGAATTCAAGCTATGATTTGAATTCTATACATTTTATTCAAGTTTAAAAATGGCAACCACAGAACACTTGGGGCCTTATTCATTAAACAATGAGTCATTTTGGAATTCCTTTCCCTCCTTCCTGGACTTGGTGAACTTTTATACATGAAATTTGGCTGCCCTTGATGCAACTGAATCAACAACTAGAGTACTAGTATTGCAATGTGGCAGCCTGGCTGGGAAACAGGTCTAAAAATTTCCAGTTCAGTGTTAAAGCTGAATGCTCGTGCTGCTCTTTCCTTCCACCCCAGCCCCTACAAGGCCAGTGTAGTCATCTAACACTATCCGGTGGTAATCACTAATATAGACCCTCCAAATGGTTCAAAGACTACATATAACACAGAAAATCTGATAATGATTTGGTGCACCTAAACCATGCGGATAACCCCTCAAATGGATTCCTGAACCAGAATATTTTACCACGGAGTGAAAAGTCTTTAAATACTCAAGAAATGGAACATCCTAATTTTAGCCTCTGATGACAATTCATCAATTATAAAACAAATTTCTTTCTAAAGTCCTATAGATTCTCATCACAAGGAAATTGTTTTCTTTCTTTCTTCCTCCCTCTTTCCCTCCCTCCCTTCCTTCCTTCCTTCTTCTTTCTTTCTTTCTTTCTTTCTTTCTTTCTTTCTTTCTTTCTTTCACTTTTCTTTTTATTATACCTGTATGAGACAATAAATGCCAATTAAACTTACCACTGTAATCATTTTATAATATAAGTAAGCCAGGGCCTCCTGGGTGACTCGGTTGGTTAAACGTCTGACTCTTGATTTTTGCTCAGGTCACGATCTCACAGTTCATAACATTGAGCCCCGTGTGGAGATCTGTGCTGACAACATGGAGCCTGCTTGGGATTCTCAATCTCTCTCTCCCTCTCTCTCTCTGTCCCTCCTCCCACTTATGCTTTCTCTCTCTCTCTCAATAAAAAAAAATAAACATTTTAAAAAATATACGTGTAAGCCAAACCATTATGCTGAAAACCTTCAACTTATATAGTGGTGTATGTCAATCACTCAATAAAACCGGGGACAAAATGTTCTATTGGAAAAAGAAGTGATCTTGACTAAGATTTCCATGTGGGACACTCTCAAGTGAATGGAAAATAAGACCATAAAATTATGTTTACAGATGATCTTCATATGGCCATACAAAACACACAATCTACTTTCTGGTAATTTTCAAGTGAAATCTCAGCATAATTACAATGTGCAGGTTTTTTGCCTTGGTTCCTTTTCATAAACATATTGGTCCACAGTCTATATAAAGCACACAACAGATAAAGGCAAGATGCACAAAGGTAGAATAGGAAAGAGGCAGCTATGTCTTCATTTGGTCACATTTTAGAAAATACCCCATAAAGCCTCTTACCCTGAATTTGTACCTTGAAAGGTTAAATCTCACTTCCGCCCTGCCAGAACAGGAACTATCTACTAAAACAACAGAAGGAAAATGGAGGAGACAGAATTTTCCATCCAGAGGAGTCTCAAGCCATATCAAACATGATGTTGTGTAAACTTCCCCCTCCTCCACCCTTCCTTAATGCACCATATAGAGAGGGCTCTCATGTTGTAAAGGTGTCATATATATTTTCTCTTCTCTCAAAGCTTCCTGAATAAAGAGAGATCTATTTGTCTCCATGGTGTTTTCGCCATTAACAGTATCAGAGCTGCAGGAACACAATGGGAGATGTGTTTTCCGTTAACCTCTTGACTCAGAGATGTCCTGATGCTAAACGTTATTGCATTTTGCATTAGCACAGAACAGTGGGAGTTCTGTGACTGATGTAAAAGGGTTGAGAAGGGCCACAGAAGCTCTCGTGTGCTCCATACTGCAGTTGGCGGTGGAGGATGAAGCACATAATTTTTGTTTAGAAAGAGCACAAACAGTAACCAGGGAAGGAGGTCGTGAATTTCACATACCCCGTGTCCCCGCTTCTGTTCACCACTGAGATAACCTTTCCTGGAAAATGATATTCAGTGCTTTAACATACCCCACTCATAGACATTAATTAGGCAGAAATTAATTTACTTCTCTTTCTTATCCCAGTGGTCTACAACCACGGAAGGACCAAGAGGATTAACAGTCGTTGTTTTCTTAGGCTACTTTCGCCATCGATTTAATGTGGCTTTCAGCATTGGCATCTTGTTGTGGTGACCATAACTGCAAGCCATTACCATGGTGCTCACGTCCCTTTGACAGCCAAGAGATAGAACTGGGAATGTCCTCTACCATGTTATGAAACAGAAGGATATGGAGGCTAAGAAGATTCTAGTCCTTGCCATCTAAGAGTCCCGGAACTGCAGCATATTCTAGCATAGAGGTATCTCAGAAATCACCTGGTTCTAGTCCATGGGTTTATATGTTTGGACACTGAACGTTGGAAAGTTTGAATGACATGAGTATGGCAAAACCGGGTTTGATACATGCACTCATGTCTCCGGCTGAATTTTTACATGTGCTATTCAAAGATGCTTCTGGTGAATAAAAAATCATGGCAATAAAAAATCTTTAGGACTAGGCTCAGTGTCACAGAGTCCCTGTTTCCAAGATGCAACTTTCACAGGTCTGAATCTTGGGTTCTGTGTTGGTGAAAGGAACTAAGACATTTTTAAAATAAAAGCTGTGTGACTACAATTAAAGGGGAAATTGCTGTACTTATCTCAAGATGGAAAGCTGTCTCCAAATCTCTTACCCTCAGCTTAAAAGCCTGGACATCCTGGGATTCAGAACCACTGGATTACATAGAACTTTTCTACCCATGAGTGTGTCCTACACACCAACAGCATCAGTTTCATGTGACAGTTGGTTAGAAATGCAGACTTTCAGGCCTCGTCCAGACCTATGGAATTAGAATTGGTATTTTAACAAGATCTCAGCGGATTCATATTAATTAAAGTTTGATAAACACTATTTAAAGGAAGCCTTCAATGGAACTTGGAAGTGTAACTGTTAGAGAAATAGGCTATAAAGACTACCAGAGATTGGTCCTACTCAGAATAGAAAAACAAATATTTCAGTGGGGTTAGAATTTAGGAGGGCAAGAGATGAAGGGAAAATAGTCCAGTGGGACAAGAATGGCAAGGAGGTAGGTATTGCAGTCTAAACTTGTATTTAGAAAATGTATATATTTAGTTGAAAAAGAAAACTTGGGTTTATTCATTTTCCCCGGGTCTCAAGAAAGCTCAGCAAAGACACTGAGCCAAAGCCAGCTTTGAGAAGTCTAGGGTTTGTCCTTCCAAAAATATCTTTGGAAGGACATATTTACCCAGCACAAAGAGGGAATCAATGGCATCATTACATACTAGTTAAATGCCTCTACTAATACACCAAGTCAAAAAGGATTTGACGCGTGCAAATGAAGAAGTACAAACAACCTGTCTTCAGAAAAGTTTGTAAACTCACTATTCTAACTGGTCGGAGTCTGCTTAAATTGTGTCAGCAAAATATTCCTTGATTGATGAAGAAGGTCAAGATGCCAGCAACATATTTATGTCTTGAAGTTTATCAGCATGCCAGAAAACAGCTGGACTCAATGACCAGATTATGAAAAAATTAAAGTAACATTTACACCACCTATAGAGCTATTATAATTTGTGGATGGTATTTAAAAATCTAGCATGTTGCACCTCTTTATTTGTTCCTTTTATATCCTAAAATTGATTCTCAGAAGGTACTATGGTTATTTGTATTATATTATACTGTATTTAGGGCTTGTGGGACCAAGAATGATTATTAGACATAAAATTCAGTGAAGAGTTCCCCTGGGGAAAGAGAACATGTACTCACCAAAGATGAAGATAAGAAATGACTCATTTTGAGTCATTGCCCATTTCTTACTGCTGAAACAGACACTAACATGTGTCGAAAGTGTCCCCCAATGTAATTTATTTTCCTTGCAGGTCCCAAACCCTGTCCTACCATGGGGGCCACTGGCTAAAAACATGCAACTCCATACCCTCTTAGACACCACATTCTGAAAGCAAAGGGGGTATTATGTAAATTCAGGTGGATACAACCTTATTACTACATCAGTAGACATTCAATCATATGAAAGTTAGCTTCTTTTCAAAACGTAACCTAAAATACTACTTGGCCCTTGGGTAACCATGGCTGTGTGAAACCACTCAAGTTTATGCCACTGCAAAGAGAGGTTCTTATTGTCTTGTACATGAAGATAACTTGATTAAAAAACAAAGGCTTTATAAATGTATAAACAGCACCAAGCAGGTCCTTATATGTCAAGTGGCTGCAGATATTTAAATATTCAAACTCTTAGCCAATACTGATACAGGGAATAACTGTGTTTCATTGTCACACTCATGACAAATGTGACAAAGTCATGTCTTCTAGAACACGGCCAAAGGCCTTTCTAAAGGATGAACGAGTGAACTAAGGAATGAAGACTGCATAGGAGTCTCAGAATCACTCCCAGTTCTAGCGTAGACTCTCAGGGTGGCCTAAAACTAACGCTGAGCCTCTAGCTTTGCTTTATCATCAAGCTGGGGCGGGGCTACTTATCCTTGAACCTCTCAGTAAGTAACAATCATCATAAATCACCATGAAAATATCTGAGCATGGAATCAAAATGGTGACCCACGGGTCTCCTCTCTTTTTTAATGGAGCTGAGAGGTGGAGAGAGAGAGAACTACAGCTAAAATGCACAATAACATTCTCTTTTGAAGATGTTATATATTAAAACACCAGAAAGTAATAAAATGGATGAAATAACCTCATTAAGTACCAGTGACTACCTTTTTGCGTTTTCTGTTGAGAGTGCCTAGGCTTGGAGCAGCCCCATCCTGATCAACAGACTTGGATTCCAAGTCCTGCTTTGCCACTCATCTATTCTCTGTAGATTGTGTGAGTTTGCCCTAGGTCAGGCAAGACGTCCATCATTCATGACACTGGTTATCACCATGAAGTGACTGCAAGCCTTGCTTCTGGTTTAGTCAATCCCCACATTATTACCATTCCAGTCTCTTGGCATTTTCCCATGGAAGTTGGTTGGGGTACATCTCATTAATAGGGATACACATAACATTCAGACAAAGACCAGCTTAGCCCCAAATCCAAAATGTGAATTCACAAACATGGCTCTTGATCTTTGGAGCTTCTAAGGATGGAGGGTGCACAATTACTCTCAATTTGATTGAATCCAAGAAAGTGCAATGTTATTGCAAAAATGGTCCCAATTCATTGTGTGTGTCTGAATTCTTGCCCTTTGCCAAGAAATTCTGTAGTGCAGCCTACTCTGACTCCAGGCTTGGTCATGTGACTTCCTTTGTCCAATGAGGTATTAGCAAACATAAAGCAAGCAGAAGCTCCCAAAATACCTAAGCCTTTGGCTTCTTCTTGTTCTTTCTCCTCTGCCTTTACCAGGAGAACATGCTAGGAATAATCTATTGAAAGATGGGTTATGTGGAACAGAACTGAACTGCCTCAGTCATCCTAGTGACCCTGTCCTACAGCCGACAAATGAATGAATCAGCCAAGACCAGAAAACCTGCCCATTCTAAATCACTGAACCACAGACCCATGAGCTAAACATGTTTATTGTTGTCTGTCCCTGAGGTTTTGTGTTGGTTATTAGGCAGCATTATTGTGGCGATGGATAACTGATCAGATGAATCCCTCAAAGTCTCACGTTTTTGGTAAAATAAAATCCAACCCAAAGAAACAGAACATGAAAACACAGCATGGGTACGCAGATTAAACAAAACCTCAATTCTAAAATGCCAATAAAATAACTGTGCCCAATCTTACCTTTCATAGGCTTTCCTAGGGGAAAAAAAAAGGCCCGGAGGAACCATGATCGTTCTCGGCATGTTGTTTTGTGCAAGACCCAAGGAAAGCTAGGAGGCTGTACAGTTATCTCCCTTGATGTAATTCTAAACTATACAACCTACTACCTCAACCTGGGCACATGCAGTCACAATGGCTGGAAAGCTACCATCGCTTAAGCAATGAAATTAGAAGTTATTAGTCTTATAAGTGTTCTTCGTGTTGTCACCTCTTTGGGCCATGGATAAGAGACAACACATCAAAGGGTCTGACCATAAAGAAAATAACACAAGAATCTTGGCTTGAGATTTTTGTGCATACAAGAAGGGAGGAAATACTTAGGATTGGTCTTCTTGTAATTTGTGCCTGAAAATTAGGGTCATGTTATATAACGGCATTTGTTCTGATCAACCTAACGTCCTCCGGTATCTGTTAACAGAATATAAAAGTAGACCAATATTTAAACTCGAACAATTGAAAAAAGAGTTAGGAAAACAAATGTTTCTATTATGAAACTGAACAACTGGAATCCCTAAAGGGTCAATACGCAAGGGGAAAGAGCTTACACCAAAACATGTTGAAAAGTTATAGGAAAGTTATCAGCAAAGCAGAGATAGACAAAGTATATGGAAGCTATGGGAAACATTCACTCAACAGTATTTATCATCATATTACATAATTCACATATTTATAAAGTGCCCCTCCTTCCAGAGTGGACTGTCTCAGCACTTTTTTTTTTTAAAGAAATTCTGTCCCCAATAGTTTATTTAGCAATGTATAGATGGTATTTTTTTCTTTATAAAGGAATATGGCAAATTTCCCTGTTTGTTTTTAATTTTTAAACTGGGTCTTTCCTTTATCTTCAGTCCCAGTTTGATGCTAAGAGCAGCAGAAAGACTCTTCCAAGCTTGATGGTTTCCCATCTCCGTGTGAACTCCTGTTTGATCAGGTTTGTGTTTCCCCAGGAAGGCTGCTCTCTGATCTGCAGATGGCTACCTCTCCTTATAGCTTAGCTAGACTCTGTTTTTTTTTGCCTGGTAAAGGCTGTTTGTTCCACACAGGACCTGGGCCCAGGCATACTGAGATGGAGGAGTGTCTAAGCCCATGGGGAATAAAAGAGTAGTAATTCTATGGTGCTGATTAAAAAAAAAAAAAAAGATCCAAATGCTGTACGGTTCATGTTTCATCACGCTGCTGCACTGACCTGGAGAGAGACCATTTTTCCAGTTTTTCCAGCCCTATTCCCTGAGGCCAATATCATGGAGTGGGGCTGCTTTTTTTTTTTTTTTTTTTTTTTCGGGAGGCTGCCTCTCTTGGATCAGTGTTACCTGGTTTGGAGGAAAGACTGGGAAGTTAGTTTTACCAAGCAAATTCCCATTCATCCTTCAAGCCTCAATTCAAAGAGTTCTTGTCGGGTCATTCATTAATTTCATATACACTTTTCTAATTTAACCCTAACCCAATTGCATTATAATTTACCTTCTGTCTCCTTTGCTATACTGTGAGCTATTTGAAGATGGGGCTCTTCTACTCACCCCTGCAAATTTAATCCAATCTGCATGCCTGGCACATAGTGGAGGTTTAAAAATATGTTTGCTGTATGAAAGCTAAAGTATATGAATGAATGGGTAAAGTTGGGAGTATGAATGAACCTAAAGATAAGGGCCAGGTGATTTTTATTTTTATGTCCTGTCTCTTGTCCTTCTACTTCTATTGTAACATCATAGTAAGGTTAAAAAAAATCACAGAATGGCTGAATTCAATTTGGCCAGTCTGCCTTAAGTCCTGGATTGCATATGGAAATTCAAGGAGTATCTGGGAGTCCTCTGTCTCTAGATACTCAATTATGTATATGATATAATCTTCACTGGGACACTATAAAAAATGTAAGTCATTTTCTTTCAGTTATGCTCGAATTTCTTTCATTGTCCTTGCACTGACCATTGCTTGATTCTGTAAACACTGTCAAGATATAACCTTATGAGTAGGATGCAAGAAAATGGAGGGGCCAGTAATAGTTAGCTAGAGATCATAGAACAAGGACAGTATAAGTTTTGATGCGCTAGAATGCTAGTATATTAGCCTAAATGTATAGCTGATTGTGCTTTTAAATATCTGGAAATGGAAAAATTCATCTTTTTCTATGGGTCAAAGACAAAAAGAGGTTGCTGCTAGAATAACTAATGGTTTTCAATACCCTGCTCTTTTGGTTGTGTGAATTTCCTTGTTTATTTACACTGATTTTAGCCCATTATCATGTATTAGTGCAATTATGGCTCATTACATAATTAGTGTAAATATTTGTAGGCGTGCAATAACAACATGCAATTATGATATGGAATGATGTCATAAAAAGTCTTATTGAAAGAAGGAAGTAAAACATACAATAAGTAGCATTTACAGAAGAACAGTTATTTATCTTTAGGTATAGAGAATCTATTGTACTCTTTAACTTTAAAAAATATATTCCAAAGGTATTCTGAATACACATAAACAGGCTCTCAGTCTGTTGAACACTGTAATCCCTCCAAATGACGTGAGGGTGAACCTGAAACAATATTACAAGTGTGAGATGATGGAGAAGGAGGGGCACCTCGTTAGTAAACATATTCTGTATTGATTAGGTACCGGGAAGCTGGACAGCTATCATGATTAAACCCTGTGATTCATTAAAGATGCATCAGTATAATTGAAATGCAACACTACAACGGGGCTCCTGACCAAATAATCAGTTTTGTGAAGTTAGGGTCATATCTTCACTGTTTCACAGAATAATGAATATAGGAAACGTTCATAAAAATCTGTTGAATGAATGAGGGAATGAATCTCCCAATTTTTCTGGCCGCATGGCTATACCAAAAGAAATAAGGTGCTTTATTCTAACTTATTCTTTATTGAGCACCATGTTAGGTGTTAATAAATCTTTGGAATGTTTTAAGAGTCATTCGTATTGACTTCTCTGTAAAAATTTCAGCACTATTACAGGCGTGAGAAGTGTTAAAAACCGTAATTAGAGGCTGGGTGAGTAGGAAGAGCCATGCGACTCTTGATCTCAGGGTTGTGAGTTCAAGCCCCACCTTGGGTGTAGAGATTACTTAAATAAATAAAACTTTAAAAAAATCTTATTTGGAGAGGCTAGGGGACCTCAGATGAGGTATTTAAATACCATAGTCAGCAGACAAAGATTCATAGGGCCTAAGAAATACTAGGGAATTATTGGTAAGCACACTGAAAATAAGAAATCATATTAACTTAGAATTCAAAGTTAATTCTATCCCAGACATACCATTTTCTTCCCATGTAGAAAAATTCATTTGTTAATTTTGGAATAAAAACAATAAACTCTTTCAAAACTAAATATTAACTCTCCCTCCTTCCCCAGTCTCTGGGCAGAATGGCTTTATCAAATGCAATTCTTGGATTAAGAATTATAATTTTCTGTGTTTTTCTTTAAAAACTAAACTATATCCTGGTGTTACAGCTTAAGAAATATATTTTAATACTGATGATTTGAAGACTTTAATAAATCTACTCTCTTTTATACTCATTCTCTCTGTATCTCCACACAATAATGACGACTGAAATACACGTTTAGAGCCTTTCTGGGGAAAACCTGAAATCATTTTACTTTCTGCAGCTTCCTGGAGAATATTTGGTCCACTCTGAGGGAGACCCAAAGGAATAATTAATAATTAATATCTACAGGACCATTCATTCATGAACATGGAAGGAGGGAAAAACACTGAATTGCATCATCATGTAAAATATTTAATATCCTGTTTCTTGTGGCCACTGTCCAGGGGCTTTGAGCTTTCTACTAGAATATTTTCTAGTCCAACAAATCAAATAATATCATCTTCGGTCTTTTAGAAACTTTGAATAGACTGACTGCTCTGTATATATATTTTTTAACTTGAGCTAACGGGTTTTAAAAACCTCCTTAAAAGAAACAACTTGGGGGGCATCTGAGGGGCTCAGCTGGCTAAGCCTCTGACTTCAGCTCATGTCGTGATCTCACAGTTCATGAGTTCAAGCCTCGTGTCGGGCTCTGTGCTGACAGCTCGGAGCCTAGAGCCTGCTTCTGATTCTGTGTCTCCCTCTTTCTCTCTGTCCCACCCACGCTCAAGCTCTGTCTCTCTCTGAAAAACGAATAAGCATTAAAAAAAAGAGAGAGAGAAAGAAAGAAACAACCTGGCAGTCACCTAGTGACCGTCCTGTGGTCCTTCTGTTGTCTCTGTACAGGGACTATAGGCAGTTAATGTCACCTTGGGTTCATGAACTCCATTGACCCTTCTGGTAACACACCTTAATGGCAGGTTAAAGGGATGATGTGTAGAGACGTGATTTTGCCTTTATTAAATATACATATTTATCCAGGGAAGGTACAAGCTTAATTTGCTGGCAGCTTATCCATTCTAAGTCAACCACTTCAAAGAAGTAGGTAAAACCAACCAAGTAGATTGTTTGCTTAATGAGAGGATAAAGGCCTTGGGCAAACAGTTATACATGATACCCACCAATGGGGACAACCTTTCTCTTTGGGCTGTAATGTTCTATCATTCCATAATAAAGTAATGGCTTCTTGGCAAGCTGGAAGTTGAGGTCTACAATCCTCCTCAATGCAATGCCAAGCAAACGCAAAGGAAATGCATGTCCGCCATATCCTCTGGGTATAGCACTTGAAAACTTTTTATTCTCCCCTTTTAAACCTATGTGATCAACATCCAGACCTTCCCAATTCCAACATCCAAAATTTCATTTTCATATGCTTAGTAGAAGAACTGGTTCTACTATCCCAGAAGAGTGTGGATCTTAAGAGGAAAGGGCATTTAATGAAATAAAATGTTACCAATTTCAGACTTCTTGTTGATGGTAAATCAATAACTGCTTTATACTGACTCTTTGGATAGAAGAGTCTGCACACACACACACACACACACAAAAAGTCTTAAGGGAATTCTTGGCACTATGTTTGACCAAAAGGGAATGCAAAAGTTTAAGAGTCATCCAAATCTGATCAACTTTTCACCCTGGGTTCTGTTTACAGACTCTTCAGCTCACATTGTTGGAATGAGACAAATATAGCCACTTTTGCTTTGATCTGTAGTCAGTTTGGCTTTCCAATCCTGGCACAATGGTGACATTTAAGAGGCAAGGGGATAAAATCATTTTCATTCCAGCCTCTTAAACATGTGAAGACTTACAATACAACTCTGGCCAAATAAGAAGTTAGACCTAAACAGGCGATTTCTTTTTTATAAAAAGACCTTTTTCTTACAGTGCAGGCTATTTACAGAAGTATAAATACTTAAGCAATCCATCCCCCCCCCCGATTAATTTTATTTTTAAAGATAAGGACTGATTCGAGAACAATGGGGGAGAAAGAATTGCCACAAGGTACAAGTCCAACCAGGGTGACACGGGTCTTGTACACCAGCTTCTGTCAGTTTCTAAACAAGGTCATAGTGACATAGTGACCAAAAAACGATTAGTCAGGCCTCCAGAATATAAAACAGACCCTCCTTTATATGTCTGTTTACTCACCCCTCCATGGTAAGCTATCTGAGTCAGCCAGATTCTTGCTGCTTCACCTGCAAGCCTGGTCTTTTAACATGATAGCTGAGGAAAGTTACAAGAGCTAAGGGAACTGAGTGCAAGCTCGTAAGTCCACCGTTGAAGGGTCCCATCCATCTTAGAACAAAAGATCTCCTTCCTCCATATCAGCCCTTCTTTCCATTTCTACCACTCTTAAAGGACCCTAAGGAGAAGAGGGGGTATTAAAGGGATCGGAAGGGGAACTGAGTGGCATACAGGCAAAGCCCGCAGTCTGTGAGATTGCCTAACAGACACATACCTATAGACACAAGCTTGTGTGCACTATCACCACAAGTTCGGATCTACGGGTTTGTGGCAACAGGCCTCAGTCTCTCCTCTCGTTTGGGGGTTTGAGATGTCTGAAAATGAAACGTTAAAGCCATTAGTCCAACCCAAGATTCTGCCATTCTAATACTTTATGGCCCAGATTGAAAGAATTCATCTTGCTCTTAGAAGGGCAAAGGTTAGGGGCGCCTGGGTGGCTCAGTTGGTTGAGTGTCCAACTTCGGCTCAGGTAATGATCTCATGGTTTGTGAGTTTGAGCTCCGCATCAGGCTCGCTGCTGTCAGCCTGTCAGTGCAGAGCCAACCTCGGATCCTCTGTCCTCCTCTCTCTGTCCCTCCCCTGCTTGAATTCTCCCAAAATAAATAAATCTTTTTAAAAAATAATTTAAAAAAAGAAGGGCAGAGTTTAGGGGCACCTGGATGGCTGTCAGTTAAGTGTACCAACTCTTGATTTTGGCTCAGGTTACAATCTCACAGTTCATGAGATGGAGCCCCAGGTTGGGCTCTGCGCTGACAGTGCAGAGTCTGCTTGGGATTCTCTCTTTTCCTCTCTCTCTCTGTCTTTCCCCTGATCACACATGTGCTCCCTCTCTCTCTCTCTCAAAATAAATAAACCCTAAAAGAAAGAAAGAAAGAAAGAAAGAAAGAAAGAAAGAAAGAAAGAAAGAAAAAAAGAAAAGAAAGGAAAAGAGAAGAGAAAAGAAAAGAAAAGAAAAGAAAAAAGAAAAGAAAAGAAGGAAGGAAGGTGGGCAAAGATTAAGCAGTATTCTCTATGTTATCCCTCACATAGGTCCTTTTGTTTTTATTTATTCCACAGATACACTAGGCTTTAGGTAAATTTCATCAGGTTACTGTTTAATATCATGGAAGACTCATTTATTCAGACCTTAACATGAAATCTGGGCACAGTGGTATCAAATTATAAGCAGGAGAGAGAGAGGGGAACACATGAAATCCCAAATGGAAGTTCTTTCTCTTAAATGCCTGTAATTACATGAACAATGATGGTGAGGTTTTTCTTTTCTATTTGCATTCTGGAAAACAGGTAGAATAAGCTGGCAAGCCCCACGAACAGGCTTATGAGTATTTTCTGAAAAGTCTTCTAGAAGAGATTTTAGCTATGTTAAACTAGAAGACTCATCTTTAGGAAAAGTTTGTGGTTTTGTTTCCACCCCGCCCCCATTATTGGTCCAGACACAAACACAGAGCAAGTTCTGGCTTACTTTATAAAATTTAAACTGGAGAAGAAATCGTGTAATTGTTTCCCACTCCCCCCCCGCCGCCCGACCCCAGCCTGCAAAACTTTTCAAGGATTTGACAACGGATCTGTTTCTGAGGCCTTCTTATAAAATAATTTCACTTGTAAATATAATATTCTTTCTCCCAAACCAATGTTCCACATGTAAGAATGGGAATCCAAGACAATGAAGCTTCAATTAATGGCTCCTTTTGTGAATTTTATGGAAGACACAGCCTTAACGATAAGCACTTCTAAGACACATGATGGAAAGCAAAATAATCACCCTCCCTATATACCCGGAAAAACTAATGCCTCCATCCTTGGCATGACCTAGAAAGAGACCTTTTTAAATTTTGTTAGCAATGTCTATAGATCCTGGCTCTCATAAAAAAATTCTCTCCTTTGCCTCGACATATGAGCATTCCTGCCTTTCTCAAGAATCTGGGAAAAGACAGAGCTGAATTTGGGGATTATTTAGAGAAAAGAATAGGCAGACCCTTATGTACACAACCTGAAAGGTGAAAACCAGAGAACATAAAACCAACGGCAGGACCAACAGGGACTGAGATGTGACCATTCACAGATATTTCATTGTCTGTCTGTTCCATTAGGACTGAACCGTGGATTTGATCATGTGGAGCCTACTGGTGCTGTCAAGGGTGCCCAGGCTGAGAATTTAGTTGCAGCTCTGTGGCTTGACTTTGAGATCCAAAGAAACAACAGAGAAGCAAGTGGAAAGAAGTAGGATCCAAACCAATCACCTCCAAATGGTTTTTGCTTTAATGTATTTTAAAATGCTCCCTTCCTTTCTAAAACCAAAGATTTTAAAATAAACTCCAAGCCTCTGCTCTTCCATTGATTTCTCTAACAAAGGCACAGGACCAGAGGCATTTGGGGATGGGCGCCCTACCCACTATTCAGGATTACTAGAACACGGGTGACATAGGAGCTCTTACTCAGATAGGAAAGAATCGGCCCAGGCTTCCCAAGTGATGAGGGCTAACTGTTATTATCATGTTCATTACAAAGATGTAATGCAGTATTTGTTAGCAATAAAGCAAAGAAGATCTGTCAAAGTGTTATACTTAGTCATTCAATTAGAGCCATCTTCATAAATGTGCACTTTCAAAGCCCACAGAAAGGAGCACAATGCTATGTTTTCATTGGGGGCATCTCTTGCTCTCATTCTCTCTCTCTCTCTCTCTCTCTCTCTCTCTCTCTTTTAATTTTTTTGGCAAATATAGGACAGAGAGAAGCTATTCCTTCAAAATGGTTTGTATCGTTAGCTTCCAAACAATCCCCAGTTTTAATTTCAGAAAATAAAAGAAAAATTAGAAGATGCCTAGATGGCAGGGGGGAAAAGAACAAGTCAAACACTGACCTCCTAGCAGCGTGGTTTGTTTGGAGGTAGATAGTTTCTCCGAAAGATTAATTGAATACCTCCTTCAAGACGCTTCTGTGTGCTAAGGAGGAAAAGAAAGGTTCTTTTCAAAGGAAATTTTGGCTTGCTTTATTAAGCAAGATTTTGTGGAGCTCTTGTAGATAGTAATCCTCATAATTAAGTTGGAAAATGTGGGCTGATGCTCATGAACAATGGCAAATCAGGATAAGGCAATTTATCAAGCAACATATCATTTATGTTATTAAACCTTTTTAAGCAGCATAAAGTTCTGGAATAACACTATAAAGAAACTACCTATAGCATGATAGCTGAGCTCAAATCTTAGCCACTGGACAAATACAGGGAGCATTCCATTAAACGTCATACAGTATCACCAGTCTAGGACAGAATTTAAAATGTCAATAGTGTTAGGATGCAATTTACAGAAGCTCTATCTTCCAGGAACTCAGAGCACACGGTAGGCTTTTTAGAGACAATCTTCTAATATTCACATTTTTAAATTCAATTACCAAGATAGCCATAGAGTTTAAGGACGGTGCCCAATGGTTTTAAATAGTTCTGTCTAAATCATCGTCAAAAGAAGTAAGCACTGTTAAGTCATAACTTTACATTTTTCTTCCCTGAATTCCATAGAGTTGAATGCCATGACCGCTTTACTCATTCGCTATATTATAAAACTATTTGCCAGTTTTAAAAATCGAGTTTAAAATGCCATTATGCATCATGATTAAATCATTTGGGCAGGCCCTAAAAATCTGCAGTACTTGAGGCAAAGGGAGGTTTGGGAAAGTTATAGGAAAACACTATTACCTGAAAAAAGAAACTCCTTAGGAATCCTATTTTTTTAAGCTCGTTGTCATCTTGCTAGGCCAAAATCTTCAAACCATTAGCCCGCGTCTGGAAAATAAAATGATTTCAAGTGGATCAAGACTCCTTGTTTGTTTTTTGGTTCGTTTCTTGTTGCCACCCAATTCTTGTTTAAAAGCTGAATCGGAATTAACACCGGAATGAGAGGAAAAGGGCACCCCAAACACTGAAATAAACATAATTTGAGAAAAACACTGGGCAACATAATGTTTACTTCACTTCCAGACACAAAGGTTCTGCATATAAGTCACTTTCACATTTTTCCTGGAATTTCCCTGGCTATTGAGAAACCCTGAGAACGATGCTACCAGAAAAAATGATCAAACAGGAATGTGAGGTCTCAAAATACTCACAAATTCCAATGTTTTATACCAAACCGCTCATTTGCTACACATGATTCAGAGACAGGCTATCGATAATTATGAATGGTTAAGGTACAATCAAGTTGGGCAATCGTTACCTGGTATGATGCAGTATCATTGAAACATCGTTTTAACTTTTGATTGTGAACTGTTTCGGGAGTCATTATTTCTCTCTGCGGATGGGTCTGTTAGAAAGAAGTAAAATATCTTATTGTGGAGAATTCATGAGTCTATCCCCTCTTCCACCACAGCAGGGTTCTTGGCTTCTTTTCCCACGTTCTTTCATTGGCCATGTTTTAGACGCAGGGTTTGCTTTTCCTTCATTGTTCCTTTACTAATGGAAGGCAAACTCACTGTGCAGCTGCTTGCAAAAGGGAAAATGTATTTGAGTTTTGCCTGCCTGTGGACTTGAACACCAAATCCATGGTGATGTCAGCAGAACGACACCAACAGAAAGATTCCCTGCCCTCCACCCTCCTTCTTTTTTAAAGATGTACGTCTTGTACAGACTCTCTGCAGACCTCTTTGTCCTGAGGGGCTAGAAAAATTCAACTGAACTTTTTTAAAAAAGGAAAGAAAGAAAGAAAGAAAGAAAGGGAAGAAAAGAAGGAAGGAGAAAGAAAGAAAGAAAGAAAGAAAGAAAGAAAGAAAGAAAGAAAGAAAGAAAGAAAGAAGAAAGAAAGAGATGAGAAAAAAAGAAAGAAAAAGAGACTAGAAAGAAGGAAAAAGAGAAAGGAAGAGAAGAAAGAAAGAAAGGAAGAGAAAGAAAGGAAGGAAAAGACAACAAAGAAAGATACAAAAAGAAGGAAAAAAAAAGAAAAGGAGGCAGAGAGGGCAAAAGAAAAAGAGAAACAGAAAAAGAGAAGAGAATGAAACAGAGAAAGTGAGAGAGGAAAAGAGAGAGGGAGAGAGGATGGGAGAAATGAAAAGAAAAAAAAAGAACAAAAAAAGACTCAAATCTACCCTTTGGCATTCATCATGAAGCAGGGGCGACAGCTAGTGTTTGGTCTCCCTATGGGTTTTCGGTTTTCCTGATGTCTTTTCTCTCACCCTCTGCCGCCCTTGTTTTCTGGAGGAAGATCCAATCACCTCAACAACAACAACAAAAGCACATCCAGCAACTGCTGCCCCAAGAGTAATCACTGGTGCCACGCATCACACCACGCTCTCTCCACCTGCGATACTGCCACCAGGACGCCAGACCCTGGTGTGGGAGCGGCTCTCTAGTGGTGCGGTGCAAAGGCATCGGCATCGAAGCCAGCTAGCTTAGGTAGAATTAATTCTCTGCCCAGGAAAAACTGACCAGAAGGGAGCAGTTGGGAGGAGACTGGCAAGGCAACGCCATCGTTTTCATGTTCCTTTCGGGAGCAGGGAGAATTAGAAATTGATATTGGTAATCTTCCTATCACACTCCCCCCCCCCGCATTAAAAAAATTAATATTTTATGGAAAATGACAAATGAAGTATGGCTAGGTCCACTAAAGAACAAAGACATGAAAATGGTAGGACAGAATCAGAAAGGTTGGACAAAAACAAAAGATGCCCTCCGATTGTTTTTCAATGACAAAAAAGCCGCTCGCTCCTCAGACCGCCTTGAACCCACTCAAGGTTCGCCTTGGACAGGAGTGTAACAGAGATCAACTATTTAAGGGTGAGAAATTGGAGGCAAATGTGCTTCTGACACACCCGATGAAACAAAAGAGAAAGAGGCTGCCAGTAACAAGTTATTTCGTGTGCAGCTGGCTAAGGAGGTTACTTTCACTTTTGAAAGCAAGAAGTTTGCTTAGGATGACAATTTTTCCTCCTTTTTAAAATGCAAACAATGATGCCAGCCTACAACTTCCTTTCTAGCTAGATGGTTAATAAAGCCAGGAAGGTTTCTTAAAAGAATCACAATTAAAAAATATCTATATATCTCTCTCTATATATAGAAGACCCGGATTCTGATACGGAGACATGAGATACATATTTTTAAAAATCAGATGTCTGTCATTTCATGCTACATGCTGCACAAGGTTTCCTGTACGCCCGCCGACTTTAACACTTTTCTTTTCAAAGCTATGTTTTGCTCTTGAGAAAGCAGCCCACAATTCGATTAGGAAGCTATGAGTTAAGTGAGGGTGCAGAGAGGCTGGGTAAGGAACTGAGAAGAAAATCACTTGGATCCTGCAAGAAAAGAGATAGGCAATATGTAAAGAGTCAGGATGTCCTTAAAACCCGGACTGTTAACAATGGGATGCTTGTTCTGGGAGAAGTACAAGAGAGCCCGGGAGCCTCTACCAGAATGCCTACGACCGCCAAACACAAGGAACTAAGTTTAGCTGAAACAGAAAGACCTTTGCCTTACTGCAGGGTTTGGGTTTACTCAAAGGGATCATCTGAACAGCCAGCTTTTCCCAGCTAAGGCTCTCCACGTCGCCTGATTTCCACCTTTCCCTCTTTCTTTGGAACGGCAAACAACCAAATACAACATGATTTTATACCGTCTCCACCACGCTGAAGTTTGGAAAGAAAAAAGTATTAATCTATATTACCTACTTGCTGTCAACTTGTTCTAAAATTAATCTCTTTTTGCCTTTCAGTCCCCTGTCCACCCAACATGCTCTCTCTTCCCCAGACTTCTTTTTTCTTCTTTCTCTTTTTCACACACACACACACACACACACACACACACGCTGCTGCTGCTGCTTGCTCCAATCTGGTACCTGCTTAGCAACAATAGAATGACAAGCAACATCTGTTTGTAAAAGAGCCAAAATCAAACCTTAACGTCTTTTGGCCAGGTTTCTTTTTTTCTTTTTTTCCCTGACTCTAACAGGGGAGGGGGCAAAGAAGGAGAAATATTAAGATTTATATTCGCCATTGGCTCCGATGAGGCACTAACTATATTCCCCAAGAGTTATTTCAAGGGAAAGCATGTTAGGTAAAACCACTGTTAATATTTCTGGTTGTCTCCTCTGAAATAAAGCCAATCCCATAAAATCCAACATACCAGATTCCTAAAAGTCAGGGTTTTTTTTCCCCTAATAACTTTATATTCTAATTATATTATATTCTAATTAGAATTACAGGACACCGTGCGTGTGTGTGTGTTTGTGTGTATTGGGGGAGGAGGGTGGGAGATGCAAAAGGAGAAGAGCAGGACCAAAAAAAAAAAATGGCATGAAATAGTCGAGAGGAAAGGGTGTGTGTGGCTTCTCCCTATTTTACAACACACGGGTGTAGAAACAGGCGCATTGACACATATGCTACACGCACTGGAAGCAGCGATGCTGTGGCAGAAACCTGCACAGCTGTGGCCATCAGAAACAGGCTCTCTCCTTCCCCTGTGGAGATGAGAATTTCTGGAACGCTCCCAACAGTCCACAAAGTCACAATGCAAAGGAGCAGAGCCACCTCCGGGCGGGTGGGAAGGAAGCAGCAAAGGGGACAGAAGGATTTGCCCCCAACTGAAACAATTTCACCCTCTTAGGAGAGAAATCGAGGACTGTTAGGAGCTACAACTCCCATTTCGCTCCGGGTTTGGAAGGAACCCACACACACGAAGGGAAAAATAAATTCAGAGAAGTTGCTAAGGAGACTCGTGTAAACTCCAAGCGCAGACATATTTCTTGGCCTTTCCCCCTCTGCTCCATCTTGCATTCTGATCACGCTGCTCTGCGGCAATATTGCACCAACCTTCTGCATTAATCTTGGCCTTCACCGTGCAGACTGGCAAAGCACACTGGTTGTATATATCATCAGCTTTCAAACTTAACAAGTTAAAAGGAGGTGTGCGCGCACATGTGCAGGGGTGTGTGCATGTGTGTGTGCATGTGCCTAGTCAGAGGGAGAGGGTGGGGGAACTTAATTTGCAATGTTTAAAACATAGGTGTTGAACAAAGATGAACACTGAGACTGTGCTTGGGGGGCAGTGGGGAAAAGTAGCAGGTAAAACACCTAGTGCTGGAAATTGCTCTCTGCCTGAGCGTTACATCCTTTCTCCATGCCCTTAGCCTCCCCCCTTCCCCAACCTCCAGTTAAAATCCTGTATTCCCGGCAGAGGTAAGCAGCGCCTGAATCATTGCTGAGGCCAGTGCAGGGGTCCAGGCTTAGGCAGAAACGGTGTGTTCCATAGAATGGGACCCTGTTCCCAGATCAGCATTCAAAAACAAACTGCAACGATTTGTAAAACTTCTAAGCCAAACCTGTTTCGATCCTAAACCAGTTTGCATTTCGGAGGAGAGACTCCAGCCTAATATCCAGGCTCCGGAGCAGAGACATTTCTCTCATAGTGACACATCTTTAGCAGCAGCTGATATATGTCAACATTTGATTTAGGGGAAAATTAACATTTCCTTTCAGGACAGAGATGTTTGTACTGTAGAAGCCAATATTTTCCTTTCTCAGCCTCCTGTATTAGAATTTCTAAAATCTTCCCTAGGACATAGAGGGGGGGTAGACAATAAATAGCCTAAAGCATTACTCAGGCTGCTGGGGCAAACCAAAGTCAAGTCTGTGTGTGCATGTGTGTGTGTGTGTGTGTGTCCCTGCCTTGCTGTCACGGGCAGATTAGGAAGACATACACCAAGATGGTTGCAGGACTAGCATCTGTTTGGTCGCTTCCCAAATGAGAGAAGTTCACAACGTCTGTCCACCAGCCACAACAGAAAAGCTCCAATAAGAGGCGACCAACCCAGCCTGCTGCTGTTTGAGCCCCAATTCCCCGAGGGGTGGACATAGGACAAGGGGTGAGTAAGGGGATGGGGGAAAGCATCTGCATTCAGTGCATAGGGCTGGGCGTGTCTCTTCAGGCTCCGAGAAGGCTATGCGGCTTCCGTCTCTTCTCCTTGCCAACCTTTATTTGGTTTTCACACTTCAAAGCTAAAGCAGGCTGTGCTGCCTCAGTTGAAATAAGGCAGCCGGGCGACTCTTCAACTAGCAAGATGGAGATTTCTCTGCTGCCATTCGCGGAGAAAGACATAACCCAGCACCCAGCCCTGCTTGCCCACCCCTTCCAAACGACTCCATGAAAATGAACCCCGGATTTTAGGGGGGGGGAAATCACTGGAGTTCTTTATGACCTTTTCCCTACCAGGCATATCCTCTGATGTTTGTGGCATGAAGCCATCATGACTCAATCAAAATGAAAAATGAACCTTGAGGGAGAAGACCCTGGTGGGCCTATCCCAGCAGGCAACTGGGCAATTACCCTGTGACCTGGTTGGCCCTGGGGACAGGACAGAGACACCTGCATTTTTTTTTTCATTTGTTTGGGAAGCCCAGGAAATCCTGCCCAGTTGCCTGCTGGCCTATTTGTCCTGCCTGCTGGGAATGGGAAGGTTATCTTACCCCGATATGAAGACATGTTTGTTGGGCCGCTACATGGTCCTATAGCATCAAAGAGAAGAACTAATTTACAGGATCAACGAAACCACTAGCCCTGCCATTGGAGGGGACCCTTCTCCATCTAGATTGCCAAAAACATGCCTTCCTTTATAAGGAGGCTCACTGCTTTCTCAAAGTCCCAAAAGAACAGAAAACATATTAGATATCTTTCATTACAGCACCACCTGCCCTCCCACCAACCCTGCCAATCCTTTGTGGAAAAAGAAAGATAGCAGTAAACAAATGATCAACACGGATGGGCTGGCCTGGAAGAGAGCCTGCATCGGATGCCTAATGAATTCATTCAGGAAACTCTCTCAGATAAAAAACACGACTTTCACATCATATTGGAAAATCTCTAATGAGTCTGTTCTTTGAGATGCAGGAAGAAACGTAACCCTATTAACAGGGACTGGCCAACTCCAATGCCACCCAGACACATCTCTAAGTAAAAGTAATACAACTTCTATTTTTAACATGAGTATACGGACGTGTGTGTGCGTGCAACACGTACGTATTGCCATCCAAATCTCTGATCTCTAGCCTTGAGCTCAAAAACATCTTTTTCACATTTTATAAAGTGACCTTCCCTTGCTCCACCCTGAAATTCAGTCTGATGCCCCCATACACAGGGTAAGGAACAGAATGTTTTGCCTCTCCATCATTTATGAGCTAATGCCTCAGATTGCAAAATGCTTTACGCATCGTTCAGTGATTGTCTCCTAAGCCCAGTTGGTATTATTGCCCCACGTTGTGACAGAGAGCCGACGTAGAGGAAAATGAAGTCTTTCCATAGCTTGTGTAACAGCTCATGTAACAGTAGCGTCGGAATTAAGATTCCCCTCCCCTCCCCAAATGGGCGAGAGGATCCTAGATTGGGCTGAAGAAACTTCATGATGCCCCTTTTCTCATTCTGCCTGACTTCTCAGCCACCGTGTGCCCCCCATAACCCCGAGATGTAGGAAACCCCAGCCATAAGTACTCTAGCAGCTGCCATCTTGGGTAAACCCAAAGCATAAGTCACCAAATGCTCATATTGGAGATTGACATCAGAAGTCAATTAAGATTGAGAAAGGTCTCCAGCATTGTGTTCTAGTCAAGGCAACCTGACTGTGCATGCCTGTAACCCTGATCATGAGTGACAGAGAGACCACAGGCTCCTGATTCTGCAAAATGGTGTTAGCCTATCAAGGCCTGGACTAGGGCCCCTCTGTCCATTACCCGGGGGTAACTGTTCCTGTTCACTTAATTTTTCTTTGTTTTCACCCATGGGACAGGTCTGAGAAGAGGATACATTCAAGGTTTGAAGAAGACATCGCATTCAAAGTGTCCCGTGTCAAATGTTTACACATTTTCCATATATTCCCAAGGCCAAGTGGTTACCAAAGTATAATTGCAAAAGTATTAGTGTCCCTCAGGGAGCATTCGTGGTGGTGAAGATGCTATTCTTGGGCAGGATTAATATCCATAATATAATCACATCTCTGTATTTTCATCTCACATAAATAATTTATTTCTGACATTTAATATGGACCAGACATCACCTCATGGATGGCTCATAGAAGTAGGATCCTGTTTACCATTTTTTGTTGTGTGATGTTTTGGGGTGATGGACAAATAGGAGTGGGATGGGTGGAGAGCTGAATCTCAAATCCCATCTAAATGACTGGGAAACAGAAAAGGCTGGCAAAAGCCACAGGCTGAGTCCAAAATCCCATCCTGAAACATTTTAATTATGCCATGAAGGACACAAGATGCCACCTTTTTCATATGTTTATTTTGAAAAATTGAGCCTTTTATACCAACTCTGATGGACTGTTAGGGGCTGTCTGGAGTACAAACTTGAAAGGTTTCTGAAATCCCATCTGATCTCAGTAGGAAAGAATTTTAGGAGCATTGAGTAAGTTATCACTGCCAAGGGGAAAGGAGGTGAATGAAACATATACCAAGTAGTGGCTGCCATTCCTGAGTGACCCTTGTGTCCTCTTGTGTCAACATTTCCCTGTCTTCCTCATGACAAAGGGGAGGTGATATTCACCACGCTCTGTGTGAGAAATTTTGGGATTCCTGGAAAGCATTACTGTTCTTATTATATTAGTTTTGGACATTCTAGCTAAGAAAGGAGTTCGGGTTGATTTTTTTATCTTACACTATACATTTTATTCACACAACCTTTAGATTATACTCTAAATTACTGGAATAGGGTTAAAAAAATAGCATAAACAACTCTCATCCTCTTCCCCCAGTCACTGAGAGATGCAAATCTGACACCTAATTCTCTGTTGAAGACAAGAGAAAACATGAAAAAAAGCAATTTCTGTGTAGTCCAGGATGCCAAGTCCATTCATTCTAATCTGGTTCTCCTTAGAATCTATGTGAGACATTCCATTTCACAACACAGACTTCTCCTCAGAGGATACAACTAGTCTAGATTGGCATTACCATTTCTCCTGGGAAGCTTGGAAGGGTCCTGGACCCAGGTGAGGGAAATCATGAACAAGAAGCGACCATGATGAGATATGGACACTTGACATCCCACGTCTTTGACTTTGCCTGGCTCCCTCCTATTAGGAGGTTAGATAGCTATGGCTGAACAGGACCTATAATCGGTAGACTTGCCCTTTATTTGGGATACTCAGCAACAGACAGAGTTCACCAGAAATACCTGGGCCCTGAAGAAGCCTTATCATTGTAAACAAGATCTCACTGTAATTCATGGGGTCACTAACGGACTTCTGCCCTCCAAGAAGGAAAAGCGTTAGTCTCTGGTCTAAGTAATTAAAGTAAAAGTTCCTTTTTAGAAATGGAAGCCTAAGGGGACCACATCAGAGATGCTCTCACTCTTATTGATCTAGCTTTCTCTGCACAACTCCACATTAAGGGTGGGGAAATCTACCTTCTTGAGAGACAGGGTGGCAATCTCCCAAAGGGCAATGAGGTATTGATTCCAACCTGTGGAGAAGCCAACTTTATTTTCACACTTCTGAGATGAGGTGGGGGACATTCTCCTAGCCCCAGCCCAAAGAAACTCAGCATAATGGCTTACTGTAAAGGTGGAGATCTTCCAACCATTGAAGGGGGGAGGTCATCAATCCTTCTTTGACTGAGCAAAATAGATAGGGCTTACAGGTTCTCCTGAAGCCAGACCACCACCTAGCCCATCCCTCCACCACAACGGAAGCCTGCAGATGAGTCTTCCAGTAACCCCTGCTTTACTACATTTGGCAAACGGACGTGAAAGGTCAGGGGCCACCAGATGTTCTTCAGTGACCTGTGCCCATGCAGTGAGTGATTGAGATCAAGTCACTGATGAGTTTTCCTTGTGGACCCGCAGACCCAGGCAGAAGTGGTGACCACAGGAGTTGGGAGCCTCTACCTTTGAGGTAGGAATTTTCAAGAAGACTTGGAGGCTTGACCTCCAAAGAGAAGCCCTGGTTGGAGCTCAGAAATAAAATACGATAAAAAAAATCCTGTCTGGAATGGGTTTACACAGGATCCCCCGGGTAACAGGAAATTATGAGAAGCTCCATCCGGGAGTTCAGCTGAGCATCATAACCTTGGCTTCTGCACATCTGTGAGTCCTATTAGTGCTTGTGAGACCAACTTGCCTGTGAATTGATTTCGAAGTGCAGTTACACTGAAGGGGCCATGAAGATGTGAGAGCTTAACAGATGGTTTCCTCCACCCCCTGCTCCAAGCTTTCTTTGGAGGTATAGGAGCAAGGGTACCCCTTGTCCTAAATTATCAACGCCACCCCTGGGCGCGTGTGTTAAGTGTGCATCTCTCCAGCTGCTGGGGATGTGGCTGCCATGAGTTTATGGGTACAGATGTTGGGTATGCTGGCACTGAAACCCAGAGCTGGATTTTCTTCTTAGCATGTTCACAGCCTCCAGACCCATGGCAGACAAAGGCGCCACCAAATCCGTGCTAAGCTAACATAAAAGCCTCGATAAAGAGAAACACTCGCTCCCTAACTGCCTTTCTTACAGCATATGGCCTTGTAGCCTCACTAATGCTAATACAATGAAATTCCTATTTAAACATCTTAGCACAGGGCTCCAAAATGGCACTGGCTCCTCTGTGCGTTTTCTTTTCTTTTTCTTTTTCTTTTTTTTTTCTGTTGGATTGCAGCCTTCACTAGAGTCCCACTTCCCTGCACACACATACCTCACAAATGGGCTGTGCCAGATGGGCTCTTAATCATAGTAATCAGCTGGGAAATTAAATGGTGGAAAATCCAGCCAGTCTCCTGAATTTTCCCACTTTGAGATCAGGCTCTGAGCTGTCATGATGTCCTCTATGAGATCCAGGCTGCCTTTTTAAAGAAGGGTCAGTGTGATGGACCCAGGGTGGGCTTCATGCTCTCTGGGCATTTGTGTTTCTCAGAAAGTAGCTCAATTCAGTTTTGTTTCAGCTCTAATGGCTGCTATTAATACCTCCTATTTACAGAACACACACCTCAGAGGAGCTCAAAACATTTACTGAAATTAACCAAGCCTTGTAACTAACATCCCTGTCAAGTAGGCAGGGACGAGATGGTACTTTCTTCATTTCAGGAGGAGAAACTGAGCTATTAAGAGGGCAAGTTTCTTTGCCAGGCCATGTAGACAGGCCCATGGCCTCCTCATTTCCAATTGTCTGCCAAAGCTGCCACATGGGATAGGCATAATGTTGCTCTCAGTAGCTTATTACTCTAGTATTTTTCACACGTGCATAGGCTCACATGCACAATCACAAATCATACTGTAAGATCCTGATGTGCAAGTATCATGTCTTTTTTCTACGAACCTCCCCACAAGTCTGTTATTACAGGTTTCCTCTAGGAGGTGATCAACAGGTGAGATTGATTGCTTTGGAATAAGCCTATACCTCTTCCTAGAGTGGCTTTCTTCCTCTCTGCCCAGAAGACTTCTAGATTCAGCTCACCTGTCACTTCCCCAGGTGACCCTGCCTGAGGTTCCCTCAGCAGCTAGGTTTTTGGTGACCCTGCAGTACCCACCTCATCCAGCATGGAAACCATTCCACTGCAATTATTAGAAGACATAATAGTGAAAAGAAAGTAAATTTGTAGTCTTTGAGACAGGCCTCTACTTGAATCCTAATTCTGCCGCTGTGAGACCTTGGACAAGGAAAAATGGGGATAGCAATATTGACTCTGGAATCCATCATGGGACTATCTGCAGTAAGAGAAAATATAAACAATCGGATATTCATCAATATGGAAATGATTAAATACATGATGGTCCATCAATATTGAGAAATCCTCTGAAGCCATTACAAAGACTGGATGTATACAAAGAACGAAGAAATACTTCTAAGACATATTAAGTGGGAAGAACAAGGGCACAGGATATGTAGGGCTCTATACATACTGTATACCATACTGTTATTATGTACAGCCTGGCCTACAGCCTACAGAAAGGGGATAAGTGCATGAGATACGCTATAAGAAGCACACATAAAACGAACGCTTGAGACACGGTAGTTAACTCCTTTTGCTAAGTCTGGGCTCCTAGGAGGTGGAACTGTGCTCTCATCTATGTATTTCTAGCTCCTGCCACAGTCCTATGGCACCTGATGGGGGCTTACTGAGTCAAAGAATTACTACTCCGTGAATGATGCAACCAGGAATTAGTTGTTGAGTCAGGAAATAAGAGCATTTAATGTGAATCAAAGAGTCTCATTGCTGTTTGGAATATTTTTGAATGTAGGGAGGCAACAGAGTCCTTTGGGAAGAAACTGTCCGGAGGCCGAGATGCCAGATTAGTGTTTCTTAAAGGGTTGCCTCAGGACCACTGGCTGCCAAATCACCCTGGAGGCTTATTAATCACGCAGATTCCCGGGCTCTGCCCCTGATCTGATTCAGATGACCTGGGACTGCTGTGATTCAGGAATCTGCATAGTAACAATCTGCTTTTTTTTTTTAATCTAAAGATACAAGTTTGAGAATCACTGCTTTAGATCCTGGTCTGCCTTCCTGTTTGGCTTTGGGCAAATCACTAACCTTTCCAGAATTTAGTTCCTTCTCCACAATGTTAGGGTTGGATCTCAAAGTCTCCTTAAAGTTGTAAAATTCTATGCCCATGACTAATCCCATTCCCTGCCTTTAGGTAGGCCTATACATAAACCATATAAGATGGACATTTCAAACCTCGCTTGAGCTGTTTAAGGGTCCCTGGGCTATTTATTGGATATTTTTCAAATTCAGAAGCTGCTTGTTATTTGCTCTTGCTCTTTATATTCTTTAATTACTAAAATCAACAGTAAAGATGTTCCCTGAGCACAGTCCTTACTGATTAAAATATACAGCTTTTATATTTTAATATATTTGTGTTATAATTATATTAACATAATGTAATAACTATGAGAAATAATATAGAAAACACACACACACACACACACACACACACAGACGAAAGGGAAGATGGTATGAAGACCTTGGAACAGATACTGAAAACAATAGGAAAGATTACTGGGGAAAGCCAATAGACTGTCTCCCTCTGGCCTTGGGTATAGATGGAATAAGAAGAATGTGTCCAGTCATTTTCATTGAATTTAAAAGCCAAGAGCACAGATGGTTGAGTCGAAGAGGGACTCTCTAGCACATTCAATGTGTAGCAAGCCAAAAAATGGCAAGTGATAGCATCCTCTGATAAATCCCAAAGGTTTTTAGGACAAAATCCAAAACCAAATTAACCCCTCCTTTAGTATTCAGAGAGAGAAGACATTCTTAAAGTCACCAAGAAATGGCCCTAAGCCTTAAGAATATTCTGAGAGAGATTTCTACCTAAGGCAAGGTCTTTGAAGTCAATAAATCTGTCTTTAAGTCAATGAATCTGTATTTATCTGTCTCAATTAGGTGTAAGGTTTGGGGTGACTTCCTCAGTCGCTCAGAGCTCCCATTTCCTAATCTATAGAATGGAAATAATGGGATGTGTTTCACATGGTTTTTGGGAGTAGGGAATGAAATAACGGGTGTGAGAGTGCCCAAGGCATTAAGCCTTAGGTCAATATTTAAAAGAAAACACTCTTCTTCCTGCAATTGTATTGCAGATCTTTGTCCTCCGGGGTCTGTCTTGTCTTCCCCACAGGAGCCTGAGAGAGTGGTGGTTTAGGACTCTTCAAGAGGGTCGTGTTTCTGGAAATTCTGAAATGTTTTAATTTTAGTTTTGATACTATTCCAGCTCTGCTCCATATTTCTTTTAGTAATTAAAACAAAATCACACACAAATGAGTCTAAAGACGCATTCAGAGGCGCTTTGAAATATATTTTATAGAAAGAAAACCAACATTATCAATGCCAGCACAGGGTCAATGGTTTGAGGGTGATGAATTCGAGGGCCTGGAACAATGCCTGGCACATAGTAAGTACCAAGCAAATACGCACTAACTGAACATAAGATCTGATGCTTCTAGCCATTGTAAAAGTGGGGACAGATTTTTAAAAAAAAATTTTAAATGTTGACAGTGTATAGATAGTAGAGATGGAGGGGCAAACTCTGACAATTCATTGAAAATCTTTGTTCAGAATTAAACAAGGCACCTGAAAACAGGCTACTCTTTGATAACCTAGTTTACTGGAGTTATTTAGACGTTTCTCGTATTTCTACTGAACTTACATCCTGTCACTTCAACAATATCAAGCTCTTTCTTGAAAAAAAAAATGTCTAGGGGAAAAAGTTAAGATTCTCGAATTTAAAGCCATCATCTTTGGAATCATTTGGACCTAGAGGCAGGGGACTGAAGAAGAAAGTCTCTATCTTTCTTACTGTCCTCTCCCTTCCCTTCCTCTCTTTCACCCTCCCTCCTGCTCACTCATATTCACTCTTATTAGCCTGAGCCTTCTAGAAGCAAGTTTCCCACCTTCCTTCTTCACTGCCATGTGCCCAGCCCTGGCTTAGTGTTGAGCACACAGGAGTACAAAAGAAATATGTGTAATATAAATTATATACTAGCTGAAAGTATCAGGGAGATTTCATATTGGGGGAAAGTCATTGTTCCACCACTATAAGACACCTTAGCCATTGTTAATGTACCTTAATACTTAGAGACTAGGCACCTATTGTATACGTCAAGTATGTATTCATTCACTACCCCATGGGCTGTGAGAGTCTCAAGATCAGGGTAATGACCTCCTCCTCTGCATTCTCTTGCAAACAGCCACTTCAAGGCTCCACCCACAGCGGCTGGTGATTCACCACGAATGGTTGTCTGACTCAGAACTGGCATGATCAGTACAGCCCACTCTGGACCTTCTAAGGGAGTAGGGATCATGGCTCACTCATGCTGGCACATACTCCAGTGCCTGACACATCAAACAAGCTCAATAAATATTGACTGAGGAAGGCAGGGAGGCAGTATGAATGAAAGACACTCAAAAGAAAAAAATCCACGTGTTTCAGCAAAGCCAAACATGTGGCAAAATAAGCAAATGTGATTTTCTGTTCATTCTGTCTTGCATTCATTCAACAAATATTTATTGAGTGCCTAGTTTATGCCAGCCATTGTACTTGGCACCAGAAACCTGCCAATGAATTATATATAAGAGGGAAAGCAGGTGTGCGTGGAATGCCCACTCTAGTAGGGAAGACAGATGGTGCAGAAATAATTGCATGTGTGCTGATATTGCCGATCAGCAAGGAGAGAGAACACTACTTTTTGCAGATGTACAAAGGAGTCATGAAGGAAATGGTGGATAATCAAGGAGAGACCAGGAAAGGAAAGAGAAGACTAAAGAATATTCAACACGGGGCCCCTGGGCGGGCTCGGTCAGTTGAGTGTCTGACTCTTGATTTTGGCTCAGGTCATGACCTCATGGATCATGGGATCGAGCCCCGCATCAGGCTCTGTGCTGTCCTGCTATGGATTCTCTCTCTTTCTCTTCCCTGCTTGTGCACACACATGTTCTCTCTCTCTCTCTCTCAAAATAAACATGAAAAAAAATTTTTTTAAATATTCAACAAAATTTACCTGCCCCCGCAAGCAATGAGATTCTTGTAAAGACAAGTGCACTCAGGACCTTTGTTATTCTTTAAACTGATGGTTTAGTGTGAGAGCAAATGCTGCTATAGCAAATAGACATCTTTTATGCACAGTAATATTGACACACATCCAGCCAAGAAACCCCAACATTCCTACTTGACTGACTCATTTGACAAACTCAAATGCCTGAGCTCAAGTGTGGGCTGACCTCCTTGACCTTGGCACCAGCACACGAGCTGTTTCAGTATGTTTTAACAAGTACTGGGAAGTGGTAAGCTTTTGTTTCTCTTGGTTTTCATGGAGATATCTATTGACTTGCACTTGGCATTCAATAATACTATTTTGTACCAGGGATTCAACCTCAGTAGGGAAGAGTGGCAGAATAGAGGATGAGCAAGAAAGGCATTTGAGAAATTATCAAGATAGAAGCACAGACACTTAAGCACTAAATAAAGCTACTTGAGAAACAGATCCAGAAAATGAGTTATAATATTGACTTAGAATAAATTCAAGTGCAAGGGCAATTACTTCGAACATCAGGATGGGTAAGAGGAAGACCACGGTGCTCCAGTATTTGGCCGCACACAATTCTTTGATCTGGCACATATAGATGCGTTCTTCCTGTCACCATCATGGTCTGCCTGTGATCAGAAGTGCAGTCACAGGCCCCGATCTCTGCGTCTGTGAAATGGAACCTTTGCTGTTGTTGAGTAGGAAAAATGGAAGAGGCCCTGATCTTATATATGTGGGTGGATGAATGATTGTCTCTCTGTGTTGGTCTGTATTGAAAAGGAACAGAAGGAAGGAAGGAAGTACATCTTCAAACAGAATATGCCTTACCACCAAGCATGTTTTTTTGTTTAGTTTCTCGGGATTTTCTATCTAGCCTGAGGAAGTCCATGTAGAAATGCAGGGGCTGAGAGCTAACAGTTTCAAACCCAGTCTCATCACCTAGATGGCCACTCTGGATAAGTTTCTTGTGCATATTCAATTTTTCCCACCTAAAACTTGTTGAGTTGGAGAGTAAGTAAAATTAGCTGGCACCCGTAGATGCCCAATTGCTGATTACTTTTTCTCGTTCTCTACTAGAAATACCCGGTAAGAACCAATGCTTATATGTTCTTGTAAGACAGGGATGATTAAAAAGCCTCATATGTGGTGATGTGGGAAACACATCCGAGATACGGTACTGAGTAATTAAAGGTAAATACAGGGCTTTGAGTTGCAGTAAAGGAAAGAAGAAAGATTGTCCCTTTGGGGGATAATTTCTTTGTTTCGCTCTCTTTTGGTCCTGTGACCTCCCCGTTTCTATGATATTCCTTCATGACCACTTGCTTCTGGTTGCCAATGCTCAGGTTCAATTATCCTCAGGAAGAAGCTGGCTACTGTAGGCAGCTATCCTGGCCACACAGCTCTCTCTCCCCTAACTTCTTCCCAGGTGAGTCTTCCCAGTAGAAGGAAAGCTCTAGAGACTTCGTACAGAACATGCCCTTCGTTGGTCTCAGCCCTAAGTCAGGCAAGTCGATGCCATTGTGATTTTTGCTGCTTATTATTTCTTTTAGAAAGGTAAGGTTAAAAGAAAAAGGGAAGGGTGCACAGCCACAAGATTTTTATGGGCTTCTAAAGTATCCTTCTATCTGAATGGGTGTAACTGCTAAACTCAAGCCCTAACAAACTAAATGGCAATTCACGCACACTAACAAAGGCTCACTCAAAAGCCTTACACCCATATTCTCTAAAATTCCTTTTTGTCATAGAAAACAGATGTAGAAGGAATGTTTAGTGGTTTATCAGGCAGCTGAGCTCCAGAAATATTATGTTCATAAAAGCATTATGTGAAGGATTATTGCATTTTCCTTATTGGCATAATACAAATATGATATAAATAATATGGTATTTATGTTATAATGAAAATATAATGTACATCCATCCATCCAACAAATATTTATTAACCACTTTCTGTGGATCAGGCAATGAGCTAGACCTACAGAAATGCACTTATAGAAGGAATTTTCACATTCTCTTGAACAGTATTTATCAGTAGAGTTGGGATATAGATCTCATGGGTATACAGTGAAATCTGCCAGCATGTTTTCCTAGTGCATCACATTTAGCCTTCATGATATTTTCATAAACATAGCTTTTTCACTCTTAGTGTGTTCTCTCTTCAGAATTTTTTTTTGGACAATCTCAAAAAAAATCCATTTAGGATGATTTTACACTTGCTACAGAAATATTGATTCTAAAACGAGAGACTGAGATTGGATACTGTCAGCCTCAAATCCCAAGTAGAAAAGCAGCCCACAGTTCCAGGATGATAAATGTCCTCGCATAAAGCCACCCTTTTCCATAGTTTCCAAGGTAAGTCATGTTTTTGGTGGCCTTTGAAGGAAAAGAATAGAGAATAGGAATGAACAAGAGAAGGCCTAGTAGAATAACTGCTTCCCACATGCTCCAGAAATATGAGCTCCAATTGACTCCTACCAATACTAGCCACTGTTTATTGAATAGTAATGCTAAGTACATCACAAGATATATATATATATATATATATATATATATATATGTGTGTGTGTGTGTGTGTGTGTGTGTGTGATAGTCTATCAATTATCTAAATAAAGATGTGATGCTCAGAGAAGTGACATGTCTAAGGTCACACAGTCAGGAACTGTAGAGTGAGGGTCTAAGCCAGAATCAAGGGTCTTACTCCAACGCTTATCCTATGTTGCTAACCTCTGATCAAGTTCAATCTTCAGTTCAGAGTGGGAAATCTAGTTGAAAGAGAACAAATGATACTTATCTACAATGGTGCTTCTTACAAATCGCTGTATCTCAGCCTTCTATAACAATTTCATGAGAGCCGTGGATGCTCTTCCTAGAAAGAGGCATATATGTTCACAGTTGTTGTGTGTGTATGTGCTTTTTGGGGATTTCTAGAGTCCTCAAAACTACGGCTAAAGACCGGTGCCCTGACAGTTGCAGGACCTGACAGGGATGGAGTGGGTAGAAATATCTCCTTGGCTAAACCACCTGGGTGCAAATGCTCTAGTATAAGCAATTCTTTATAAGCACAAAATGTGCCCCCAACGGAGGCTACTTCCGATAAATGGAGACCCCAAATGATAAAGATATTCATGAAGAACACAGATTACAACCTGACTCTTGCTGGACCTGTGAGTGGGAATGAGTCAGCAGCAGCATCTAGGAGTAGGGCGTTGCGAGAATGAATGTCAACCCTGCAGCTGGGCTGTACCCCTTGGTCATGACCTTGAGGCTCAAGGAATTGGCTCAGACAGTTCTGAACTGAGTAGCCATGTCACAGACAGCCCCCAGCCCGGCAGGATGCCTCTCTCTAACTCTGCCATCATGACACCACCATCTGTACCAACTGAACTGAGGTTTCTCAAGACCAAATTTATCACGCCCGAGACTCCAATTCTTACATAAGAATCACCTGTCGCTCAGGCAGAAGTTTCAGCACCTGGCTGAGCCAAGGGTAATCAAGATTTAAAAGGAAGGGGCCTGAATAAATATCAACCAGACTTCCTCTCTGTGGGGCCGAGTTTTGAAAAATCTTCGTGCCCTTGCGTGCCCCTCATAAGAGGCTGTCATTTTTCTCCTTCCAGTCTGCATCACCAACCGTCAGGGGAAGGGTGCTCTAAGAGCCACAGGCAATCTGTCTTCTTGGAGGTTCTGTTCAAGCTATGACCTCAGTTCGCTTCAGCTTCTGTCTATCCTCATGAGTTGCAGCTCGCTCTCTTCTTCAGCTAACTTAACCACAGAGCAAAGCCTTGACTCACATTACCGAAGCCTGGGAGGAATCGGTACAAGCGTGGAGTTAGGCATCACTATATGAAAGGCTGTGTGGGCCTAGGAAGAAGTACAAGAAGGGCCCTTGTGTTTATATAGCACCTGGGTAATCTAGAAGATTCCTTCAGCCCGAGACCTTGGAGGGGAGGTTCAAGTGTGTTGTCTGAGGGCAAAGAAAATGCCATTTGAAAGTGATATATGGAAACAGAGTTGTTTAAGAAGTAGTGGGATTGTGATGGTAGGACTTACTTAACAATGGATAGGAGGGCAAGATATAGGATGAATGGAGTCTCCAAAAGTAAAAACAAAACAAAACAAACAAACAGAAAAGCCCACAAAATTGCCAAGAAAATTACTTACAGCTCTATTTGGTGAGATCTGCAAAACCCAAATTAGGGTTAAGAAATATCTGGGAAGGCTTGAATCTATGACCTTGGGCAAATTGTTCCCTCTTCTGGGTTTCCATTTGTAAAATGTAAGAGCAGAACGAAGGCTTCTTCCTGCACTACCATGCCGGGATGGGAGGTAGAAGAAAAGGCCTTTGAAGCCAACATAATTACTCCTCTGTCCAGGGAAATATAAACAACAATAACTCCAACAGCCTTCAGCCCTGCTTCTGAATGAGTTCTTTGCTTCTGAGAAGTATAGTAGTTCATTCCTTGGGGAAAAGTTGAATGTGGAATAGTGGACCATGCCCTTTTCACTCTGGTTTCATTATGTTATTTTGAATTATTACCAATACATAGAACAGTCAGTATGAGTTAACAAGATTTTACTGAGTGTCCGCCATGTACCCAAGGCTACCTGCAGTCGGTCTTTTGGGATAAAGAAAAAGTGTGTGTCGTGTTCAGGATCTTCGAGTATCTTAACGTTTCCTCAGAGGTTTACATGTGCCATTTTAAGTCCAGCAGAAAGCAAGCTGTTATATTTGAAAAGTCTAATTTTTAACATAAATACTACCTCTCTTTAATGATACTAGCAACTGAGGTGGACTGGACTTGTGTTATGCTATTACTAATACGTCCTATTTATGTATTATTTATCTTGCTTATACATGTCTATAAGAAGCTTCACTTTAGCATTTCTAGATCTTACATTGGCTTGAATTCTGGTTGGATAGCTCCAGTTAAAACACAAGTAGAAGTCAATCAAAAATTCTGCATTTTCAAGCAAATGCATGCTTATGCATTTTGGTGTTCCACTCAAGTGCACTCTATATAAGATGGAAGAAAATGAAATGAGTCATTTTTTTGGGGAAACTGCTCTAATTCCCCTGTATACACATTGGATAATATTTTTTCACATCTGTTGAATACCGATGGTGCCTCAGGTTAATTTCCAGCAATGGAGTATTATCCTTTGGTATGCACTTATCTTGCAGATAACAAGTAGATGGTCAGTTATGTTATTTTCCCCCAGGTTATTTTGTTTTCCTTTGAAGTTTCCTAAGACAAATCGGTAATCAATTTATTGTAAATGAAAATTTTTGCATAAAAATGCCTTGGGTACAAAACAGAACTTCTCAGGGTCTGTTTCAAATGAGGTCTTTCCAAACCAATTATTTTTGTCATGATCCAAAAGTACGCATCCTAGCTGTTCTGTATGAATATGCTTGTGTGTGCCTTCACTTACATGTGTTTAAACATACAAGAATAATGTAAAGCATGGTCTATCTGGGGCACCTGGGTGGCTCCATCAGTTAAGACTCCTACTCTTCATTTCAGCTCAGGTCATGATCTCACTGCTTGTGAGATCGAATCCTGCGTTGAGCTCTGCACTGACAGCAAGGAGCCTGCTTGGGATTCTCTGTCTTCCACGCCCTCTGCCCCTCCCGCACTCATGTGTGCGTGTGCACGCACACATGCTGTGTGCTCTCTCCCTCAAAATAAACATTAAAAAATAAAGCATGGTGTCTATTAATGGGATTTGCCAGTCACCTTATATATTTCTAAGTAGTTTATAAAATGATGCACAAAGAATTAAAGTGTGATATTCTTATTTGAGAAGTGATCTACTGTATCATTACCATGTTTTTCTTTCAATAACCCAAAGCACTATTTTGGGACCTCAGCTGTTCAGAATTGATTTGATTATACTCTTCAGTTCATGAAATGTCAAAGCACCTTGATATGCATTGTTCTGGATATAGCAAATATTTAGGGTGTGAACCGTCAGTTTTTCCAGAACTGAAGAGGTTCTCAGGACATGGCACCTGCCATGGGAAAGCCCCAGCAAATGGGATACAAGCTGGTCATTCTGTGGGTGTTATAATTCTCACTTGTAAATGGGAACACTGAGGCACAGCACCGCAAAGTGCTTTTCTCAGTTTACCCAGCAAACATCCTACTCTCTACATCCTACTCTACATCTTCCTCTCACCTGTAATGGTAAGAAAACCAAGGTCATCTTTCACCTTTTTTGTGTGCTCCCATTCCAAAAGTCCTAGGCTGAAATATTGTGGATTTCCTACATTATTCAGGAAGAACAACATTGCCATTTGTGTTTTAAAGAGCAGAATGACAAAGAGACAGAGTTCTAAATAGCACAGCTCTTAAGAGCAGAGCAAATACTAGTGTAAGTCCTGGCTGTCCCTTAAACTTCCTCTTACAACCACCATCTGGGGCACCTGGGTGGCTCAGTTGGTCGAGTGCCTGACTTCTGATTTTGGCTTGGGTCATGATCCCAGGGTTGTGAGATCAAGCCCTGCATTGGGCTGTGTGCAGAGTGTGGAGCCTGCTTGAGATTCTCTCTCTCCCTCTGCCCCTCTCCCCAAGTCGTGCTCTCGTTTGCTCTAAAATAAAAAAATAAAAAATAAAAACTTAAAAGAAGACCACCAACTATCTCCAGTCCTGACTGGGCCATCTGTGTAATTTCATGAAACAAATCAACTTAAATGAACCCTAAGGAAAAACAACTAGGTGGCCACCTTTGGAACCATAATGGGCACTAGCTAACATTTACTGAGGGCTTACTGTGCCCTAGGCACTGTGCTTACCACCTTACATGAATTCGGGCAATTCAGCCTCACAATCATTCCATGCAGTAGTAACGAATGTCCCCATTTCACAGATAAGAAAAATGAGTCTGAGAAAGTTTAAGTGACTCATCCAACGTAACACGGCTGATACAAGTGGTAAGCTGGATTTAAACCCCGGCAATCCAACCCAGAACCCATGCTTTTAGGCATCCACTGTATCACTTTTAATAAAAAACCTAAGCAGCCCAGTTGCCAATGTCCAATCATTCAGACAGCTCTCGGCTAGGGTAGACCTAGGACCAGCCAGGCCACACATTACGCAGATGCTCAACAAACGTGTCCATCTACCTGTTTAGGTCAAAGGTATGAGGCTTTCTGATCATAGGTATTGCGGGATCTGAAAGAAGAGATTTTAATCTGATGATTAATTCCAGGGTGAGAGAAATTGCCCTGCCAAGCTGCTGTTATTCCTTCAGTACCTCTATTTCTCTCTCTCTCTCTCTGAAAAACGTAAACACCTGTCCTGGGCTTCTTTGAGAAATGAACTGGGTAAAATAATAGGAAAGCACTATGCAAACTGTAAAGTGCTGTCTACAATGATCCCATATGTTAAGAAGCTTCCAAAATAGCAATTTCTTCCAATGCCCTTGCAAAGCAAATGAGACACAGCTGCTAGAAGTCTCCGCAAAGAGACAGAAATCCAGCTCTTTACAACATTCAAGGGGGAGAACACACAGTGTAAAATTACCCCAAAGATGAATTTTACAAGAACCGCGGAAGTGTCATCAAGTTTTTCCATGGTTAATTCTAAAAGAGTACCAGCATCGCAAAGATCGAATGAGCCAGTTCTTCTACAGAAACCTGGGGAAATACGTGGCTTTAACGACGCTTGCACAATAGTTAGAAATATAAATTATACTCACATGAGCAGAAGTAAGGAAGCCAAGTTTACTGGCTCTTCTCAATCTTTTCCAAGGCAAGTCTGTTGGGGAAAAAGAGGAGGACTTGTTCTAAAACTAAAGGACAACTTAGAAAAAAAAAAGAAAAGAAAAGAAAAGAAAAGAAAAGAAAAGAAAAGAAAAGAAAAGAAAAGAAAAGAAAAGAAAAGAAAAAAGAAAAGGAGAAAAAAGAAACAAGGACAGTAACACAGGAAGAGGTGTTCACGGAATGCCTTGGAGCCATAGAGGGTGATATCACACTTGCCAAGGGGCAGCAACAGTTAAATGAGTTTGTTGAAAGAATTCTAATAAAATGAGCAGTCCCCGTCATCTCAGAACAAGGCTGCACCACTACAAGAAGGGTTGGACAACGAATCTGGGGGGCTGCGATTTGGTGGAAGTTGTTCGGGGGTGGAGGACTCAGGGATGAGTCACAGAGTCCTGAGATGAATGAAGCAGGGCTAGGTCTCTGCCCTCTTTCTCTTTCTCTTCTGCTCTCTCTCTCGAGGGATTTCAGGCCTTCTGCAATCAGCCAAAAGGAGCAAAGGAGCTGGACCTCGGGCATGAGAAACTGCCAACAAGGTTCACTTGCAGCACAACATAGACAAGATGTACCCTGCATGATCAAGTCCTGAGATGGGGCTGGGGAGGAGGGAAGACTTCCGTGGGACCCTGTGCAAGCATCATCAGCGCAGAGGCCTCTCTCCCGGTGGAAGAGCCCTAGGTTATCAGAGAAGCAGGCTAAGCAAATTTTTTTAATTCTTTGGAGAAAAAGAAAGTCACAGTTCTTTTGGTAATTTCTATCTTTCTCAACCCCGTTAGCCATTCAGCTCTGTGCTTTGAGTAATGTCCCCTTCTCCTGTTCTAAACTGGTCTTCGTAGACACGGAGGAATATTTTTTTCTCTCCTGTTGAAAGCGCAAATCCTTCATAGGGTTGCACATAGTTATTCTCCTACAAAACTAATGACGGAAAGCCAGGCCATTCTCCTGTCCCTTCTCCAAATGAGTACTGCCCATCCCCCACCTAAGTTATAGACAGCAAAAAAATACCATTTTGATGTTCTGGCATTGTTTTTCCTATTTTAGGTGGCCAGCTATGCGGATGGAGCCTAGAGTTTACAGTTTCACATCCTCGGAAAAACACATTCTTCAAGGGTTAAGAACTGGAGAGCTGACATTTCTAGAATAATCTTTTTTTCCCCAAAATGCTAATATTGATTTCTTTTTTGTTCTGCAATAAACTCACGTGTAAAATATCGTGTTGTATGTATTCATCATTTAATGAATTTATTGAATTTATGTAATATTCGTGAACTAAATATTATATTTGGAAGCTGCTCTGCCAACCAAACTGTTCTCCTCATTCATAAATGGCGCTTCTCCGTGTTGAAACAACTGATTACCATGAACAAAGGCAGTGTTACATCTTTAGAATTCTCCAAAAAGTTGTTAAAACTAAGCTACTACCATTTGGTTTTCCTCTTTAAAAAGTTATTATTATTAGTTTTACTCTGCTGAAAAGAAAAATCTTTATTTTCTAATCTTGAGAAAGAGAGAGAGAGAGAGAGTGCAGGGGAGGGGCAGAGAGAGAGGGAGAGAGAAGAATCCCAAGTAGGCTCCGCACTGCAAGTGCAGAACCCGATGCGGGGCTCGAACTCAAGACCCTCGAGATCTTGACCTGAGCCAAAATCAAGAGTCAGATGCTTATCTGTCTGAGCCACAAATGGCCCCTGAATAGAAAAATCTTAAAAATTAGGTTGGATTTTCTTTTTCGTTGTTGCTTTTTTGTTTTTCCTTTTGACATTCCCGTAGGAAGAGAGAAGGAGTGTTCTTCCTTTAATTAATTAATTTATTTATTTATTACCAACCAAAACAATGTTAGTTTGAAACACAGCCAGGTTCTAAAGAAATGGTATTATAGCTTTTAGGAATGGGAAGAGCTTTTTTTCTCATGAGACAGAAGGTGAGATTTTCTTATTGTGTCCAATCTCTGTTAATACCAAAGTGTAAGCCATTTCTACATACAGGTTCAGAAGCATAAAGTGAATCCCGTGATGGATAGCCAAGTATGAGGACTTCTTGATTCTGACCAAGCCAGCAACATGCACTTGAATTTGAGTTGGATTTAGATGAGCAATTCAATAGTAAAAATAGTAGAAAGAAGACTAGAGACTTAGGAGTCAGATCACATTGTGATCTTGATGAGGATTTTGCTCTCTTGTGGGCAGCTTATTAGTTGGAGTGAGTGTTTTAATTTACTTAGGGATTTGCAGAGAGCTTGCCCATTGTAGCACTTCATCAGGTCTCCCCAATTCGATTTCCTCATCTGCACAATTAAGTTCATACAACTTACTACTGTGCAGGTCTATCATAAAGACTAAATAAAATGTATAGATCAGATTGACTATAGTGCCTTGAATGTAATGCCGAGTGATTGTTTCTTGTAACTTGGCCCTTATATGATTCTACTGTTAAACGCTGGTCCCCAATAAAGTAATGTGACATTTTGCCACCCTCTCCCCCTGCCAAAAAATGCACAGCTAAGAAGAGTCCCCTAATTTTGAGAAATTTATTGTACCTTTCTTAAGGAACTGCATCACCTTATACCTACCATATAATTTATTGGACTTCCCAAGAGCCATGTGCTGTAATAAGCACTTTACATGGGAAATCTCGTTTCACTTCCCCTACAATCCTAGGAGTTCAATACTATGGTCATTCTTCTTCTGCTTCAAACACACTTGGTTCACCAATGTGAAGAACCCCAGTAAGTATTTTTTAAACGTGCTTTATTATCATTGCAAAACATTTACGCAATGCCTTCTGAACTGAGTTTTGTACCTTTCATTCAAGCATAGCACGAAGATATCATTTCAATCCTCCAGACAGTGAATTTTTTTTTACCCTAGAGAGGAAACATAATTTAAAGGACCTTCTATCTCTTTTGTTTAAAATCATGTATGTGCTTCCTATCTCTGATTATGTTTGTGATCTTATCTTAAATAAGAATGGTCAAAACTCCTATTAATATCTGTTTAAGAACTGTCAGGGCACCTGGGTGGCTCAGTTGGTTGGGCGTCCGACTTCAGCTCAGGTCATGATCTCACAGTTTGTAGGTTCAAGCCCCGCGTCAGGCTCTGTGCTGACAGCTCAGAGCCTGAAGCCTGCTTCAGATTCTGTGTCTCCCTCTCTCTCTGCCCCTCCCCCACTCGTGCTCTGTTTCTCTCTGTCTCAATAATAAATAAACATAAAAAAAATTAAAAAAAAAAAAAGAACTGTAGCCAGTATCTTCAAAGTGCCAAATGACAACATTGACAACATGGTAGAGGTCCACCACCTTGTTGAAATGAAGAACAAGAGGGGCGCCTGGGTGGCTCAGTCGGTTAAGCGTCCGACTTCGGCTCAGGTCATGATCTCACAGTTCGTGGATTCGAGACCCGCATCATGTTCTGATGACAGCTCAGAGCCTGGAGCCTGCTTCAGATTCTGTGTCTCCCTCTCTCTCTGCCCCTCCCCTGCTCGTGCTCTGTCTCTCTCAGTCCCAAATATAAATAAACTATATTAAAAAAATTTTATAAAAAAAAAGAAAGAGGGCACCTGGGTGGTTGAGTCGGTTAAGTCACAGACTCTTTTCAGCTCAGGTCATGATCTCATGGTTTGTGAGATCGAGCCCTGAGTTGGGCTCTGCACTGTAGTGTGGAGCCTGCTTGGGATTCTCTTTCTCCCTCTTTCTCTGCCCCTCCTCTGCTCATGCACTCTCTGTCTCTCTCTCTCTCTCTCTCAAAATAAATCAATAAACTTATTAAAAAAAAACTACTTAAAAAGAAAAAACTGTAGAAGAATTCCCAAGGAAATTATTCCACCACACTTACCATCTAAAAAATATTATAGCCATTCATCCACACTGAACTTGCAAATGAAAATTTTTTATACAAATACTCCTGATTTTGAATAAATTTGAAGGTTAATAGAGCATTGAAGAATGCCTGCTTAATACTGAGACATTTACCAGGAATAGAAGGGGCCCCAGTTGAAAAGCCATTACATCTCTATTTTAAAACTTCACTCAATTCAGTTCATTTAGGAAAACTCCTAAAATGAAACATTTACTGCATACTTTTTATATTGTGTTTGGCTTTGTTTTATTTTTTGAATAAATATTTGTAGAGGCACATATTGGGGTCTTATTTTCTTTTGAATAATTTTTGATATTTTATGAGATAATGTTAGTTCTTACTCCTTGGAGAAAACTGAAGCAATCAAAAGGGATTTTGGACAGGGTCTCAACACTCCCTCTACCTCCCCCACCAGCATTAGTACCCTAAACATGCCTGTTCCCCTGGATGAAAATATCTGATTTCTCTGAAGCCAAATCTTTCGCTTGGATACAAGATGTTATCACCATTTGATGAGCCAACGACATTGCTTAAGGAATTCTTTCTATCTGTCCTGAAACATTAATCTGTCCTCTATTGGATCATTTCCATCAGCGCACAATCACATTGTTATTTCTCCCAACTCCAAATGCATACATCACCACCACCACTAAACCCTTACTTGACCTCACTCTCCCCACCTGTTTCTATTCCATTTCTCTGCTTCCTTTTGCAGGAACTTCAAGAACTTACTTTTCAAGGAACTTCAACTTGGCTTCCCTCACTATTTCCAATTCTCCTTCTACCATTCTCTCTTAAGCTACTTAAACCAGGTTTTAACCATTACCACTGCACCAAATATGTTCTCGCTAAGGTAACTGATGATCTCTAGTTGTGACATTCAATGGTAATTTTTCAATCTTCACCTTAGGGACCAATCATCAGCATCTGACACTATTTCCACTTTCTTCTACTTAATACACTTCCTTCTCCTGGTTTTAAGGACATTACACCCCCTGTTTTTCCTCCTACTTTGATGGCCACTCCTTTTCCATCTCTCCTGTGGTTCCTTTTTTATCTCTTAATGTTGGAGATTCCCAGGGTTGAGTCCTTGCCTTTACTACTTTATCTACACTCAATCGCTGTTAATCTTTTTGAGCCTCACAGCTTTTAAAACCTACATGTTGACAACTCCATCTGTAGTCCAGACATACTCACTATATTCTCATAAGCCCCACATACACATGATCGACAATGACTGTGACAATGACTGTGACTGTGTCTCATGGTCATGGCAAACTCACCATGGCCAAAACCCAAATCCCAATATTCCTGACAGGCCTGTTCTTCCTGTAACCTTTTACACCTCATTTGATAGCAATTTCATCATAATTTGTTCATAATAAATTATATATATATAATTTATTGTCAAATTGGTTTCCATACAACACCCAGTGCTCATCCCAACAAGTGCCTTCCTCAATGCCCATCACCCACTTTCCCCCCTCCTCCACCCCCTATCAACCCTCAGTTTGTTCTCAGTCTTTAAGAGTCTCTTGTAGTTTGCTTTGCTCCCTCTCTGTAACTTTTTTCCCCCTTCACCTCCCCCATGGTCTTCTGTTAAGTTTCTCAAGATCCACATATGAGTGAAAACATATGGTATCTGTCTTTCTCTGCCTGACTTATTTCACTTAGCATAATACTCTCCAGTTCCATCCACGTTGCTACCAATGGCCAGATTTCATTCTTTCTCAATGCCATGTTGTATTCCATTGTATAGATAAACCACATCTTCTTGATCCATTCATCAATTGATGGATATTTATTTTTAGGCTATTGTTGAAAGTGCTGCTATGAACATTGGGGTACATGTGCCCCTATGCATCAGCACTCCTGTATCCCTTGGGTAAATTCCTAGCAGGGCTATTGCTGGGTCATAGGGGAGTTCTGTTGTTAATTTTTTGAGGAACTTCCACACTGTTCTCCAGAGCGGCTGCACCAGTTTACATTCCCACCACAGTGTAAGAGGGTACCCATTTCTCCACAATCTTGCCAGCATCTGTAGTCTCCTGATTTGTTTCTCAGGCCAAAACCTTGATTCCTTTTTCTCTAATATTCCATATCACTTTACTTTTTCAAATATAAATGCAGAATTGAACTACTCACTACTTTTATTGACCAACCCATGGCCCAAAGCCACATCATCTCTGCTTGGGTTACTGGCACTGTCTCATAACTAGTCTCCTAGCATCTATCCTTGCCTTACTCAGTCTATCCTAAATACAACATTCAGACAGATCCTGTTTTGAAATCAAGACCTTGCAGTGAGTGACTCCCATTTCACTCAGATTAAAGCACATCTTTTGCAGTGATCTACACTGCATGGTCTTGACTTTGCTTGTTACCTCTCAGATCTACTACTACTTTCCTTTCACCCATTTTGCTTCAGCCCCACTGGCCTCTTTGCTGTTCCGCATGTTAGGCATGCTCTGGCCTTTTGGCCTTGTTCTCTCTGCTTCTGACGCTCTTCCCCAAGTATATACATGCTTCTAGTCTTACCTGCTCCAGGTTTTGGCTCAAATGGTACCCTTGTTTAAAACTGCAAGTGTACATACAACTCTCCCCTGATAGCTAGTGAAGTTCTAAACCTCATTACCCTGCTTTCATTTCCTCTTTTCCATAGGATCCACTACCAGGAATACTGATTGATTGATGTATTATGTTTACCATCTGTCTGTCTCTGCTACAAGAATTTGTGCAGGTCTTGGTCATGCCTTTTCCTAGGCATTTATTTTTTTTAAATTTTTAATGTTTATTTAATTTTGAGAGAGAGAGAGAGAGAGAGAGCTGGGGAGGGGGAATGAAAGAGGGAGACACAGAATCCGTAGCAGGCTCCAGGCTCTAAGCTGTCAGCACAGAACCCAACATGGGGCTGGAACTCACAGACTGTGAGATCACGACCTGAGCCGAAGTCGGTTGCTTCACCAACTGAGCCACCCAGGCGCTCCCCTAGGCATTTAGAATAGTGTTGGCATATAGTCAGTCAATGGGTGTTAATTTGCATTGAACAACTACATTGAATGAAATAGGCTTCCAGGAAAAGAACCTGAATTGATAACATCGTGCCAATCTGAAATAAGTACTCAACTTAAAATAGCATAATAGAGGCTTATTGTCTAGAATCTAATTAGATCATAAAGCAAGAGGAGAGGACACTGGGATGCAAGCTCCATTTGTTGAGAAAGAGAGTATGGAACCAAAAATGACATTATGGGAGAAAATAGAGACATATCTTCCCTCATTTGCTTGTAAAGATTCAGGCAATATATTTTCAGATGACTCAAGAAGTTTGGAAAAGACCATAATAAATATGTTCTACCAAAGTCATAAATGAGCTGAAATTTTAACTTAAAAAAACAAAAACAAAAACAGGGGTGCCTGGGGGGCTCAATCAGTTAAGCATCCAACTCGGTTTTGGCTCAGGTCATGATCTCACAGTTCGTGGGATTGAGCTCCACATCAGGCTCTGTGCTGACAGCGTGGAGCCTGCTTGGGACTCTCTCTCTCTCCCTCTCTCTTTTGGCCCCTCCCTTGCTGGTGCTTTCTCTTTCTCTGTCTCAAAATGGATTAAAAAAAAATTAAAAAAACACACACAATTCTGGCTTTCTTTTTCTAGTATTTACTTACAGACACTCTGACCCATCGATGTCTGCCTGTGGTTTGTGCCATTGATGGTTATCTAAGTCCCATTTCATTAAAGTAGTCTCAGAAAACAGCAGCGGTCCATGGAATATTTATTTTTACCAGTCTTGGCAATCTTAGGTTAGCACAGTGTTCTCAGTGTGTGGTCCCCTGACCTTCAGTATTAGCCCCACCTGGGAACTTGTTAAAATTGCAAATTTTGGAAACCCACCCCACCCCAGATCTACTTCATCAGAAATTTTGAAGGGAGTATCCAGGCTTTTGTGATTTAATAAGTCCTCCAGGTGATGATAATGCCTACTCAAGCTTGAGAGCCGCCAAAGAAACAAAATGAGAGAAATCACCAAAATTGTTCATTTACAAGTTTACAATGGCTTTCCTAGGAAGACAACATTAGAATACAGATCTCCTTCATTGATAAATGCAGTAAATTCCTAGGTCATCCAGCACCCAAGAATGAGTCAGTGGACTTTTCTCTTGCACTAACCTTTATGAAATACTCTTTCTGGGCATTCTGCCTCAGATTAATGAGGAAGTAGTAGGCTGCTCACATATTCCAGAAACCTGATTTAACGGATTTCACAATGCTCTGAGCCACTGGATTCCTGTTAGGATTTATGAACCCAAGTTGCACCAAACCGCTTCTCAACCTATCTTCAAGTTGACAATTTCATTTCAACGTTAAGGATAATCCAAATTGAATGTGAATTAAGGGCGGGGGGGGGGGGGGACCAGCTATAGAGGGTTGTAGGAATTTGTCCAAAAATGACATACCCATTAAAAATGTGGATCCACAAGTAAGTCATCAAGATTCCCTTTGCTCTGATTAGTCACACAAGGACCATCGGTTTGTAAGTTATTTATTTAAAGGATAAAACTCCACCTGGTCTGCGAAGTTCAACAGAAATATTGTGTAAGGCCCAATTTTCTGGAACTCTCACATTCCTATTGGTCTTTCAAAAGTAGACAGAAATCCCATTTTACAGAGGATGTAACAAGTTCAGTGACCTATCTAAGGATACACTGTATGAACAAAGTCTAGACTGAGTCTCAGATATCTTGGATTTTCTTACAACTGACAATTCAATATAAGAATCTATGTATGAAGCACCTCTCTGTGCCAGGACGCGGATTAGGAGATGGAGATATAAAAATTTCTAACACAGACCCTGCCTTTGAAGAGCTCGATGCAAATGACCCTGTCTCCCTGATTGTATAATACCTGCCTTGGTAAGTTCTAGAAAAGCAAATGAAATAAATGGTAAAGATGTTGATTTCAGCACAAAAAAATCTGTAGGAGCAGCAAGGATTTCATCATGACCTTTCACTGACCACACAATACTCAATCTAGGCAGCATGAGACATCTTTGTGACGAAGAGTTTAAACGTGCCTGGCCATGTCTTGTTAACATTTCATACCCAGAACAAAATATGGCGATACCACGTGAAAAAAATGATAAGCTTGCAAAAAGCCTATGAAAACTGGAGCTCACAGTCAGAGAAGACTAAAAGCTATCTCTGAGCCAATCACATTTTACAATTAAAAATATAACATGATGTTCAGATATTCCAGACAAAGACATGTTAGAACTGGTAGGCACTCTTTCTATTATTCTCTTCGTTATCTGAGTATAAGGTTAAGTTTAGTGGGGGGGTGTGGGGGAAGATCTATATTTTGCAAAACATTAGCACCTGTGCTTTGATAAATAAATGTTCAGGTTAAGTCGATAAACTTACATGGTTTGGAGACCTAAGCTCAGACCTCCACTTTGTCACTTACTGTGTTTACAACTACACAGGTAAGATTTAAGGATGGAAAAAAAAAAAAAAGATTTGGGGATGGGGTCGAAGGTAGAGAAAATAAGAGAGCCTCAGACAGGATTCTTTGAGAAAGTTAAAGCTTTTTATAAGATATAAGAAGCTATATAAACACGAGGCCATATTTATCCATTCAGGTGACACTTTACGTAAGCACCTATAATGAATTTTGAGTGGCATTATGTCCTGGGGATGCCCACGTGAATATAACAAAGTGTTGGTGTTTTTTATTCTATTATTAGAATATCTGGGGAACACCCTCAGAATAGTAACCTCAAATGACCTGATGTATGGAAAAATTGGACTTAAGGGAGCTTTTTAAATGAGTTTGCTTGATTAGAAAAATAAAAAGACTAAGGGGTAAGCTTTAATAACTTTTTAAAAAGTTTACAATGTCATTTTAAAATGAACTTAGGTCAGCCAATATGAAAGCAAGAAAAGAAGAGTTAGCCTCAAGGCATAGCAGGAGAAAACACAGTTTGGGGAAAGGATTAGTGGGGAAGAACTTTTTTTTAAAAACAGTAGAGCTGGTGATTGAATTCCTCTGCTGCTCTGCCCCAGATATTTGAAAGTGATTAGCTAATTCTCTGTCAATGGGTTCAAAGAAAGAACTAAATGTGGGGTGCTAGCATAGTCAGGTTTTTGAAGTTTCACTTCTAGAATTCTGTGAATGGTAACTAGGTGGATTAAAAGTCTGTTTTCTTCTTTATCCCTTATTTGGCTGATATGTCTTGTTCCAGATTTGGAAACTCATAGACATTGCTATGAAATGTATCACAGACCATGACTCACTATGAAAAGGACAAGTGTGTAAATTGCCTTACCAGTGAAAAATTCTCTGCCTGTCCTCCCCTTCTTTTTTGGAACAAAAAATTCAGTTTTTTTTTCTCTGATTCATATCCTGAGGAAATCAAATCACAAGATGGCTGTGTCCAATAAAAAATATCTCTAACCCACTACACTTTGAAAATGTAAGCTCTTTTTTAATCCAGATGTTCATGATCTTTCCAAGAAAGCCTTTTTTTTTCTCCAGAAGAATTTGGTGCCACTTAAGATAGCTAAAAGAGTCGGAATGTCATTCATACATGAAAGTTACAAATTAAGTTCCTTGAGCCTATAACAGGTCTATAAAGTGTGTCTGCCAATGGCAACCTCCTGGTGTTGGGTACACTAGGCACTTTTGTAAAGTAATAGTTGGCATTAATTAAATCTTTTTTTTATTAAAAAAATTTTTTAATGTTTATTTTTGAGACAGAGACAGAGCACCAGCGGGGGAGGGGCGGAGAGAAAGGGAGATACAGAATCTGAAACAGGCTCCAGAGCCTGATGCGGGGCTCGAACCCACAAACTGTGAGATCATGACCTGAGCCAAAGTCGGACACTTAACCGACTGAGCCACCCAGGCTCCCCGGCATTAATTAAATTCTTACTAGGTATGAGTTATCATTTTAGATTTTACATGCATTATTTCATTGAATCCATTTAATTCAAACTACTCCATGAGATAAATACTGTTATGTCTATTCACAGATGAGGGAAATGAGTCTCAAAGACATTAACTAACTTGCTCAAGATGACAGAGCAAGTCAGACACAGAGCTCAGATTCAAAGCCAGAGCTGTAGGACACCAGACCTTAAACTGTTGACTACTATCCTTTTTTTTTTTTTTTGAGAGACAGACAGAGGCATCTCCAGCAGGTGAGGGTCAGAGAGAGAGGGAGATACAGAATCCGAAGCAGGCTCCAGGCTCTGAACTAGTTGTCAGCACAGAGCCCGACACGGGGCTTGAACCCATGAACCGTGAGATCATGACCTGAGCCGAAGCCGGACGCTTAACCGACTGAGCCACCCAGGCGCCCCTGTTGACTACTATCTTTATCTGATCTTTGAAAAAGAATAATATCCGGCGCCTGGGCAGCTCAGTCAGTTGAGTGTCAGACTCTGGATTTCGGCTCAGGTCATGATCTCATGGCCTGTGAGTTCGAGCCCTGGATCAGACTCCACACTGCCAGTGCAGAGCCTGCTTGGGATTCTATCTCCCTCTCTCTCAGCCCCTCCCCTCTGACTCTCTCTCTCAAAATAAATAAACTTTAAAAAATTAAAAAAATAATATCTCTATTATGTATAAGAAAATGGAATCTCAGAGAAGGTAAGTAACCTGATCAAGAACACGCAGATTATTCATGCTTCTTTGGCCTGAGATTTAAACTCAGGTCAGTTGGATTCCAACATTCACATTCTAGACATATGATATTAAACCCAAAAGACGAGTAGATAGTCTCACTCACATTAACCCCATGTAAAGTATTCTTAAATTAACTCGAATAAATAAATGTTAACTCGCTACAGAGCACTGCATGTAAGATTTTGAAGACAAAATCAAAGATTTAAATATACTGTCCCTATGCCCAATAAGCTTTAAATTCTTGTTGGCACATGAATGGAATGAGGTCAGTTGCAAACCACTGTGTCATCATAGGTAAAATGACATCCTATGAATGGAATAAATCCTGAAAAGATATAGGGGAAAGCAGTGATAAGAAAGTTGATGTAAAAAAGCTTCTGAGAGGAGGAATAAAATAAAACATATGTTTCATGGCCTTGATCCCACTGTCTAGTATCTTTCTCACTCTTTTGTGGGTAGGGGGACAAAAAAAGATGCTTTGGACACCCTATGGAAAGAAAACACAATCTTAGCACTTTTTAGAAACAGTCTATTAAAGATACGGCTAACAATCACAGAGCAATGGAAAGGCTGGAGAAGAGGAAAGGAATTTTCTGTGATTACAGCTAAAACTACTGGCTATTACTCTGTCTCTTGGTGCGTAGGTTTCCATCGGGTCCCATCAAATACAAACTATAATAGATATAAAATCACACCCAGACTCATTCTTTATAAAGAAAAGAAAAAGGGCAGAGGGGAGGGAGAAGAAGTGTCAACTTCAACATTTTCAAGGGATTTTCCATGAGATCTATCCAGTCTAATGGAAAAGAAGAAAAACTTTTTTTCTGAATTAATCTTGGAAATGGAGTTTTACTGGATGACTGATTGCTTATTTCAACCTCCTTCTGCAAACTTCTAATTTAATAAAGAATAGGATATTTAAAAGAACTTTTGGGGTGGTAAACACGTATTCTCTATTTACATGGTTGTATCTAAGCTGTGTTCAATTTTTCTTCACTCTAAGGCATAGACTTCAGCCTTTAATAGAAGTATCTACTGAAGCTTCTCTAAGAACAACATTCATTACCCGAACTGTATTGTGGAGGAATAAGAGGTACTCAAGATGCCAATGGGCATTACTCAATAAAACAATCTGATAGTCAAATCACTCTGGGAAAGTGGAGTTCAAATTTTGCAGCCTCAGAAATGTTAATGTGCATTTTGTATCTCCAGTAGCGACATATTCAGAATTTCTCAATTTGTTTATTTGACCTAAGGCTACTTTGTTATTCTATGGAATCTGTGTTAGTGTCTCATAGACCTGGTATTCCAAGAAAGGAGCCATGTGCTCCCTCAAATAAGTTTTAGAAAGGCAGCCATCACAAGAGTTAGGTCCAGGTAGATTGAACCATGGGTGGAGAGAGAGGACTACCAACTGGCCATGTCTTTGACCCCATACCTGGGAGTGATGAGCCTCCACTTCCAGGTTCTGTGGGCTTATCCCTGAATGAGAATGAGTAACAGATCTCTAATGCCTTAGTCCATGCTTCTTGGGGCCACCCTCCCGGCAACATAATAAAGCATTAGAATCATTCTCTCCCGTAATGATCAGCTTAGAGTTAGCATTGGTGGTAAATGTGGGAGACAAGGCAGGGGTTTCTTTCCACATAATAGCCAAAAGCTCTAGAAAACTGAAGGAGCACACAGAGTAAAGATGATTTACCAGTTTGACTGAACATACTGTGTCAACTAAATTTTAGTATTTCATCAATCTTTGAGATACATTCAAAGAGTTCAGATGCCTTGAGTGGTTCATTCTGTGTCTGTTGGATACACTTCCCTGCCTTCCCCACACCTGACCAGAGATAAGATGGATTCACACCAAATATAATGGGATCACACTGTCTTAGGTCCTTTGTCTGAGTGCAGCTTTTTATTTTTATTTGTTTTTACCTTTTTTTAGAGAGAGTGCATGCTAGTAAGGGAGAGGGGCAGAGGGAGAGAGAAAGAATCTTAAGCAGCTCCACACTCAGTGTGGAGGATCCCATGACCCTGGGATCATGACATCAACTGAAATCAAGAGTTGGACACTCAACCCACTGGACCACCCACATGCCCCGAGTGCAACTCTTTTAAAATGCCATCATTATTTATGACCATTCATTTTTTTTGTGTTTTATCTTATTATTTATTTTGCACATGAGAGAGAGAAAGAGAGAGCACCAAGGAAGGGCAAAAAGAGAGAGAGGGAATCCCAAGTAGGCTCCATGCTCTCAGTGAAGAGCCCAAGGCAGAGCTCAATCTCACAAACCGTGAGATCATGACCTGAGCCAAAATCAAGAGTCGGTCGCTTAACTGACTGAGCCCACTGAGGCACCCCTGTTTATGACCATTTAAAGAAGAGGAAATGGTGGAACGAACGGGAAGTTTTACCTCTTAGGGTTCTACAGCTAGAAGGAAATCCTTAGGCAATCCTTCTGTCTACAAAAATGCAGTTCACTTAGTAGACAGAACACCTGATAATCACAACATCCAAGTGACTTAATTCCTAACACATCACATGTCCAGCTGAGTCCAACTGTCTACCCCAAAGCAGTGTTTCTCTGCCCTATCCTCAGAGTCAGCAACATATAAAAAGCCATAGTCAACTCATTACTATATGATGAGTTTTTGCATTTTGCAATAGCATTAACCAAAATCTTTAGCCAGTAGCTAAAATTAACACACCTCTTAACATGAATATAGTACCTTCTCATACAAGTGTATTTATATGTCTTTTCATATCTTCCAAATACTATTGTCAATTAAGAGCTCTCTGTTTTAAGATAGTCAGATTTAAAGAATAACTTCAGTTTGTATAGTGCTTTACTGTTTACACTTTCATTTATGTGTCTTATTTTATCCTCAGGATAACTATGAGCACATTTGTTTTATGATAGAGAAATCAGAGATTGAGAAATTATCACTGAGCTAATACCTGTCAGAGTAAGATTGAAACTCAGACTCTGATTTCGGATTTAGCACTAACTCCCCATGAAGTGGATCAAGGCCCACATTTTTTAAGGGTTTCCTTTGTAAGTCCATAGTATTCTCAATCTTTGCATACTCCCAAGTGTATGGTACTAGAAAATTAGCACTTCATTGGAAACTTACTTTCCAATTCTTTCACATATCCTTGCCTTTTTTCCTAATGTATATTTTGAGAGAGAGAGAGAGAGAGAGCTGGGGAGGGGCAGAGAGAGGGAGACAGAGAGTCCTGAGCAGGCTCTGCGCTGAGCATGGAGGGCTCAATTCCATGACTGTGACATCATGATCTGAGCCAAAATCAAGAGTCAGATGCTTACTCAACTGAGCCACTCGGGCACCCCTCACATATCCCTGTCTCATCTATGCCATTCAGACATCAACCCTAGGTTATGTTCTGCTTTCAGAAATCCCCTGAGCTTCTCATAGGCTGTTCCTACCACAAAGAACATGCCTCCTACCTGCACACCCTACACAAACCAGGCTCAGTCCTCCTATTCAAAACAGTAAAGGCCAGGGCTGACCCTTTTCTACCACTTGGAATCTTTCTCTGACCTTCTCAATCGCTGTCCTTGTTAGGGAAGAGACTGTCCTGTGTGCTATGGGCTCCTGCAGCACTACCACTGATGTCCGTGGTGGTCTCATCCCACACATTGCACTGCAAGCTCTTTGTTTCCCACTTGACCTTGACCATCTTGAGAACAGGGATCTTGGGCTACTTCTCTTTGAATCCCCGGAACCTAGTATACAGGAGGCTATCAATAATTAATAAATAATGAATCTAATAAGTAGAGAATGTACCACAAAACCAACGAAGGCAGTTCATGCCTCTGAGGAGTTTCCAATCTCCTGGGGGAGGAAAGCCTGTAAACAGACCATGCTGAGCAACATGAGAAGCTCTATTTCCCGGTACAGATGGGTTCCAGGTGTTCTGGAAGCACAGACAGGAAGGAATTGTGCTGTTCAGGCAAGTAGCCCTCAGAGACAGAGAGGTTGATCAGGGCCTTCAAGAAGAGTAGAGGCCAATGCGTGTGGAGCAAGAGGAGGAGGGTGGGTGGGTGGCAAATGGGGACAATGGTAGGCTTTAGCGGAGCTCCGTTTTGTTGGCTATGGAGCAACCCCTTCTCTGGGCGAGCCACCCCTCTCTCTAGCCATCCTCATGGTGCCAAGAACAGGCACCATCATGGTGTCTTGTTTTCCTGGCCCAGGGAACTTCTCAGAGGTCTTACAGATTTCTTCATCCTCATGGAGAAAGCAGATTGGAGAGAATAAAACTGACCCAGAGAGAGAAGCTGAGGACAAGGCTGGAGGAAGTGTGTCATGGAAATGCTTGCATCCCTGATTCTGGTAATTTTGAGAGTCTGGTGTACCCCTGCCCTTCTGGAATGTGGTTTTTATACCTCAACTAAGTCAAGAACACTTGCACACACAAGAATCCTGATCAACAGCAAGACCTTGAAAACATCTCCAACGACAAGCTCAGAGATAGGTACGAAGTAGCTTCTTGATATGTTATTCCTCAGGTGGACCCTTTCCATCATCTTAGTCCATCCCTTTATTAAGAAGGGCACGCAGGCTTAAGCCCCTTTCCAAAGACACCCACCCTACTCAAAACCAAGTCTACACTAGAACTTGAACTCTCTTCCCAGAACAGTGTTCTTTTTGCCACAGACTACTTCCTTGTCATTTGCTGGCTAATTAGCCTTAAGGTAAGAGGTGATCTTGGGATTCACGTGTGGCAAAAATAAATAAATAAATAAAAATGGACAAAGAATTCATGATACAAATATAAAGTGAGGACATTACTGGTTTTTAATTCATTCAACAAATGACATGCACCTGCCTCCGTGGTGGGCTGGTATTTTGACACACTCAAAGAATGCTCCTTGACCTCAAGCAGTTCACCGAGGAAAGTGAGGCACAGTCCTGGCAGACCAGAACTCACGTGGCCTCACGTCAGCCATCTGCGAGAATAGGGTCTTAACTACTTTTGCAATTGCTAATAAGTCTTTTTGAACCAGTTAAGAGCCGAGCAAAAATGTCAGCTCATCATTTCATAGCTGCATTTAAATTCATTTTTAATCAAAAACGGTATCATTCAGCAGGACCAATTAGATATGGCATTTGGTTTTTTGAAAATGCAAAACATCCTGCGAAGACAATGATGCTCCCCTCCTAAATATATGCAAAACAATATGCTATAGGTTCTGAGGTTTCCTGTAAGATAGAAGATTCAAAGACGTTTTGCTCAAGGCTAGGCAGCACCACTACCCTGAAGGAAACTATATTCGGGATGGGTAAACTTTTACATATTGTTAAAATGAGGAGTTCTGGAGTTTATATTAAATTTCTAGACAGGCACATATGTGCCCAGAGGCAGCTGCCAGGATCACCTTAAGTCACCTTGAGTCCCTTCCAGCTCCGTGATTCTGCAATTGCTTATACTGGATTTCTCCAAGTCTGTGATGGGCTGAAGAGCTATTCCTGTCCTAGTTCTTTTCCTTATATAGGTCAAATCCCATTCCAACGAGTACCATAACAATAACCACCTCGTGGCCTGGTTATTTTAGACAACCTGATAAAATGAGCATCAAGGATGACCTCCAAGCCAGAGCCGGTTGCTACAGAATTTGACCTGAATATAATTTAAGCAAGGAGGAGGCCAGCATATTAAGTTTTTATCTTCATGGCATGGGGCCACCGCAGAACAGTCAGACTGAAGGTACAGAAAAACTGTCAGTGAGCCCAAACCACAGCTCTTGGATTCCTGGGTCAGTGATTCCATTTGCCTGATAGACACTGAAAAATCAGAATGTCTGGGGATGTGATTCTGTGAGTCTCAATGTGAGCGTATTTCTCTTCTGTCAACTCCAGGCAAAGAATGTCCGGGCAACTTTCATATCCTAATTCAGGTCTATAAATGAGCCCGCTTGTCATACTCAGTACCCCCCAAACCTAAGGCTTCTTTCTCCATTCTTTCCCCATAGGGCTGGATTCATTCTTCTTTTGGCCGAAGTCGTTCTTCTTTCTTGGAATGAAGTGCTAGTTTCCACTCTCTGAACTGTTTCTCTACAAGAATGTAAACTCCCTGTGGGTAGAAATTTGCTTGTTTGGTTCTCAGGTGGATTTCATATTTGGATCGTCTTTCTAGAATGTAAGCTCCACAAAACCATGATATCTCACATCTAGAACAGTGACTAGTCTATAGTAAGTGATCGATAATTATTTGTTAAGTGAATGAGTGAATACGTGATAAACAGTCATTGTTTAGGACCCAGTGCCAAGGCCACCTCTCGTCTCTCAAACCAACTAGGGGTATTTCCTCCGACACTCAGGTACTGTTTGCATTTCTTTATTATAACGTTTGTGGGATGTTCTACTTATTCTTTATGTTCTATCTGTTTGCCCATCTAAATGGGGGAATATTTTATGGCACGAACCACGTTTTGTAACTCCACATTCTCTGTGCCTAAAACAATAAGCATTCAACAAATGCTTGTTGCTTGAACAACTGAAAAGATGAATAAGAATGTTTCTCTTATAACAATGAATACTGAAAAATTATGACTTAACATCATACCTCAAATGCTGCCTGGACTCCAGAGCTTTCCAAACTGAAGAAGCTGTGAGTCACCGGGCTTGGAGGGGAGGGGTGTTTGTTTGTGGAGGACTTGTTTCCCGACCTCGATGAATCACATGTATAATCACCCCCAACTGCATCCTGTCTGGGGAAGTAACCAAAACCCCTATTTCTGGCCCCGATGGCTTTTTGGTTTTATGAGTAAATGCCACTGGCACGTCATTAAATAGGTGCCCTCAGAAAGCCCTCAGCCAGAGCTACAACCTCCGATAGTCAGGTTACAGAGGAACAGTCACGTGGAGCGAGCCCAAGTTGGAGGTATAACCTCTCCTTCCTGGCCCACTGCTCTAGCTGCTAACTGGTGACCCAGCCTCCAAGATCTTTACAAACATCTGTCCCATCTTTTGCCAAATCACAGGTATGATCCTGTAATTCTCCTGCAGAAAAACATGTAATGATTTGCATCATCCACATAGTAAAGACCAAACTTCTTTTATTTTTTATTTGAGAGAGAGAGAGAGAGAGAGAGAGAGGGAGAGAACACGAGTAGGGGAAAGGGCCAGAGGAGAGAGAGAATCTTAAGCAGGCTCCACACTCAGCACAAAATCTGACATGGGGCTCGATCTCACGAACTGTGAGATCATGACCTGAGCTGAAATCAAGAGTCAGATGCTCAACCAACTGTGCCCCTCAGGTGCCCCAAGAACAAACTTCTTAACCTACAATTCAAGGCCCTCTAGAATCTGACTCTGACCTTCTTCAGGGCTCTTATCTTCCTCTACTGCTAGAGAGGATCATATACAAGTCCTACACTTTGCTTCAAGACTTTATTGTCTCTGCTTGCTCCTAGAATGCCCACCTACTTCCATTTACAAATGTCTATGACCTACACATTCCTAGGTCTCACAAGATGCTACTTCTTCCAGAATTTCTTCAGCGATTGTCTAACAAGGAAAAATGACGTCTCCTTTGAGCAGGCTCAGATTTTATTTGTACTTCCATTCCACTGCCTATTTCTAATTTGTATTACAGACACAAAGATACATGTTCACTTCCTTAATAAAACATTTATTTCAATATCTGAATCTTAGTCAACATAATACTCCTCAACTCCCAGCAGTGCCTACCCCAGTGGACACCCAAATAAAGGTTGGTTGAGTGTAAAAATGGGAAGTTCAATTGTTTAAATTCTTATCTCCAGCTTGGAATCTTCAGGAAAGATTTGACAAAAGAGTGTCTTAGTCTCATCTCTCTTGTTTTAGTCCGTACTTCCATTCCAAGAAAACAGAAGATTAAGAAAACCTTTGGTCTCTGCAAACAACTCATTTTATATCAAAGGCAAGGTCTTCATTCCAGGCTTCCTCCCTCCTAATATCCAGCACCTCATGGCCCACCTTGCTGGGAGATGAAAGGAGCTCCTGTGGGGGGGGGGGGCGGGGAGTATAATTTTGATAATAAACCGAGTAAAAGCAGAACATAATTAAGAGGGGATTTGCCATTTGAAAAAGCAAACTTTTAAAAAAGATAGCATATTCCCCAAACAAAGACGGTTCTGTTCCTGGCTGTTTCAGAATATCCATGCCACAGTGCCAATTTTGGGGCGGGTACATTCCTTCAGTATGGATAAGTGAGAGTTGAGGCGATAAAGCTTAGCTTTGTTTGACTGCAAAGCATTTTGTTCCTCCTTTCTGGTTATTAGTATCCCTCTGCTTATGAGAATAGGGCCGTAGAAGCAGAACGAGTGTAAAATCACCAAGGCCAAGTTCAGATAAAGAGGGAACGGAATGTCAAGACTATTGCTTCCTCTCCTATCATTTGGCAATGACAATATCTGGGTGGATGAAAGAGACAGGCAGCCATGACCGCGACCTGAGGGCCATCTCGTCCACTGCTTCTCTAACAGTGGCCCTCAGGGCATCGGCCCTTCCCTCTTAGGAGGCCAAGGTCTACCTACACGAGTTAGTAGCCAAGTGGCCATGGACAAATCTGCAATTTCTTCATCAGTTAAATGAGAATAATATCTGTGATGAAATAACATGGTCAGACTTTATAAACTGTAAAGTGCGGTTCAAATATTAGCTGGTGCTGGAAATTCAAAGATCACTTTTTTTTTCATTACCCCACAGTTGGGGTTGGCAAACTTTTTCTGTGAAGGGCCAAATAATCAAAATTTTAGGTTTCTGTTGGGGCGACTAGAATGCCTTTGTAGGAGGCAAGCAGCCATTGACAGTATGTAAATGGGAGCTGTGCTTTGTTCTGATAAAACTTTATTCACAGAAACAGGTGGCAGACTGGATTTGGCCCAGGGGCCATATTTGCAAATCCCTGCCCTACATCTTTGGAGAGAATGAAACACCAGAGGCAGACAGAGGGGCATATCTAAAACCTTTCTTGCTGTGAAGAACGATATAATCAGTTTTTATGGGCAATTGTCCTGAGATTTTTTTCAGGCATCTCTTTTAAGGTACTTTTTGAAATCAGAGTTTTCGTTTTGTACATTATCATCACCATCTTCATCATCATCACCCTCATTTTGTACCTAATCTAGAAGTATTACTGAGAGGGGCAGAAAAGATCCGCAGTTTCCTACATCTTCCACTTGACCACACTCTCTTCTGGGAAAGATAGCTCTGATTATTGTGAAAGAAATATCAATCACACTTGTGGTGAAAGGTCACTACATTTTTTAACAAATTGGTCCTTTGAGCAAGATGAATTTTAATGGATTGGTTTATTAACCTAAAGGTTGAACCAGACTGAGAGTAACTGAATGATTTGTTCATAATTAGTATTATTTATAATTATTTTACTTGGGAAAAAAATATCACCTTAAATGTCAGGATGTTTTTTTAATTGCTTCAGATGAGATTCAAAATAATTGACTTTGCAAATGTATTTAAAAAAACTCATTTAAAAATATCTGAAGCTGCCATGAGTCTGTCTGGAAGAGGTAGATATTGATATTCATTACTGGGAACGGAGCAGAAATTGATCCATGATTTTTTTTTAACCACGCAAATTATGTATTGTGGTCACTTCTGGAATGCTGATACAGTTCATTCCTCCTCCATATGAAGTCTGCTCTCTGAGTGTGTTGTGTGAATGTGACTGCCATGTTTTTCGCTCAAATATATATTTGCATGTATTTTGTATTAAAGGGGAGTAAGTAGGTAGCTTGAAAGAAGGAATGTATACATGTTTAGTGGTTTTAGAAAAATACAGTCTGTGTACATATTATGCATCTATACACATGATTTAGAGAGGATACAAGCTCTTTGAAGGTGAGTAGGTATATGCCTGAAACTTAGCATCTCTATAAATATTTAATTTATTAGTCAATTGGTGGGGAAGAAAATAGAATACATTAATACCTGGGAAAGCCAGTTTTTAAAATAATTAAGGCTGTGGGGCGCCTGGGTGGCTCAGTCGGTTAAGTGCCCAACTTTGGCTCAGGTCATGATCTCGCGGGTTCGTGGGTTCAAGCTCTGTGGTGGGGTCTGTGCTGACATCTCAGAGCCTGGACCCTGCTTAGGATTCTGTGTCTCTCTGCCCCCGCCTCTCCCCTGCTCACGCTCTGTCTCTCTCTCTCTCAAAAATAAATAAACATTTAAAAAGTAAAATAAAATAAAATAAATAAAATAATTAAGGTTGTGAGATATAGGTCGATCACAAGTAAGAAACACACAGCAGAACCACAATGATGAGATCTTCTATGACTCTGTAGAGAGTTACAAACTTTTGGTGAAAAGTATAATCTCATGTGTGCCTCACATCTACATCTGGATACAGGAAGGAAATGTAGTAGCAACATCATTTAACGATGGAAAGAGAAGGCTCAGTGAAATCAAGGGATTTGCCCATAGTCTACACTGCCTCCCCCATACACCACACTGCTTCTGGCACCCAAGGAAAGGGTGAATGCGCCCACGTATATCAAAGCCAACTACGGTCTTCATAGGTTGACGGAAACAGCCTGACCCAGAGTATGGAACCCAATTTCCCATCAGAGACATTTTAACGACTAAGTAACAAGTTGTCTGGAAAGAACATTCCAGGCAGGGAATATGATGATGGGATTATAAACACAGCCTTCTTACTTGCTTCTTCCAACTATAGTCTGATCATGTGCCTGAAACTCGTTGTGACATTTACTCGAGCAGCAGTGTGTCGAGGACACAGACAAATCACTCTTCCAGAGAGCCAACCAGACACCATCAATCACTATCTGCGTGTTTGAGAATGAGAAACGTGTAGCCAAGGTCAGGAAAGAGAACATTCGAAGGTGGCTAAAAGGGAAAGAACACAGTTTCCAACTTATCTGCCGAAGAGGTTACACTAAAAAGCGAAATGGAAATTAGGGGTTATGTACTATGTTCTCCCACAAATAGTAAACACACTCGTCCCTCCAAAAGCTCGGCAGGAAAATACCCCGCTGAGCATCGTAAGGGTATGTTAACTGATTAATTATTATTAATGCCATCTTTTATTTAGCTAGCAATTATAATCTATTAGGAGCATTTATTCCCATTATCTTACTTATTCAATCCTCAGAAAAATCCTATAAGGCTCATTAGTAATATATTATTAGCTCCCTGTTATAGACAAAGAAAGAGGGGATTCCAACGTCTCCCTGCTTCAGCTAATCTCCCTAAGCTGCCAAGTGTGCACTTCTGACTCCTGGTCCATGACCCAGAGCAACTGCAGGAGACTGGAGGGGAGAAGGGGAAAGTCTGAGACATGGGTTCAGAGCAGAGAGAACCTGAAAAGGCCAGCAGACCAGAATTCCTTCCAGTTTAGGGAGTCCCAAGTCCGGAGTGGGTGTGGCTATCTGACACACAACCGTAATGATTAGATGGACTTTCAGGCACACCTACTCACTTGGATTCCTCTTGTGTAGCTGAGCACTGGCTCTCAGACTCCCGGCCTCTGAAGTCCTGCGAAGTTTCTGGGCGGCAGAGTTGGAATGAACTTCAAACTAGTTTAAGCCTCTGAGTCAGTTCACAAACCCCCCCCTTCTCCAGCTCCGGCTCTGCAGGCAGCCTTTTGCATCACATCCTACCAGCATTTTTGTTCTTTTGCACCCCTTTGGGGGCTCCTCTCTCTGCTCTGCCTCCATCTCCCTGTGCTGCCTTCCCCCCTTAATCTCCCGACACCCCATGTTGACTCCATCGCCCTGCCACCATCATGGGGCTCCGTGCCCGTCGCCCCCAGGAGCCCCTCTGTCGCGTCTTCTCCAGGACACCTACCTGAACTCTGCAGCCACAAGCACCTCCTTGGTTCCGTCTGGCTGAGACCGCCGGCCTCCATCCAGGGCCTGGGAGCCATGAAAGTCTTCAAGCTCTTTGTTACTTTTCCTCCTCAGTTTATAATGCTAGGTAATTAACAACAGACAAGAAAGGATGATATCAGCTGTGGCTCTCAGGCTGCAGTCTCCAGAAAGTGTTATCTCAGACCCCAACATGGCAACAAAGAAATCTCACAGTTGGGTCAAGCGCGAAAATCAGAGGACAGGAGGAGAAAACTTCAGCTTCCCCAATTCCACTGCCCTCCGGGGGCTCCCCCTTGTGGGAGATGCGGGGCATGGCAAGGCAGGACCCAGCTGGGGCCGCGCCTCCGTGGGAGGAGGGCCAGGGAGCCGAGTGCTCGCACCCGGGGGGTGTGGAGTCCGATTCCAGCCCACAGCGGCGGAGATCGGCCTCTGTGTGACGTGCGGGGTTGAGACCCTCCGTAATTAACCAGGGGAATGTTCTGGGGAGACAGAGCCCTCCGTGCCTGGAGGTCCAGGTGAGTGTGGCATGAATCACGGGCTTGCACAGGGTATGCTCTGTATGGGAAGTGGTGACTGGCAACCATTCACCTCTGCTTCATGTCCAGCGCCCTCACCCGCACAAGTGTATCATAAAGTCGCGCATTCACACAGGACTGCTCTCCAGAGACAGGCGTGGTCTCTGCCGTCTGAGTAAGGAGTGAAGGTCCAGTCTCCGGGACTCTCACCAGTGTGGGCACACGGCCCTTTGGAGCCCTGGCAATTTACTGCTCCCCACCTTGATGGAAACAGACTGTGTGTCTGAACAGTATCTTTCTCCAGAGAGATAGAGTCTCATTCATTCTCCCTGGCAGGCAGGTAGGAAATCAAATACATTACTCTTTCTGCAAATAAAATCAGAGGCTCATGCAACTGAGAAAGGTGTCCCATGCACTAGAAAAAACCATCAGTGGAGTTAAAGACCCACGTTTCCTGACTGCCTCCTGCCCCATGTGTCTAGACTATGCTCTGTCTCTGGAGAGAAGACACTGACCTTCCTCAGTGCAGGGCAATGAGCTGAACCATTAAGGAGTATTGATTGACACCCCCCCCCCCACCATGAGGACAGTGTGCTGGGTATGACACAGATAGAGAGTCCCAGGCTGAGCCTGCAGGAGAGAATTCGTCATTATGTTGAATGCAGGGGAAACAACCAATGGTCTATTGGGATGCTCTTTATTTCCCAGAAGTGGTAGTAGGGACTGAATAAAGAAACTTCATGGAATGACCACAGTACTCTGGCCAGAGTTCACCATGTGTTGTGACACATTATCTCATTTCATTGTCATACCAGTTCTGAGAACTTGATTGTGAAGTTAGGTTATCTCCATTTCATAGATGAAGAAACTGAGGTCAGAGTGGTTAAATGACTGTAAAATAAGTGGCAGAGATAAGGATCAAACCTAAATCTATTTAAGCCTAGACCTCTTCTCACCACAGCACATTGCCTCAGCGACTCTTCTAGCTGTGTCCTGGTAAGGGAACTCTGGCCAGGGGGTCAACATAAAACGTCTCCTATCAGTTTCACCAAACCAAATCTCAAGCCAGTTCTCACTGATCTCTGTTAAATTCTACTACTTCTCTGATGTTGGTAGCAGCTCTGTACTGACTGAGTCACATAGGGGAGGCTGAGCTTGGAATAAAATCAGAAACTCCATATATTAAAAACTATAGCTTCATGGGGGCACCTGGGTAGCTCAGTTGGTTAAATAGCTGACTTAATTCCGGCTCAGGTCATGATACTACAGTCGTGAGATTGAGCCCCATGTTGGGCTCCACACTGAGTGTGGAACCTGCTTAAGATTCTCTCTCTCCCTCCCCTTCTGCCCCTCTCCCGCTCACATGCATGCGTGCTCTGTCCCTCTCTCCCTCTCAAAATAAATAAACTTTAAAAATAAAAAAAATGGGGGGCACCTGGGTGGCTCAGTCGGTTAAGTGTCCAACTTCGGCTCAGGTCATGATCTCTCAGGTCATGAGTTCGAACCCCATGTCAGGCTTTGTGCTGACAGTTCGGAGCCTGGAGCCTGCTTTGGATTCTGTGTCTCTCTCTTTCTCTCTGTTCCTCCCCCACTCGCTTTCTGTCTCTCTCTTTCAAAAATAAATAAACATTAAAAATTTTAATTAAAAAATGATAATAAAATAATAAAAATAAATAAAAACCATAGCTTCTTCATGAACTCTTTCTCCACAAGCAATACAGACATGACAGGTGTAAAGACAAACAGACACCCTAGACCAAAGGAGCTGTGTGTCACCAAAATGATGATGACAAGTTGGTTCATGATATGGTGACCGACCACAGATTCAAGAAGTATCTCTAAGACCTACATTGGACTCTGGGCTAAATATGAAAAGGGCAACCGGCCCTGAAGACACTTAAACTTCGGTATAAAGTCAGGTCAGGTATAAAGCAGCAGTAAGGATTTGGAGAATTCAAGGAAACCTGCAAAAGCAAACAAACAAAACTCCCTTTCATGCAGATGGATCTAAAACTGAGGATTTTTGGAAACAGGGATGCTGAGAAGGACAGAATACAAGTCCAGACATTCTCTTCCAGGAGAACATATCAGGGGGTCGAGCATGTGAAGGGTGCTGCATCAGGTGCTGAAGAACAAGCAGGATGATGGATGGGGCAAAAGACCTGCTCCTCGTTGGGGTGGGAAGGTCATCCCACGTCCCGTTCTGACCCCATGCTAGACAAAAAGGAATACACTGAAAAGAGAGCAACCCATGTATAGAAGAGATTGGAAATCATGTCTTGAGGAATTTGGAACACTGGCAATGTTCAGGTAGATGGAGATGAAACTTCATATAGGAAATAATGGCTGTCTTCAAATATCCAAAGGACTCTCAGATAGAAAAGGGATGTGAGAGCAGAGCATCAGGGAATAAATTGGAACCAATGGGGAGAAGGTTCAAGGAGAATGATATTCTACTCACTAGAAGAAAAATATTCTGCTAGCTCAACCCAAAATTGGGAGGACCACTTCCTGTCTGGAGAAGGCTAGGAGGGCTCCGTCATTGGAAGTTCTTTGGTCAAGGAGAGAAGCCCATGTACACAGGAATGAAATCACCCTTGGGGTCCCTCTATGGGGTCTATGAATAATGTGAGGCCCAAAAGGAGAAGCTGGACGAAAGAATCACATGAACTCTTCACACAGGGCATTGAGCTCCTATTGAGGGATCTCATGGTCTCTAATACATTCAAAGATCACCTATACCCAAAGTGTGCCTGCTGCCTTTCCCTCTCTTTCCTTTGAACACAATTGTTTATTTTACTCTCTCAGGTAATTCCAGTATTTAATGAGGTAGAGTAAATTCCCTTCAGTATTGTGGACAACACAAAGGAAAAGGTAAAACTCCTCCACTCCATTCAGTTTAAGGAGGGTCTCAGGTTTTAAAAGATGTTTAGAAGCTGTCTTGTTGGAACACTCCCACCCGTCATGTCTGAATTCATGTGAGTCAATTGAGTCTTGCCCGATGTCTGTCTGAATGCCTATCTCCAAAGCTAATTCCATCACAGGCCATTCTAATGGGGAAGTAAGTGAAACGTACCCAAACAAGATGTATTGGCCAGAAAGGGAAACAAGGAAAAGAAAAATGGTATGGTTAGTAGGAAGAAAGAACCTAAAATGAATCAGGATTTTAGAAAGTCAGAATTATAGTAAATTTTAAAAATGCCACCTCTAGCTTGGCCATGAATCACATTACTAGTGCAAGTGTAGGTAAAATTGTATTATGTTATGCTATCTTTTGCACGTGTGTGCAAGCCTTCCAGTGCATGTTGGGGAGACGGAAGAATAGGGGCAGGAGGACTAAACAAGGTAAAGATTGCCGATGAGGAGGAAACAGTATGGAGCTGTGAGGCGCTAGCAGGTGGCTGGTGCTTGAAACTGCTTGCATGGCGTGACCCACAGAAGGGTGGTAAAAGCGAGTAGAAACCCAGTGAGGGCAGCAGATGAAAGAAATGGTGTGTTAAAGAACAGATCTCTGATTGAGTAAAGGGGACAGAGGACATTAAGTGGACAAGGGAAAAGACACAAAGGTTAGTGATGGAGGGAAAGGGAGAAACATGAGATCACTAAGGGAAATTCAGAGGTAGGAAGAAGTGAAGAGAGAGCCTCTAGGGAGTCCCAAGACCCTTGGGCTGTTTCCAAGACCATCCAAGGGTCTCAAGAGATGGTAAGAGATGGGGATGAGGGTCAATGATGAGGGTGAAGGAAGACCCTAGGCATTGGAAGATGTGAGTGGAAAGAGCCAGAAAGGAAGTTGGACTCATCACAGGACTTCGTTTCTCCACTTCTAACTAGTTCATTTCTCAGGGGATGGCAGTCAAATCTACCTTCCTGGCTGGAGAGGACTGTTAATTCATCAGAAAGATCTGAATCCATCCAGTGTTGACTGAACACCTTCTACATGCTCAGCTATGTCACAGAAATAAAAATGAAAATGTTACTAAAGAATCACGCTATAAAATGTCCCACAGTAACCTGAATTACTGTTAGTCAATTAACAGTCCTTAGTTTAGTAAGTACTATGGGCTGAGGACCTTGCTAAGCCCTAGGAATGTAGTCAGGACTACCTGGTGTGCCCTCATGGAGCACACAAATAATGAGGAAGGAGGAGAGGGCAGCCAAGTATAAAAATGACTGCAGAGAATTCTAGAGTGCTCTAGAGAAAAATAACAGACAGAATTGGGTTCCTAGTTTTTAACTGTTTTACAGAAAAGAGGTGTGAGAAGCCATAGAGAAACAGGAGTAATCACTCCGTAGGAAGTATCCCCAGTCAACTCCCCATGGCCCAGAGGAAGGTTGTGGATGCTGAGCCCAGCTGGGGACCACTGGTGCAATTGGTGGGGAGCCAGACTAGTCAAGAAGACTGGCCCTGCCCCTGAGGGAAACAGGCCCATCATGAAAGGAGAAAGCCTGCTACGCAAGATCCCTCCAGAAGGGGAACCTCTAGATCCCTCTTGCCCTGTCCTATCTGACCAGTTCAGCTGATGTGGCCACCACCAGTGGCTAAGGGACAAAAATGGTCCCTCAGGAGCCTCTCTGATTTCCCGAACTTTCTGTCCATCTTGCTCTTCTACTTGGGTTCACAGATGAGCCCAACTCTTCTCATCCACCCCACATGTCTGTTTCAGGGACGCATTTGCATTTCCTTGGCACGCATACAGTTTGCTGAGCTCTTTTAGGCCAGGCCAATTACAACAAGCCCTAAAATTCCTGAGCCAAGTGGTTTCTTCAGGGATCTGCTTACATTCTCTCCCTGGAAAGGGCAGGGGGCCCACTCTGTACAGTCTCCACACACAAAAAGGGCACGTTCCACTGTTAAGGCGGAGTAGGCATGGGCTGCTTTTACCAAAGAGAGGATGAGGCACAACCGCTGTGTGGGCTTTGGTTTTATGTGGCTTGATAGGGTTTCATGCTATTTAAGATGGACAAGGTGGCTCGGAGGCAGCTCCCCTGAAGACTGTCTTGAGAAAGGGCTAGAGAAGCTTTCAGTGTAAGCCCCACGGGATCTCAAGCTGGCAAAAGAATTAGTATGTGTCACTACCTTCTTGCAACATTGCAATTACCTTTGTGTAAGTTCTGGTTTGGGGAGGAAGAATGGGAGTCAGTATATAAATGATCACGGGAGGATGTTTGGGCAGAAATAATCCGACCCCACAGGGAATTGCTCCAAAGTTGTGGTTGCTGTTGTTGTTTCTGATTCGGAAGTGGTTATACAATGATTCTCAGTCAAGTTTACCTCCCGGTTTACTTTCTATTATGCTAAAATCAGAACACATAACAGTTTCTAAGTATCCCTAGCTAAGAGGAGGACATTGAGGGACATCTTAACCGGAGCATGTCAAGCAGTGCCACGGCCAGTTTGAATTTAAAATTATCCATGAATTATTCACAAAGCATGTAATCCATGTGCAGATCACTGAGAACTGACTGCTTCTGAGAGGTGCCTGCAAGATCAGCCAGAGAACCTTCCAATGGCAACAACAACAAAAAATGATTATAGAAGTGTGTCCTCAATTCTTGGCATCAATTCATGGCTCACGAAGACAAGAGCATTGCAGGTCCATGCTCCGAGTCTGAGGGCATTCTTCAGATTGGAGAAACAGAGCCTCTTGGAAAGGAAAATCTGATGTATTCGCACAGGCCAAGATGACCCACATGTGTCCAAAGATACCTAGAGCAGGCATTCAGTACTGAACTTTCTTACCCAGACAGGAACCAAAGGGTTCTGAGGTCAAACCTGCCATTTCTAATTCAGAAGACAAAGAAATCAGGAAGGCAAAGCTCATTTGCACTTGGATAAATACATTCTAGGAACCAAAGCTGACTTCATTGCCCTTCTCTAAAAGCCTGGCCTTGTGAGCAAGAGGCTTAAGGCTGGCTGGCACCCTCCAAGGAGTGAACTGCCCTGGGAGCCCCAGCCCTGCTTCACCCACAAGCTCTCTGGCAGTTTCCAGCCCCCGCTGGGGACCAGCAGTCAGAAATTACCACATCCCCGTGCTTCTGGAGGAGATTTTACAAACCGAAGTTTCCCTGACCTAACTACAGGTATGCTTAGCTTTTCTAGATCAACTAATGAGGAGTAGATACGCGCATTTTCAACCTAGGAAAGAAAGGCCATCTTAGGCTAAAAGCAGCTTTCAATGTGGAAAACCAAATGGGATATGAGAAGAGTCAGATTTCTTTAATTAAGAAGACAGCTGGACCCTCGTGAGCTGTTCATCTTCAGGGGATTTCACAGATCCTTGGCCAGAGACCAACCTGGATCATAGAACGAGGAAACCACCCCCCCACCCCTCGCCTCAGGCCTTTCTTATAAAGAAAGAGCTTTAGTCATGTGGGTTTTGCTTATCCAAAGAATATTCTTTCTTGTCCTGAAGTCAGCATAAAAGAACGTGCCGTCAGGTTATCTGAGAGGCCCATGGGGAGATGCCAGTGTGGCAGGCCCACTTGGTCCCATGACACAGTCTTTAATGGTGAAGGCCAAAAAGATGCCATTTTCACTGCACCTCCCAAGGTCTACTGTCTTCAGGAAGCACAACAGCAATGAACAAAGAACTTAATTGCAAGTCATTCCCCATTTCACTATGAAAGCCAAGGAAACCTGGTATCGGAAACCTGGATTTATGGGTAGGGAAATGGTGACAAGAAACTGAGGGTGGGAAGAATTTAAAGCACCGCGAATTACCCAATACTGTTGCTCGCACGGGATGTTGCCAAGATATTTTCTATTAAACTTTTTTCCTCTCAATGCTTTGTGGAATTCTCCCCATTTCTGTGTGTGGAGAGCCCCACTACCTTTTCAAAAGGTGAGCCAAGTGTTAGCTAGCATCACCATTAAGAGTGGGGGCAGAACGGTGGCAATGGGAACCACACAATGACATCACCCATCATGGAAATGCCAACCTACGTCCAACACCTTACTTCTGATCTTGACTCACCCATTGCCAAGGCTGTATTCCACCCATAATAATAGGTTATGGGGTAAGTTTGCACAGCTAACAACAGGCCACTGCTGATCCCTTTTTCTTTCTCAGCAAGGAAAGTGTAGAAAGTCCAGTGACTCCCACTCGCCATTGGATGAAAGCCCGCAGGTCCCTGGGGACATCTGCTAGTGACTGTGTCATAGTTCATTCTTCCTTCGGCCAATCCCTCCCTCACAGCTGCTGAGCCACCAAGCTCTGACCACTCTATCTCCGTGTCTTCTTGCATTAATCCCTTTCTTTTATTCCTGCTGCACTTGTCCTTGGTGAAGTTCTCTTTTTTTTTTCTCTATTGGACTTTTGCTATCTCTTCCCATTGCTTTCCCAGTAATCCCATCTACCCACATGTAATCCATTTTACATGTGACTTTCAGTTGAGTCTTTCTGATGCATGGCCCCTAACGGTATCACTCTTCTGTTCAAAAACTCTTGGTGAAAGCCTCTTGCCTACTGGTCTCTGCCCAAACATAGTGCTTTTGCATTGCCTACCGACCAAAGTCCAACAAATAAATGGTCAGCTTTGTTCCCAAAGATTAAGCCATCCAGTGACTCACATGTTACCCTCTAAGTAAAGGTCCAAGACTCAGAAAATGGCTCCCACTTCATGGAGCCCATGCACTGGAGGTGAATTGCACATGCGCTATCCAAATGCGTTTCTCTCATATATATATACATGGTCCTTGTCCCAGTCAAGAAGTCCTTTCTGACATCTTCCCTGAATTATCCCCCAGGCTCTTGAACGTCCCGTCTTTAATTGTTGTTTTCATAGTGAGTTCCACTCATGGAAATGAGAGTAGCAAAGTAAATAAAGAAACAAGTGACTCCCAAGGAAAACACCAAAGAATGGTGACATAGTAAGTCGGAGAAGGGCTGGAGCCGAAAGGTAAGCTAACAGATGTTTGTGACTCTTGTGCATGTAACACCCTGCATCTTAGGCCTTTAATCATCTGTAGGCTATTACCTTGATTGTGATGGGTGCTTCAGTTACTCAAAACAAGTATTCATCATATATCACCACAATTAGACTCTTCTCATAATCCGTGATGATAGCAATGGTTTAATGGAGGAATGTGCCCAAGGAAATACAGCGGATATCAGAGCAGTGCATAAAGACTATAGAAAGCAACTTGGAGAATAAGTCACAGAAAAACAGGCCATCATTACAATATCGCCATTTCTAAGGCTGATGCGACCATGGCTACCAGTGGACATTAACTCTTCACAGTGAGGGACGGAACACCCCATATCACACACAATTCTGAGGATCCCAATTCTAGAGTTCCTTGTCATGTGTGGAAGATCAACATAAAGGGGTCTCCCTTTACATACGGCCTATGATAATCATTCTCCAATTCCCAGAAGATCTATGGACTGTAGTCTTTATAGCCTAGGAAGGTGAAGAACGAACTTATTTTCAAAATGAAAAGAAAGATGAAAGAAAACAGAAAGCAAACACAAACTCTGGCAGACAACTTATAATTTGCCCGATTCCCTCAACATGTTGCACAAGTAGGAAGTTCTTCTTAAGATCTAACCTGCATTTCTCCTGCTGTTTTTGCTTATTTTGCCACTGGTTTCTCATAGCTTCTTTGCAAACAGAGAAATACTCACAGCCCCTCCCGGTTGGCCATTTGGCTTAAGTAACAGAATGTTTATTTATTTTTGAGAAAGATAGAGTGCAAACAAACAGGGGAGGGGCAGAGAGAGGGAGACACAGAATCTGAAGCAGGCTCCAGGCTCTGAGCTGTCAGCACAGAGCCCGACGCAGGGCTCGAACTGGCAAACTGAGATCATGACCTGATCCGAAGTCGGACGGCCAACTGACTGAGCCACCCAGGCGCCCTGGTAACAGAGCTGTCTAAAGGCCATGGTTAACATTTCTGTTCCCCAAAAGGGTCACTGGGCTTGGCTCCCTAAGAATGCTATAGATCGCACCTCTGAAGCTAAGGGAGGCTGGGTAGGTGAATATTATCATTACCACCACTTCTTTCTACTGAGAAAAAAATAAAAAGGAAGATTCGTGCCTACTCTTCAACCTGCTCCGACTGCTGCAGAGCCAGACACCTGGAGGTCGTCCTTACCCCTTGTGTACAGTGGGGACACTAGGCCAGAGCAGTGTCACTGAGCCTAGGCCGCCAGCACCCAAAATGAACCCTATGCTCCAGTCCTCATCCAGTGTTTGTGTCACAAAACCATGTTATTTCCTGGGGGGGGGGGGAGGGGAGGGTCCTTTAGCAAAATTTTCTATATGGAATTGTATCCCAAGCTTTTCCTTACACATCCATAGTTTCTTCTATCTTGTCAAACAAAATGTTACTTGATTAAAAAAAAAAAGGCACAAAGGGGTGGAACAGTGTAAACAGAACGATTTTGGAAGGCCAAGAGGCTGTCTGCATTTTGGCAGAACCAGACTCCACCTCCCCGTGCCCCCCCCCCGCCCGAATCGGCCAGCACTCCAGAGCATGGCGATTTCCCTGGCGGCCAAGTGTGAAGTGGCCTTAGGACACCCATGTCTGGGAGAGACACCCTGAGGGCCAGAAGGAGGGAGCCAGGGCAGAGAGCCACCCAATCTGGGTTCAGAATTTCCAGTGCATGCTGCTTAACGTCTCCAAGCTCGGTTTTCTCACCTGTAAAATGGGAGTGGTAAGACGATGGTGCTCACAACATTGCTGGGAAGGTTTGATCGAATGGGATAAAGCCCTCAGCACAGTGCCTGGCACACAAGCGTTGGCCATTTAACTGTGCCTCTGGGTACTAGTCATCTCTGGGGGCAAAGTGGCAAGGAGGGAGAGTGGGAAGGAGAGCTCAGGGGAGGTGACCAAGGCCCTCTCCACAGCCCTGCCGATGACCCCTCTGGGCAAGGGTGCGGAACATTTATTTCTCCCACTCATCCAGGTCGAGGCTCACTCCCAGATACGGAGCAACAGGACGGCACAAGAAAGGCCCGCCTCCCACAAGATGGGCACCGTGCCGAGCTGTGCCTGGACCCAGAGGAGATGTCTCTGTCCAGCGTTTCGCAGGGCTCTGCGCGGCCAGCTCCTGGGCGCACACAAAGACCCATTCAGGATGGGTGCAGTTCGGAGAGCAAGCAGATGAGCCAAGCAGCCCAGGAAGAAGTGGTGAAGAGCACAGAGCCTGGCACCAGCCCCACGGGGGCCCGCCTCGGGCAAGTGGGTGCGGAGGGCTCAGGTCTGCAGCCACAGAGACGGTGCTCTTCATTTGCCCTCAGATTCTTTTCTCTGGGGGTGGTCTGGGGCCTGAGGACACCAGCCGCCACAGCTGGGACTGCATGACCTCCCCGGAGGAGGCTGGGAACCCCCCACCCCACGATGCCAACACAGTAAGCCGGAGAGGGGTATCCAGTGGAAACAGGCCATTACGAACTGGCCTGCCATTTCCAAAGCACTTCTTTCTGGGAAAAATGCCTCTCATGGATTCCTACCCCGAGGTCCTAGCTGCAGCACTGTTGTAAGAAACAAGAAGCAACATGAGTATACAGTAGCTGTCCGTTACTCCCAGGAGGTGGCTCCATGCTCGTCAGCCTCAGTCTTCCCATCTGTACAATGGGGCCTGGTGCTATAATCTTTCAGAATTCAACAAACAGCTGCTGTGAGAGTTTCTAGGTAGTAGTCGGTTTCTTTTCTCTGACCCAAAAGGCAGGCCCTGGCCCTGGCCTCCTCTAGGCGGCCTCCTGGATTGCATGGCTTTGCGGGCAGTCCTCAGATACGTCAGACGTGATCACGGACATGCCAGCTCTGTCGTGTCCTGAACGACGGGGCAGAGAGGCTGCTTGAAGGATCATTACGCTTAGCTGCAGAGGAAAACAGGATTCCTTCCTTTACCTTTTCCCTCCTAAATCCAGGAAAATCTGTCCCAGTAAGGTGACAAGTCCAACATGGAACAGAAAACTGAGCTCCCTTTTGCCACCAGGATTATAAGACTGTTTCTATGGGACACCAGCATTTTCCAGAAGACTCGACTCAGAATGATGGAGAGGATCTTCAATGATCTAAAGATGTTCCTACATCAATTAATCTAGCTGCCCGCCTTTCCTGGAATGCACTAACTGCATTTGTTCATCTAGATATCTCCCACCCGGTGGTAAAACTAGGTATAAACATTACCTCTTCCAGGAAGCCTTCCCTGACTGCATAGCTTGAATTAGTGTCCCTTCATCACACACCCACAACATCCCAGGTACACACCTCTCTGGGCATTGAAGAAACGGCATTGAAATTATGTCTGTCTCAGTCTTCTCTGTGCTCAGAAAAGCACAGCTTAACTCCAGCTTCAGTACACTGTTGGCACCATGTAGGAGTTCAATAAATGTTTAACCTAACTAAATGGATGCGTCTCTCTCTTTAGCCTAGTTGCTGGGATAAACCCTCATTTGTATTTTTATCCGAGTATCCTGCAAACTTTGCTGTCAGGAAGTTCAATCTCAGATCTAATCCAACTGTGCACATGCCTTACTACTTTTTCTTTTTTTTTAAGTTTATTTATTTATTTTGAGAGAAAGAGAGTGAGCTCAGGGCAGCAGGGGAGGGGCAGAGAGAGAGAATTCCAAGAAGGCTCTGCAGGGTCAGCGCAGAACCTGACACAGGGCTCAAACTCGTGAGCTGTGAGATCATGGCCTGAGCTGAAACCAAGAGCCGGACACTTAACCGAGGGAGCCACCCAGGTGCCCCATCTTGCTACTTTTTCTAACCTCATGAGACTACAGCGGCTTACATCCTCGTTTGTATCACAGTAATAGTAGAAATCACTGCTATTACTCATCATTTCTTTCTACCAAGTCAGCTTCAGTTTTTTCAGGCTTAAATCAGGAATGAACTCTCAGAATCTCAGACCCAACAGTTTTTACTTAAAAAATTTTTTTTAACGTTTATTTTTTTTTTTGAGGCGGGGAGGGGCAGAGAGAAGGAGACAAAGAATCTGAAGAGGGTTCCAGGCTCTGAGCTGTCAGCACAGAGCCCGACACAGGGCTTGAACCCACAAACTATGAGATCATGACCTGAACGAAGTCGGATGCTTAACCCGAAGTTTTTACTTTTAACAGACGAACAGAAAAGGACTCTCCGCAAGCGTCAGCGAAGCATCTACTATGTGCCAGGCTCTGTATGATGGAGAATAGACAAACACCTACATCCTGCATTAAGAGATTTTCAGTCTAGAATAGGCAATAGTGGGGGTACTTAATTTAACTAATCAAAAGCAACACCCTCCTTGCTTTGTGGTCCCTTGGTAAGAATCATGAGCTTTTGAGAACATGGAAACATTCGGAGTGCTTAAAAAAAAAAAACCAAACAAAGTTTCGAAGTCCTGAGCAGGTCGTGAAAAAACTAGTGGCCCAATCAGGGAGCATGTTGGGGACTTGCTGGAGAGAGCCCCTTAAAGGATAAGTGCCATGTGGATACTGACACTGAGAAAAAAAAAACTTCATTTGCATTTTCACTGCTGGGCAGAAGCAGGCCTCCAGTGACCTGGCAGGAGCTGTGGGTGGCCACCCCCCAGAACTGGCAGGCTCCCTCCTTTCTGGCCAAGGAGCTCAGGGTCTGCGTGACTTGAGGCAAGTCATCTGGGGACATTTGGGATTCTGATCTAGCGAGCCAGTGGAGGCAGCACAGATAAGACCAGGACAGAAATCTGGCAGCCTAAGTTACATCTGCTTGGGCTGAGATTTTGGCTCTGGCTCCTGCTGGGGGCCTGGGGCGGGAGACCGGGGAGGCTGCGCTTGAAGCTGGTGACAGCAGGTGGCGCAGGAGAGCAGAAACCCACCTTCAGTGGGGCCCGCAGAGAAACAGGGTTATTCATTCTGCCCCCAAAGAGAGGCACTAGGGCCAAGAACGGCAAAGGAGACCAGGCTCTCTGCAAGGTGCCGAAAAAGGCACATTTCCCAGATGGAGCGTAGAGCCAGATGTGGGCATTTCGCAGGTAAAGCAAAGCCAAGATAGGTCCTCAGAAGTCTGAGTCAAATCCTTGGATGGCTAGCACATTGAGGAAATCCACAAAGAAAAGGAAAGAGAAAAACAACGTACAATATTAACTTCAGGGGCAAGATAAACACTCCTAGAGTTAAAAGGCTCTAACCACTCAGTACCCTTAGCTGCTCCGCAAAATACAATTCCCCAAATAGCCTCCCCCACCACCAACAAAATGAAAAACAACAAAACAACCACTTATTCTGGCTGGTAAAGCTTTGGAAAGCAGCATTTTGCTTTGTTTATTTATTTTGTGAGAGAGAGAGAGAGATAGTAGGGGAGGGGCAGAGAGAGAGGGGGAGAGAGAAAGAGTCGCAAGCAGGCTCTGCGCTGTCAGCACTGAGCCCAATGCAGGGCTGGGACCCATGAACCATGAGATCCTGACCTGAGGAGAAATCAAGAGTCAGACACTTCACTGACTGAGCCACCCAGGTGCCCCTGGAAAGCAGCATTTCTTTTTTAACAAAAAGGACATTTATTTACATCTCAAAGCTACTAGGAGAAGCCACCTTTTTGATGTTCTTATCTCTGGGTGAGCTCGCCTCTGAATCAGTTGTGGGAAGAGGGCAGCCAGAAAGTTTCCTTTCGCATATCAGTTTCTGTGCCCTGAAGGGCAGAAAGCATGGTTCTACTTATCTGTGTACACAGAGCCCTGAGTTGAAGAACTGTAAGCAGTCGAGGACCCTAAGCTCAGGGATAAAAGTATCACACACAAGATACAGGATAACCTTTCCTCTAAACGCTAACATTCAAAGGCAGTAGACTGCTGAGTCGTGCAGTAGAGAATTCACTTCACACACTTAAGCAGTGTGGGTTGGCTTGAGGATAAATCTTAGAGAATGTGACAAATTGGACTTCATTTTCCTTTTGGTTTACTTTCATGTTGTTACTTCTCTTGTGTGGAAACAATCCTAGATACTCACGGTCTGATGTTGTGTACATCAGTTCTCTGTGTTTCCTTAAGTACATACACATACACCCAGATTTTGTCTTGGTTGAAAACTTGTGCAAACATTTGATGTGTTTGTTTTCAGTCTTCTGAAAAAGCGGGACCTGCTCAACTAGGTCCACTGTTGGCTGCATGGCTCAATGAAGACAGTGGATATGAGTCTGGGGTCTGTCCCATGACCTACCGCCTGCAACTTGACGCCCACATCACAGATGTCTCAACAACAGAAAGGAGAAGAGCGAGGGGAATCAGGCTCCAGTCAAGGTCCAGGAAAGCACAGAGCAAGGAAGGATGAATGGCCCTTGGGTGGGACCCAGAAGGGCGTCACGGAAGTGGATACTGGTGTTGTTTCTTCCCTATGTGCCTTTGGACATGTTTTATTCTGCCTGGAAAACCCTTCCTCAACTCTCACCATCTTCCTTCTCTGGGCAATTTCTGGTCTTCAGGAATCCATACTGATCTCATCTGATGCCCTCCCTGACCAGCACCTTGCGCCTGTGGCGTCCTCAGAAATCGTGTGAAAATCTCATTCCAAGTACATGACACAGAAATGAGGTTATCTCCACCCCCACCCTAATATTCACCCACCACTTTGTACATTCTTTCTTTTCTGCTTGTTAACGTTTTCCTGGATCCCGCTCTGTGCAGCTTCTTCCCAGGCAGGGTTGCCAGTTAAAAACAGAATGCCCAATTAAATTAGAATTTCAGATAAACAACAAATCATTTTCTTAGTGTAAGTATATCCCCAACCTTGCCTCACTCCTGAGAGAACAGACTTTATGCCTTGTCCCCCCCCCCCCGCCCCTGTGCCCTGGTTGGGGTGGGGGGGGCATTCAAAGCTGCAGGTGCACTTTCTCAGCCCTGACCTCTCTCCCTGATCCTCCAAGAAGAAAAGGGGGCACGCCTTGCACACACATCTATCTAGCATGCTAGAGGAGTAATCAAAGGTCAGTTTCAGATCCATTTTGTGCTTTTATACCCATGTCAGGTGCACTATTCTACAGAAATGAGGTGCCTCGGTTCAATATAAAAACACTTGCTCAATTATTTTTAAATAGGAGGGTTATCACTTACTTTTCATTGAAATGCGGCTTAATGAATTGCATGAACCGTATGACTATGACACTTGGAAATCTGTTAAATCCGTGTTTAATTTCATATTGTGGCAGGCTGGATGCAGTGACATTTACCTTCTCAGTTCCTGTTGGCTCTTTCACCCTCTTCTCTCTGGAAGAAGCACGGGCATTTGGCTGGCAAGGCCTGAATCTGCCGAAACACATCCAATTGCGTCAGACCTTGTCCATCCTCGTGAAACACCCTCGACGTTAACTTGCCCTATGTATTCCACATAGCAAATGGAACTTTAACAATGAAAACGGCAACATCTTGGATTCCTCTGACAAATCCCTTCCACCAAGATTAACATTCCTTCCACTTACATCCAGTCTGAAAAACTGGACAAAAAGTTGCAACAAAGATCATTTATAGCTGTGTTGCCCTAACCTTTCCACGTCATGACGCACACAGTAAATGATGGCAATGGCATAGGGGGGATAAGTTGGAAAGAATTTGGGAGGCTCTATTTGAGACATAGTGCGAAAATTAATGAAAAGTCGTTCATTATGTTTAAAATGATAAAATGTTATGGAAGGTGTTAAATGTGGGCCTTTTAAAACATCTTCCAGAAAAATAAATCACTTTCCATTTAACAACACCTGATTTTTAAGATGTAAAGATTAAAATCACAGATGCTTCCTATGTTATTAGAAAATAATATAAAATATAAGAGCAAATTAAATTAAAATTAAAAAGCCTAACATTTTACACTGCAGGCAATGCAAAGAAGATCAATGATGACAACCCAATCAAGACTACAATGTAATTGAACTAATACCAGGACTTTTTTTTTTTTAGATACCAGTACATTTTAAAGTGTATTGTTCATAGCTGTCACAGAACACTCAGGTGGTAGAGACTATTCAAAGACTTTCAGGCACTCAAAAAGTCATTAGAGGAGTCCAGAAGATTATAGATGAAGCCACACAATGAGTGTTCAAATAGACTTGAAGATGTCTAAATGCTATCAAAATTGCTTTTATGTATGTTACCACTATGCGAAACTTACCAGCCACCCACATGTCGGAAACCCCTACAAACTACCCCAGTCTCCGCAGGCCTGCCCTAGTGCCCCTGGGAAGTTCTGCCGTCCGATTCTGGTCCATTCCTAGCCCGCAGTCAATGCAACAAACACACTCAGAATGAATGGGGGGAGGGGCGCGACTGGCGGGGTGCAGGCTGTTAAATATCCAACTCTTGGTCTTGGCTCGTGTCATGATCTCATGGTTTGGGAGTTCAAGCTCTGCATCAGGCTCTGTGCTGATCGTGTGGAGCCTGCCTGGGATTCTGTCTCTCCTTTTCTCTGCCCCTCCCCTGCTTGTGCTCAGTTCATGCAGGCTCTCTCTCTCTCTCAAAACAAACAAACAAACAAACAAACAAATAATTTTTTTAATGAATGGGTACCAAAGAAGAGAACTATTTTTATCTCTGAATTAAACGAAAATCTTCCCAACACACCAAGGGCTGCGGAACACGGAGGTAAATCACCCACACCGGGTGTGGTGGGTACACTCCGCCAGCCAGGCTTGGTGTGTGGAATGGACCAGTGCGTCCCTTCTATCCAAGCACGTATCTGGGGCAACTGTGGACACCAATCCCGGGGGTGGGCGCCGGAAGGCAGAGAAAAATGCAAAAAACCTTGCTCCTATTTAGGAACCGCTGACAGTACGGAGAGTGGGCCCAAAGCTGCAGGGATAACTCTGGCTTACCTGAGTCACATCCACGATGGGGTTCACTAATGTTTCACATTCAGCAATTCTTCCCCACCCATCCTCAATTTCTGCGACAACCAGACATATGATTGTACCAAGCATCTGGCTGCCTTTATCCGGAATAATTCTCTTTTCTCCCAGAGCTTCCCTTAAGTTTGACTCTTGAAAGTGTTTTTCTCCTACTGAAAAGTATGCCACTTTTCCCTTCTCACTCTCAGCTACCCCAGATGGTTTTGGAGCTTGGAAAGAAGGGCACAACACCACCAGTCACCACTGAGTGACTATATTCCTACATGCCTGGAATGCAAAACCCAGAGGATTGGAAAGCTGGGTTGAAAATGAACCTGACGGGTTTTTTTTTTCTGGGGGGGGCACGGCGGGTAGTGAGTTTTTCTCTATTCATCCCACTTCCTAAGACTCCACAGGGTGTCCTCAAGCAGATGACTTTGAAATTGTCAGCCAAGCCAGTGCCCCTTGAGCGCCTGTCTCCGTCAGTCCCATCCCAGGAAGGATCCCAGTATTGAGCCACGTGGTTTTCTCGATTCTGTCATGGATGGCTCACCCACCAGGGAGCCCCGTCTGAGCCCCCAGCAGCACAAAATTAACTAATGTGCATAAATTAGCACCAAATGTCTACTCTGTGGAGAAATGCCAAAACCATTCTTTCCCACAACAGATAACTAACCGTTCCCCAGTCCCCATCAGCCTTTTTTCTTTAGCAACGACCTGTACCTTGCCCCATCTTGTGGTCAGTTTTACGGTCTATCAGATGATTTCAAATCCATTGCCTCATCGGACCTCTGACATGTGGGCAAGCCAGCAATGCACAGGTTTTATTTCCATTTTATCAATGAAAAAAATAAAGCCCAGAGGAGTTCAACGGCCAGCCCAAGCCACACAGCTAAAAGGTGAAGGGGCAGCTGTTGAAACAAGGTCTTCTGACTCAGGTCATGACCATGTGGTTCATGAGTTCAAGCCCCACGTTGGGCTCTGTGCTGACTGCCTGGAGCCTGGAGCCTCCTTCGGATTCTGTGTCTCCCTCTCTCTCTGCCCCTCCCCTGCGCGCTCTCTCTCTCTCTCTCTCTCTCTCTCTCTCTCTCAAAAATAAGTAAATATTTAAAAGGGGGGGAACTAATGTTGAAGGAGCCATCATGTCCCTTCGCTGTCCACCTCCAGCTTGCAACCTACATTCACCCGATGTCTCTGATAAAAGTCCCATAAGCATCTGAGTCACCTCTATGCACAGTTGATTCTAAGATACACAGACATACTTGTATAAAATGTATGGTCATCTCAGTATTGAAAACTCCTTACCACATTTGTATTCCATGAGGTTCTTCTCCATGAAGCAGAGGCCCAGTATCTATTGGCTGAGTGTATAAATTAAAGCTTATCTTTCTCATCCTTTCTACATCTCCAAATGGCCCTCTATCACAGCCGGTCCCATCCCCTTGCCACCCCACCAACCACGCTGGGGCAGAAGGATGACCGATGCAACTAAATAGATCAGAATCAGACATAAACCAAACAGGAGTTCCTATTCTCCTGAGCACAGTCTACAAATTCTAGCTGCAGAGATGACTGGGGTAAATGTTTTAATCCTTTGGGACCGATAATCCTTTGAAAGGGCTATTCAGATCTCACTTTATAAGTGGTGGGCTCTTGGCCAGATATCTGCTGCATGATGCAAGCTCCCCACATCCCCTCCGAGGCTATGCTCATTGTTTACCTACTTAGTGAGCCCTTCCCTCATCACCCTAAATTGTAGCCCATCCTTCCCCCCAGCCAACTCCATCATTCTAGATCCTCCTTACCCTACTTTGTTTTTTTTCCATAGGATATACCTCTTTGTAGCATATCATAAAATCTGGTTATTTATTATGTTTATAGGTATTTTCTAAGTTAGCTTTGCTATGGTACAGATTTCTTTTTCATTTTTATTTAATTTTTTAATGTTTTTATTTATTTTTTGAGAGAGAGAGAGAGAGACAGAGCACAAGTTGGGGAGGGGCAGAGAGAGAGAGGGAGACACAGAATCCGAAGCAGGCTCCAGGCTCTGAGCGGTCATCCCAGAGCCTGACGCAGGGCTCAAACTCATGAACTGCGAGATCATGACCTGAGCCGAAGTCGGACGCTCAACTGACTGAGCCTCCCAGGCATCCCAGATATTTGTCTTTTTAAATTCATTGATGTATTCTGCACACTGAGAATACTACCAGGAATATACAGTAAGTTGAACATAGTAACTATTTACCTGATTAAAGGAATAAATGAATGGTGAGCACTTAGTATTGGTCAAATGACTAAGGAGCCAAGACACCTCACTTTCTCTAAGCTATCCCATGAATAGATTCCATTTATTATATGCCTCCTGTATGCTACGCCTAGAGACCTAAGTGATCTTATTAAATTAGCCCTCAAATCCTTTGGAATAGATAATCGAATTCCCTATTACAGATGAAGATATACAGGCTCAGAGAAATTAACTAATGAGCCAAAGATCACACCACAGGCCAGTGGCAGAGGCAGAATTTGAACTCAGTTCCATTCAACCCCCAAACCTTGGGTTCTTTTATCCCACTGCTACTACTCAATGCAATCACACAGGTATGAGCCACCTAGAAATACACAGTCTCTATAAATGAAGTACTGTCCCATATGAAATAGGCAAGTCCTAATCATCGTAGTTAATATTATTTTCCCATTAGACTCAGGTTAGACTCAAAAGCATCCCATTCCCTGAGATGTGGTAGATATTTCCTCTACTGTTCTAGAGCCCGACAGCAATGCCTGTTGCTGAACCAAGTCTGGTGATTTGCATTTCTAATCATTCAGGAATTCAATTAGTATCATGGCCTGAATCAGGTGCACTGCAATACAGCTGATGTCACTAGAGCTTAGTTAATTAGAAGGAGAAAAAAGTTTTTACAGTCGGAATATGTCTCCACTGGTATAAAGGTGAAGGGTCTCAGGGCGTTGTGGAAGAGGAAAGAAACTAACTTAAAATCTAGATTCTGTGATTAAACACTTAAAAAACACATTGACTGGGAAAGATTTTTAAAACTGTAATATCACTAAAAAATATGAAGGTAACAAAATGCCAATTTCAACCATTTTTATAGGTCTCTTGAGGTGTAATTTACACATCCTAGCATTTACCCATTATAACTGTACAATCCAACGATGATTTGTAAATGTATAGAATTGGGCAACTATCATCGCAATCCAGTCTGAAAACATTTCAGTCACTTCCCAAAATTGCCTCAAGCCTGTCTGCAGTCAGCATCTGCTCCTACCCCTACCCCCAAACCCAGGCAACCACTACTCTGATTTCTGTATCTACAAATTACCTTTCCTAGACCTTTCATATACATGGAATCATATATTATGAGTACTTTTGCATCTGTCTTCCCTCACTTAGCATGTTTCTGAGGTTCATCTGTGTGGTAGCATGCACCAGCATTCCATTTCTCTGTATCATTGAATAGTAGCTCATTGTGTGGACATACCCCATTTTGTCTATCCACCAATCCACGGACATTCGGATTGTTTCCACTTTTTGGCTATTCATAAACGCTACTGGGAACATTCATGCATAAGTCTTTACATGGACACGGAATTCATTTCTCCTGGGTATGAAACTGATTAAAGCCATATACTGAGTTTCCATTTAACATATGAAGAAACTACCACACTGCTTTCCAAGTGGCTGTTCCATTTTACATTCCCACCTGCAATCCAGGAGGGCAACCACTGACTTTGCAAGTCTTCAACTTTTTACGTTTGATCCTTGAACTGTAATCTTTGAAAGAAAACTGGGAAATAACGACATCACATTGTAGACCAAGACAAGAAATGATGGGAAATTAATTGAAATAAATGAGGTTTAGATAAGAGAAAGGATTTGTAGCAGGCAAGTATTCTCAGGGATAGTATTTTCAGATTTCATTTGCTAGGAAATTAAATCAACCAATTAAATCAAATAACTCTCCAGAAAGATCAGTTACATTTGCCACATAGATTGCTCATTTACCCAAATTTACCCTGAGATTTATATAACAAAGACACTCGTTGATTCTCCCTGTCTTTTTTTTTAAATCTTTCGATCCCAGAGGGAAGGAGCATTCTGTGGGCTTTATCTAGTGTTAGTATTTATTAGTCAATCTGGATTGAACCCACTCACATACAGAAAACTCCAAGTTGTTTCATTTTTTTGTGTGATCTTTCAAACATGGGAAAAAGACCCAAGATATATATCACTGAAAGAAAGATGACACAGCCAACTCTTAAGCTGCAAATTTAGCTTGGGAATAAATGGAGGCTCCCTCGTGTACAATTCATGGGTTCATTCATTTACTCTGGAAAACATGAATATGAATATGTTTCAGATACCCAGAGTAGGAGGACATTGGCTGCGCCTTCAAGGAAGTGACAGACGTGTCAACAAATACTGCAGTGGAGGGTTATAAGTGCTTTCATCAAAGTTACTACAATTGGAGGGAGTGGCAGGTGGCACAAAGTTGGGAATAGGTTAGGTAAGTCATCACGAAGAGGTGATTCTTCAGCTCTTGTGTTAACGATGAGTAGGTATTTTCCAGAGAGTAGGGTGAGGGGAGGTCATTCCAGCAAGATGCTAGAACAGGAGCAGAGGCCTGGGGCTGTGACACAGCCGAGCGCGTTCCGAGAACCGCAAAAGCTTCCAGATGGTTCAGCATGCAAGTGGCATCTGAGCGCGGGAGGCAGGAGACAGGGCTGGCGAGAGCTTTGCTTGTCTTAGTAAAGAGGCTAAGCTTTGGGACCTGTTGTAGGATGTTACGAAGGATCTGACACTATCAGATCTGAATTTTGTTTAGTGTATATTTATTATAGTAAAGAGGATAACTCAGAGACCAGTTAAGAGACTATTGTAGTAGCCAGGCTGAGCATATGAACTTAGGCAGCAGAGAGAAGGAACCAGAAGGCCGGGGGTCAAGAAGGTACCATCTACCACAGTGGTTTGGTGTGGATCACCATGATCTGAGGCCCATGATAAAATGAAAACTTCCCGCATCCTATCGGCACGATTTATAGGACTGGACTTTGGGCTAGGAATCCTCATTTGTGTAAACACTCTGGGTGATTCTACTGCAGGCTAACGGGGGATACCTCTCTGGAAAGTGTACAGACTAGCCATAGAGAGGAGCCTTGTGCAGATCCACTGATCCTAGAGCTACTACTGAAAACAGCGCGACCAGGGGGTGGTTCTTGGAGTAAACAGACTGGTAAATGTTGGGTGACTGTTGCCACTGGCCTATGCCCAATTGGCCCCTCACCTCAGACTGGCCAACTGTGAGAAAGAAACCTGTACGTCAAAGAAAACCAAATTAAAATTAGTCAACAGAGGCACCTGGATTTAATCAAAGTCTACTGGCTCATGGAGAAGATTCCAATGAGGCCAACTCACATTCATCTAAAAGGAATTTTATCTATCCCACCACACAGGTAGATAAGCTCGCATTTCTAGGAATCAGCTCTGGGCACAAAAATTTCTAGTCTTCCTTCAAGCACTCTCTGTCCCTTTCTCTCATCTATGTGTCTATGAGAGAGATCTCAGTGTTCTCTTTTATACCACCAACTCCAAAAGAGGAGAAATCATGTTCGTCAAAAGTCATTTCGCCTTGGCATGCCTCTGGAAAACAGGCCCAAAAGAAATGCTTTGTGTTGATGAAGTTGCAGATATGTAGATGTTTTATTTGCATATTGCTATAAGATGCTGAATATACAATTTCTGTATTATGCCAATCTAAGAGAGCGGGGACTGTTCGGCATTTTGTTTTGCACAATTATCTGTAAGTGCAAAACACATCAGAGTAATAAATTAAACATTTGGATTAAGTGATGTGGCACCCTATGAGTATACTTCACTGTTACATGGTTAAGTGCACCACATAATGTCCTTATTAAACTTCTACATTTGCGTCAATCCTAATAAAACCTGGAGAGTCTAGGGGTGCCCAGGTGGCTCAGTCGGTGAAGCATCCGACTTTGGCTCAGGTCGTGATCTTGTGGGTCCATGAGTTTGAGCCCCGCGTCGGGCTCTGTGCTGACAGCTCAGAGCCTGGAGTCTGTTTCAGATTCTGTGTCTCCCTCTCTCTCTCTGCCCCTCCCCCACCCACACTTTCTCTGTCTCTCTCAAAAATAAACATTAGGGGCATCTGGGTGGCTCAGTTGGTGAAGGGTCCGACTTCAGCTCATGTCATGATCTCACGGTCCATGGGTTCGAGCCCCGCATCAGGCTCTGTGCTGACAGCTCGGAGCCTGGAGCCTGCTTCAGAGTCTGTGTTTCCTCTCTCTTTGCCCCTCCCCTGTTCGTATTCTGTCTCTTTCAAAAATACATAAAAAATTTAAAAATAGAGAAAACTTAAAAATAAACATTAAAAATAAATTAATTAGTTAAAAAAAAAACCTGGCAAGTCTATACCTGCTCAGATTTTTATTGTGTCCCCCAACCAGAAGTATAAAGACCGAGACTAATAAAATAGCCCACATTTATCTCTTGTTTCACGCCAGGATGGTAACTATTGCTTCACCTGAAAGAGTTCACTGAAGGCACACAGTGACCTTAAGCAGTTGACGCTCTTCTTGGCCCCATTTTACAGAGAAAACCAGTGCTTCAAACAGTGAAGTAGACAAGGTCAAGGCCACATGGCAAATAATTAAGGAGCAGGGATTTCTAACTTCAGTCTACCTGAGTGGGCTCTGAAAGTGATGGCATATTGTTTCCCAAGGTTCTATTCTATATAAGCAATGGGAGAAATGGATTTGATGTGATGGAAAATGAAGACCAAACCTGGAGTGGGAAAGAAATCCTACGTCACAATGGGCTTCTCTGGAATCACCAGCTGGGCATTTATGGCACCTCTCTTCCAGGGGTGTGATGGTCGGTGATTGACCTGCCATTCTTCATCAAGAAAGAAGTCCTGATTTGTAGCATTTGCAGATTTCCCTGGTATGAATACTCTCACCAACCTACCATTACTAAAGGTAGAGTTAGGAAGAGGTTATGGGTGCATCGTGCCTGTTCCCTACTAAAGACCACATTTCCCATGGTCTCTGGACAGGCCCTGGAAACCTTGGACCAAGGAGAAGATACGTGTTCTGTTTTGTGGGAGGCCCCACTATAGGGTAGACAGGGGTGTTCCGCCATCTACACCAGGGTGGTGGGATGCAAGTACCACCTGGCTATTTTTAATTAAAAAGTGATGACAGCTGAATATATTCCCTGACTCTGCAGCTAATAGCTTCCTGACCTAGACCTCACTTGCTAGATCCACTCCTGAAACCAGACTGCGTGAGTCCCTACGGGGCTTCTATTATTGGCTGGCCGTCTCAACAGATGCAGGTCTAACCAAATCCATGTCTAATATAAGCATGCAAATGGGAAGATAAAAGGGAAAACGCTTAAGTGCTGAATCACAATCCACAGAGGGAGAAGTGGGTAGAAGCAGCTGTCTGGGAGGACACCAGAGGTCATTGTCATTGAGTTCCACGGCAGCACAGGAAATTCTGTCCAGCCATCATTTACAGCTGTTATCTTTTATATATTCGTGTCTCACATTCGAAATATCTGATTGGCTGTCCTGTTAACAAAGGCAGTGTGTGTGTTGGTTATGGTTTTTGCAGTCACACAAATCTGGAGTGTTTAATCTGCTTCTGGTACCGTTTAATCCTTGCTATTATTATGCCCCTCTTACAGCTGAGGAAACTGAGTCACAAAGGTGTAAATGATAGGGCCTGAACCCCTTACCAAGAGAATTTAGATTGTTCCTCTTTCCTACCATCCACTCTCCTCTTCCTGCTTCAACATTCATACTTGTCTCTTTTTTTTAATGTTTTTAACATTTATTTATTTTTGAGAGAGAGCATGAGTGGAGGAAGGGCAGAGAGAGAAGGACGCACAGAATCCGAAGCAGGCTCCAGGCTCCAAGCTGTCAGCACAGAGCCCAATGCAGGGCTTGAACTCATGAACCGTGAGATCATGACCTGAGCCAAAGTCAGACACTTAACCGACTGAGCCACCCAGGCGCCTCTCACACTTGTCTCTTCTCCTGAGAGTTTGCCAGCAATGTTACCTCAACCTGGAATGATGCTCCCTCTCTCTACCTCCACCCCTTCAACCGATCCCAACTGTAGCCATTCTTTAAGGTTCTAATCAAGTCCCAACTTTCCTGTAATGTTTTCTTGGGCGATTCTAACCCAGGTAGCAGTCCCGTTCATCTTATACTTCCTGGCCGGATAAAATTGGCATTCACTTTTCCTTTCCTCAGCTGCTTCCTGTTACATAACTCGTTTGGCTAAAATGTAAATTGTCACGGGCAGAAACTGTGTGTAGACTTCACAATGCTGAGCTCTAGCGAGATGCTCACTTTTTAAAAACTGATTAACAGCACTGTGTCCAGAGGTGTACTGATGGAACGAAGCTCTGAGCGCTCTAGAATCGAAAGGAAGATCTGACATTTTTGGTAAGCCCTAAGCCAGGCATAGTACACACATGATTTTATTAAACCTATATGGCTGCTATCGTGCCTTGCATTTTACAGAATTAAAAAAAAAATTTTTTTTACATTTATTTTTGAGAGACAGAGAGAGATAGAGTATGAACAGGGGAGGGGCAGAGAGAGAAAGAGACATAGAATCTGAAGCAGGCTCCAGGCTCTGAGCTGTCAGCACAGAGCCCGACACAGGGCTCGAACCCACGAACCGCGAGATCATGACCTAAGCCGAAGTCGGACGCTCAACCGACTGAGCCACCCAGGCGGCCCTACAGAATTTTTAAAAAATGCCCAGAGAAGCTAAGAAATTTGCTACCACCACATTGCTCGACAGCAATGAAGCTGCAACTTAAAACTAGACCAGTCTCAGTCCAAAGTCTGTATCATGCTGCCCTGTAGGTCATCGTGTCCATTCCAGTGCCTCTGTGAGACAATACACCTTCCCCAACTCCAGCAGATGGCTCTTGTCTCAGACTCAGAAAATAAGGCTGAAGCCTCACTTTTTTAAGTCAGTAGGATGGTGGAAACTTTTTTGTGTTGTCAGTAGGAAGGTAGAAAACAGCTGGATACCATTTCCTAGACAAGCCTCCTCCTCGGACCCGCAAATTCCTCTGATGACATTTCAACTTCATTTTCTCGAGCATAAGATAGAGCCGCAATGCTTCTGAGAGTGAAGGTTGTCCTAACCACTGGGCTTTCCAACCCAGAACTAGAACCATCAGCAGGGAACAGGAGTGAGAGCCACCAGCAGGACTGGATAATTGTGGACAGATGCTCCTGGATCAAAAAGATTCATGCTGAAGCCAGCCGTGAGGGCAAAGAACCGAAGTTCATGGAGGAAAGGATTATGTTGTGAATGAAGGCACCCTCCCAGTTCCCTGGCATCACCATGTGCCTCAAAATAAGCTCAGAGCCAGGATATGGAGGGGGGTGCGCAGAAAGGAGTCAAGTAAACCACTGCAGCTCCTAATCTGGGGACACCATGGATTGGCAGGCAGCCCCCATGGCCCAGCACCTGGGGAATAAGGGCAGCTGCTCAGGAAAGGTAAAAACACAGTGGAGACTGGAAGAGAGGCGCCTCTCGAATGAGAACGTTAAATGTCTGGAACCCGGTGGCAAAGCAAGGCACTGCAAAATGTCACGCTGAACACAGGAAAGCTTTCCTGGGCCCTGGATGTGAAGGCCACGAACAATGAAAGGGGGAGCCTGGGGGGGTGGGCAGATAACATGGACACTGACGCCTGCACTAGCAGGGTGCACGCCTTCTGCAGTTCTTACAGGAAGCCAAAGAAACAACAGTCCGGCAGCGGCCCATCCTCCGGCCACACCTCCTTCCCCATCCACATGTTGGGGCATGAAGGGCAGTGGTGGGCCCGGCTCCCTGCAAGGGATCAGGACGGTGCATCTCAGAACAAAGCCCGTGCCGTTCACCTGCAGCACAAAACTCGCTCTTCATGAGATGTGTGTTGGAGGTGGGGGTGGGGGGGACGCACACAGGAATGTTGTTCCTTCCTTCCATTAAAAGGGGATTATGGGCTGACGGACCAGGTAAGCAGTGTGATCTGTGAACAGACATTGGGCCTCTGGAAGCGGGGCTGTGGTTTAAACAAAAGCCTTAAGAGACACAATCAGCAACCGTTCACTCCGGCACGGTGGTAAAGCGTGATGTCTGTGTTTGTGCGTGCGTGCAAGGGTGTGTGCAATATTTTCTGCTGTTGCTAAGATGGTTTCCCCCCCTCACTGGCCTCTCGCCCAATCAAAAGGTAGCTGCTTCTCATTGGTCGCCTGGCTTAATCGAATGACCATGACGAGCTGGAGTTGAGCCCACCTCATTGGTTTATTCCTATGGCCCATTGTCAGGGGAGAGCAAATCAGACGCCTAATCAATATTTTGTGAAGTGGCACTAGACTCCTGGCGAAATTTGCATTAAATTCCTCCCTGTCTGTGCCTTTGCACTCAGATAGCATCATATTAACTTCGGAGGTAGAGAGAGAGGCAAACAATCAAACACTGTCATCCTTCAGCCATTTTGGATGTTTTCCTGACTCTTGGCAAAAATTTCACGATGACAAACATGCAACAGGGGAATTAGTTATAAACAAGATGTAAATCTCCTGTGCAGAAACAAAACGTAGTGTAACTAGGCTACATTAGTGGTGTCCCTTCTAGATGCAAACTGAATCTTTCCTCTCTCCCTCCATGGTGCCCTCCCTCCCTCCCTCCCTCAAGTCACCCAACAGATGTTTATTGAACACCTACTCTGCATCATGTTTTCTTAGTGCCAAGCATGAACTGTTTCCTTACTGGGCCACAACAAAGCAAAGCAGGGCATGAGAGGACCAGGGGGTCACCACACTCTATAAACTGTCTCTCAAGAAAACTGGGCTCTGATCATCACTCATGGAATGAGGTGGCAGAAGACACAGATTCAGAAGCAAATGTTGGTCTGGTGACCAGAATTCTACATAAATCTCAGATAAAACGTGGATGCATGGTGACCTTGAGGAAGAGAAAAATTTGTGGTATTGGGGCGCCTGGGTGGCTTAGTCGGTTGAGCATCTGACTATAGGTTTTGGCTCAGATCATGATCTCACAGTTTCATGGGTTCAGGCCCCCGCCTTGGGTTCTGTGCTGGCAGTGTGGAGCCTGCTTGGGTTCTCTCTCTCTCTCTCTCCCTCTCTCTCTCTCTCTGCCCCTCCCCCACTCATGCTGTCTCTGTCTCTCTCAAAATAAATAATAAAAACTTAAAAAAATATTTTAATATAATAAAAAATGTGTGGTGTTAATAAGATTCCTCTCAAAGAGAAAATAGAAGCAACCAGAAAAATTTCTGTAGAGGTTGCCCTCTCCAACCTCGTAGCAGCTCACCCATGTCTGTGTTCCATCCTGCTATAAGGAACAAAAAAATTGTATTTCCATCAAACCAAGCCTTTTATTTATGTGCTAATCCCATCCCCCTTCACCCAGCTCAAGGATTCCTATAATCCTCACCTCATTCTCTTACATCATCGATTTTTCAAATCACCCCTCTCTTCTGGTCATTTCAACATCATGAAAATATGCTGCAATACCCCCTTCTTAAAAAAAAGAAGATAATAAAGAAAGACACCTCTTTACGGATCCAGGCTGATGTTCAACTAAAACACACTGGCACTACCATGAGGACTGATAAAGTACTGAGACATTCCTGGGCCTGTCAGGAAGTAACCGGTACCCTGAGCTTCCTAAGTATCCCCTCTCCCATTTTTTTTTCAATCCAACGCCTCCCCTGGGACCTCGTGGACATTCCACAATCCAGCAACCAAAGCATTAAAATCTGATCAGCAGGGCCCTCCAAGACCATGCTCCAGACCTACAGCCAGCATCTAATCTGCCTCAGCAATGCCTGGGCCATAGGTAGGGTCCTTGCTTACACCTTACATTTTCAAGTCATTACCCCCTGCCCCATTACTTTCCTCCCCTTTTTTACAAAACCTTTGTAAAAGATGTCTGTTTTCGCTCTCTTTATATCTCGTCCTGTTTTCTTTTGAACACAATCCAATCAGGGGTCACCTTTCCAATGTTTCCAGTATCACTGTTTTTGTCAGGGTTATCAATAAGCCTTCACTTTGCCGAATCTGAAGATCAACCTTCAGTCCTCATCTTATTTGGCTTATTGGCAGCGTTTGACACGGCCAACCACTTCCTCTTCCTCCCCCAACATCTTTACTTTTTTCTCTTTCTTGTCTCTGAGACACCAATCTCTCTTTGAGTTCTCCTCCTTCTTATCCGTCTCCTCCAGTCCTCCTGTGCTGAATCCTTCTCATCTTCTTGACCTCTAAACATTGCAGCATTTGAAGGCTCGCACTTGGACCTCATCTCCTTTTCTCTCTATGTCCACTTTCTGGTGATCTCTTCCAGTCACCTAACACCAAATACCATCCCGTGCCAACGATACTCCAATTCCTATCTCCTGCTTCAAGTCTCCCCTGAAATCTAGATTCAAATATCGGGTATTTAATAAAAGTCTCAAATTCAAGTCACATAAAATTATGTCCCTAATCATCCCCTCCAAAGTTTTCCACTGCCCTAGTCTTCTTCATCTCAGTAAGTGGTGACATCATTTTTCTCATGGCTCAGTCCCCAAACCCTTGGACTAGGGCTTGATTCTTCTCTTCTTCTCACACCACGCTACAATCCACCAGCAAACTCTGTCATGTCTTCTTGGATCCAGAATCCAATCATTTCTCACCACCTCCCACCACAGCCATTCAAGCCCAAATCACTATAATGTCACCCTTTTATTATCACAAGGTCCATCCAAAGGCCTCCCTGCCTTCACCTTTGCCCCCTTAACCATCTGTCCTCCCCATAAGGCAGAATAAGTCCCTTCAAGTATAGTCAGTTCATGATACTCCTCTGCTCAAAGTTTTGAGATGGCTTCCATATCCTCCAGAATACAACTCAGAGTCTATATGCTATTCCTAGGCACTGAAAGGCACAGTTAACTATGACATAGGTTTTGCACTCAAGGAGCCCACTGTTTATTAGTTAGATTCCAGCTTGACATTCCTGTATGACCACCTTGGATATATCTTGTTAATCACAAGAAAGACTGGATGAGAATATGAATGATTTAGTATATAAGTCTAAAAACAAACAAAAGCAATTTGTGTATAGCTGAAATCTCACTGGTCAGTTACAAACTAAAACATTTTATTTAAGGGCAACATGTCCCCTTCATATGCATTAAAATGATTTCATTTTGTCTTCACTGACATCCTCAGCTGACGTTAAATCATATCTAATTTCCAACATACATAGCAAGCACTCAAAATTCCTGGGGAATAAATTAATGCTCAGGAAATGAACTTATTTCTTACCTGTGATGATGGCAAGGAGAACCAGGAACTGAATATCTACTCTATAAGGTCTGGTATTTCATTCATTTAAAGTACCTTTTTTTTCTTATTTTTTTTATAATTTTATAGTTTATTGTCAGGTCGGTTTCCATATAACACTCAGTGCTCTTCACCACAAGTGACCTCCACCATGACCATCACCCGATTTTTTTAAGTTTATTCATTTATTTTGAGAGAGAGAGAGAGAGCACAAGTGGGGGAAGAACAGAGAAAGAGAGGGAGAGCGAGAGAAACTCAAGGAAGCCAGCATGGAGCCTGATACAGGGCTCAAACCCACGACCCATGGATACCACGCCTTGAGCTGAAACCAAGAGTCAGACACATAACCGACTGAGCCAACCAGGTGCCCCTCAACTTTATTATTTCTAATTTAAAGGTTGAGCCACAGTTGTGTGGCTCAGAAAAGTTGAATTCCTTTCTCAAAGTATCCTAATAAGTGACAGAATTTCAGACTTGAACAGTTGTCTGCATGGCTTCAACACCGGTGCCTTTGCCATTGCCATCTTATGATGACCTATCCCTGTGATTTTTTTTTTTTGTAACAACTGATAACCAATTTATTCAAAAAGTTGATTTAAGTGTCTGCAATGGTGACTTCAACCTTGACTCCTGGCTCAATACTGATGGAAGCAATCTGCTTAACAGTCTCAGAAGGACTGTGCGAATCAAGGAGTCACTTGTGGATCCTCACCTGAAAATGATCCCAAGTCTTAGAACCTTCACTATGAAGAGTTTTTCTTGTAGTGATTCTCAGAGTCTTGGTAGCATCTGAACTGGTCCTTTCACTATGAGATTCTTTTCCTTGTGCCTCTGAGCAGGTCAGCACATACCTTCTCCAATGATTATATGTTGCAGCTGGTTAGAGTAATTCTAATTTGGTGAGTCACCACCTCTGGCTCCCCGGGTAGCTTCCCACTGTCTTTAAAAGTGTGTTCCTTGGCCAGATTGAAGAGTGATGAGTCAGGAGCTGGAGTGGGGCATCCAGAGCTCCACTCTAGGCTGCAACCATGCCTTCTTCAAAGAGTCTCTATGACACTTTTAATATTATAATGCTCCAATCCATTACTATCTGCAAGACCTCCAAGATCACTGAAGCTTGAGAGGCAGAGCATCTGTCCTTCGTCTATGGAAAGGTATGCTAAGCTCCACGGAAGCTCAAGGTCAAGTAAGGAGATGGAAAGTGCAGTCTCTTGCTTTCTTCTCTCAGTACCTCCTTATTGGCGTCTCATGCTATCTTGCCCATAATTTTCTTAGTTAAGTAAAATGGATGATTGACACTTTGAGTTCCAGAACAGATTTCCTAGTCTATAGTCTCACATATTTCATAGTTTATTAATCACCTTTCTCATACACAATGCTTTAAAAACCAATTCCCCATCTTCTGGAAGGTAGGAATGTAATGCTATTTTCTGAAGATGCTCTCAAGCCCAGGGGAATCTGAGTCCAATTTATCAGTCTCCCGATGTCAAATGTTCAATCAGGTATTGGCTTGTAATGTGAAAAGACTAAACAGATTCAATATTTGTGCACATGAACTTGTATATTCTAACATAATCAAATGAAGAAAATATCCAATGGGATGAAAATCCCCTAGATTTCACAATATTTTTGAGACTCGAGTTTCTGTTAAGTAATCATGACTTACCCCTACTCACACACACAAAAAAGCCCCCTTTTGTCAGTAGTTTCGGTGTTGAAGGATCATTCTGTGGTCAAGGGCAAGAGCCAAAGAGGAGAAATCCTATTGAGGAAACAGAACAGTAGAAGAATGATGTGTAGCCTCCGTCCCAAAAAGCCTGACCTTCAAAGCCAGGTAAATACAAAGCCCCAGCTGGCTGAGTGAATCAAGATGAAAGTATCGTTATTAGAAGAAGCACAGCTTCATTTCAATTCTCCAAAGTAGAAAACACTAATTCATAGAAAGCTTTGTGATGGGGTCAATGCCATGGAATGAATAAATGAATGAATGATCATTCAGTCATTCAACAAGTATACCTGTTGTTTTCAAGTCACTGTTGTCAGTGTTACAAAGAGAAATCCTTTGTGAAATGTTCAATTGTAAGGACAAGTTGTATATAAATAGCACTTTGATTGAACTTTGCTCCTAGGCACTTTAGTACTTGTAAATCTGTTCAGCCTGCTGAAGGCAAACCCTCGTGGGAAAATCAGAGTTGGCAAAATACTAGTGGAGCAACAATCACTTTAGTACAGGCCACAGAGAGAATTTTGACACCTGAAAACATAATCAAGACAATGAAAATCGGTAAACCGCTTTTAAATGAATTACTAAGATTATAGGCTACTTAGAGGAAATATTTTGAGATAAAGACAAGTCTAGCGGTTGCTTTAGCTATGTAGCTCCAACTAACAGTCCGGGACCCCAAATAAATGCATTAAAAAATAGGTTAGTTGGTTTGGTTTATTGAAATTAATTTGGGAAACTGGTTTTTCAGAAATCAATCAATTTTCTTAAGATGAAGGATACCCTGGGGGTGCCTGGGTGGCTCAGTCAGTTGAGCGTCTGACTCTTGATTTCAGCTCACATCATGATCTCATGAACCATGAGATCAAGCCCCACATCAGGCTCTGTGCTGACAGGGTGGAGCCTGCTTCAGATTCTCTCTCTCTCCCTCTCTCTCTGCTCCTCCCCTGCTTGCACTCTCTCTCTCTCAAAATAAATAAGTATACTTTAAAAAAAGAGGAAGTATACCTCAGAAATACAATAGATGCTGTCACATTCATATAGTTAATGTGCTTGTTTTCTAAGTATTTTCCATGTGTGACGGGCTCATAGGATTCCTGAGGGCAACATTAGAGTTAACTTTTTTGGAGCCTTCTTATATTCTAGAATTTTACTAGTGTTTAGTCTAGAAAGAACTCTTCTAGAAAGTCTAAAGTCTAAATCTATGGCCTCACCAGTGGGAACACTTCTAGGGAATGGTAAAAAGTTACCATCACATCAAAAACCAAGGGCATGTGTATGTTCAGGAGCTCCCAACTTACAGGAGCCAGAGTTAGTAATTTTTTGGTAGATCCAGCCGGATCCTCCAAGCACCTCCATGAAGACTGTAGGGTTCTGCAGAGAACAGTTGGGACACCCCTGCCCTAGCCTATGTCCTCATTTCTCAGAGAGAGAAACTAAGGCCAAGAAAGACAAAATGCCTCGTCCAAAATCACACAACCAGCGATTGCTGAGTTAGAACTTGTTTGCTGATGCCCAAGATAGCACTTTTCTTTAACCTAGACTCCTCTTAATTTCAGAGCCTACTGCAGCCTCCCTACAGCAAAAATTTCCTCGCTATTTCAGGCAACCAGAGCAGGCCAGGTTGGGTCTGAGCCACCCAAGGCCATTTGTCAGTGCCAGTCTCCCACCAGGCAATGCCAACCCCAGCATCTGGTCCTGGTCCCTAGGACTTATGCTCTCATAATTAAAGAGCTGGCATATATAAACAAACTGTAACCTGAGCACCGCATGGTCAGTAAGTAGAGGTCAAGCATGGATGAAGACTGACTCACAAGGTAAAAAGGAGCCAGTTTCCTCATTTCCAGTCTTTTTTGTCTCTGGTGACAGGTACGTAAATATTGTAATTACTACAAAGAACCTTTTATAACTCTTAACCCAAAATATTCCTCACCCCCACAGCAAGTTTAACAAAACTTAATGCCATCCCACTTTGGCTAGGTGGGACTGTGTGTGGGCCAGGGGGTTGGGTTAGGGTTTGATTACTCAGTGAGACATGCCAGGGGCAGCATGGGGGGAAAACTCTTTGTGGCTCTTGGTGGAACACCAGGACAACCTTATTGGCTCAGACTATATAGGGCCGTATAGGACTTCACCAGCTCTCTTCCTGGGATGGGCACCATTCCCAAGAGGCCCCACCCTGACAAGACTTGAAAGGTCTGCAGCAGCAGCAGTGTAATCTGGGACCTGTGTCAGTTTTCCTCTTGTTGCAGTCAGGTCGTGCCCATTTTGATGCACTAACAAGTTGTATTTCCCTCTTTGTGAAACAGTCTAGACACGACTCAAACTGTGGTCCAGGGCATCTGCCTCATCTGGGAGCTTTGTGAAACAGGAGGGATCCCAAACCCCAACCCCAGACCGACTGAATCAGAACCCACAAGTTAGTAAGATCTCAGGGTGATGGGTGTGCACCCTAAATTTAGGAAGAACTGATCTAGAGATGAAGACCAATACTCTCTGGATTCACCATTAGCTCCATCAATAAAATTTCAGTTAGTGAACCTCCTTGGGTTTTCTGTGAACTTAAATGGAGGAAGGACCCTAATGAAATCCAAAAAAATGTATCCTTTTTTTGCTCCAGCAGGTTTATCAACTCCATTTTTTCCTCTGAGGGCTATTGGGGCACAATTTGCTTTGGATCACCAGTAAGGACCCGAAGGACGAATATACATCATAGACTGTGATGACCAATAGTAAATATATTTGGCTTTACGTACTTCTCCTTCACATCTAGACATCCAGCTGGCCACCAAGTCCTTTTGATTTTGCCTCCTAAATGATTTTTTAAAATATTCATTTATTTATGTCAAGTATAATTAATATACATAGTTTTATATTGATTTCAGATATATGCACCCCTATGTTTATTACAGTGTTATTTACACTAATCAAGATATTGAAGGAACCCAAATGTCCCTCAATAATGAATGGATAAGGAAAATGTGGTGTATATATACATATTGGAATATTACTCAGCCATTAAAAATGAAATCTTGCCATTTGCAACCACATGGATGCTCCTAAATGATTTTTAAATCCTCCTTTCTATCCCCATAGCCCTGCTTTAGCTTAGGTCCTTATCATATATGATGTGCACATTAAAATAGTCTTTCAACTTCACACCTGGTTCCCCTCTCATCCATTGCATCCTCCAAACTGTCATCAGAAAGAATATTCTCGAAGGCAAACCTGATCATATTGCCTTCTTAAGTACTCTAATGATTTCTGATAAAGTCAATACTTTCAAGTTTTTCACGCAAGGTCTTTGGTAATATTGCTTTTATTTAGCCGCCCAACCCTATTTCTCCCACTTTCCTACTTTACACCAACTTCCTAATAAACATGTTTCATGCCTCTCCCTTTTCCCAAGCTATTTCTCTGCTGCAAATAGTTTTTCTTTTTCTGCCAAAGAAACCTCTTCTTATTTTTTAAGACCGTGGAGAGACAGTCCCCAATTTATCATGGTTCATCTTATGATGGTTTAACTCTATGATGGTGTGAAAGGGATCTGCATTCGGTAGAAACCATACATGGAATTTTGAATTTGGATCTTTTCCCTGGCTAGTGCAATGTGGTACAATCCTCTCTGGAGATTCTGGGTAGCTTAGCAGCAGCCAGCCTCAGCTCCCAGTCAGCCTTGCAATCCCCAGGGTCAACAACCGATACACCAACAACTGTTCTGTTCTGTACCCATGCAACCATGTTGTTTTTCACTTTCAGTACAGTATTCATTAAGTTAAAGGAGGTTTTCCAACACTTTATTATAAAACAGACTTCGTGTCAGATGATTCTGCCCAACTGCAGGCTCATGTAAGTGTTCTGAGTATGTTTAAGGTAGGCTCAGCTCAGCTATGATGTTCGGTGGGTTAGGTATATTAAATGTATTTTCAACCTACAATGGATTTACTCGGATGTAACCCCATCCAAAGTCAAGGAAGCTCTGGGATTCTTTTTATCGCCTCTATCAGCTCTTCTTGACCATGACACTCTACCATTGAGTAGAGCTGCACAATTAGCAGCACTTTCATTAAATGGTTTGTCAACTTGTCCCTGTCCTTGCACCAGTTTATGACACCTTGGGTCAGAAACCATGTCACATTCTTCTTTTGTATCTTGAGTATCAAGTACCACTGCCAACATAGAGTAGGCATTCAGTGCATGTTGGACAAAGGAAACAATGAAAGGAATATAGTCACCATGTAGAGTAGGTACCACATTATTCCTTGGGACTGTGAAAAATACAGCAACCATAGAGTTAGTGGAAATATTTGCAATGGATTAATCTTTGTGATTCTCCAATGATGGATGTTAAGGAATTGAATTGATGTTAATAGTGAAAATTACCTACGTTAACTCTGCCACTACCCTAACAGGAAATGATCTACCTCATATCATTTATTAAGCACTTAATCGCCTGTGACATCTAATAATTAGCAGAATTATAGCCTAAAGTACAACCAAGCCCCACCTTCTGGGGACTGTCAGTCTCAGACAGTTAACATGGACACCAGCCACTCTCCCAGATGGCCAGAGAACTCTTTCCCTTGGGGCCTGATGGTGCTGTCAGGAGGACAGGAAGTCAAGAGGTGAGGTCAATTAAACAGATATAGAAATGGGGTCTCAGCCTCTGCTCCCCCACATTGGAGTTCTCGGGGCCCTCTGCTTCACGCTCAGCTCAACTGGCCTCCAAAATCAATTTGGGACCCAAGTGGGAAAGCTTTCAAGAGTTCCAACTCAGCATTCTTCGTCAGTGGTCAAGCTACACTGCACCCTATCTTCCACCCTTCCTTCCTATTTTCTACTCCTAAGGCCCAGAACCCACCTTCTACTCTGATTTCTACTGATGAGAACAATGCCAATAATACTATTTCACATGTTAATTCAATCTTACCATGTGCCAGGCACCATTTGGGGTACTTTATGTGTATTAAACAAAATTTTTTTAATGTTTTTATTTATTTTTGAGAAAGAGAGACAGCATGAGCAGGGGAGGGTCAGAGAGAGAGGGAAACACACAATCCGAAGACAGGCCTCAGGCTCTGAGCTAGCTGTCAGCACAGAGCCTGACGCGGGGCTGAAACCCACAAACCATGAGATCATGACTTGAGCCGAAGTCAGACGCTTAACTGACTGAGCCACTAAGGCGCCCCGTGTATTAAACAAATTTAATCTTCACAACAAACCAATTTACTAAGTACCAAATTATCTACATTTTACAGGTGAGTAAAACAGAAGAGTTTCCATTATATGGTTTGCTTGTTGGTTTCTCCTGATCATGTTCTGTCTAATTACTGCAGATTCCATAATGTTAACTACTTTGGGCTGCCCTACCCTTCTGATATTAGGCTCTGAACTTTGCAGCTGGAGCAGTACATCTCTGTGCCCATGCCACATGTTCCCTGCTACCTCCCAGTCTGGCCATCCCATTACAGATGAATTTGTTCATTCCAGCTCTGTCCCAAAGAGGAGAGCAAAAGGTAGACATAAGGTCATTTATTTTCCACTCTATTTAATATAGATACTAAATTAATAGTCATAGAAAGAATTAAATTCAGGGTATATAATACAAATAAAACACCGAATGGTGACAGGCATCCACATCTCATAATATCTGAATTAGAGAAAGAGGAAAGACAAGGTGCCATTTTTAAGAAGGCACCATTTTGCAGACATTCTCCTAGACATCCATGTTGGTTCTACAAGCTCTTTTTGTAACGAAACACAGGACGTCCATTAGCAAGCTGAAGGTTCTACACACCATAAGAAACAAACCATTACCTGGGAGAGAGAACCATGGAAACACCTGGAACACATTCCGGATTTTGTCTCTCACAAGCCTTTTCGATGAAGTGCACATTCCTTGACTCTTACATTTGCATAGTTCAGATAATAACAGCTCTCTGTTTCATGCTCAGCTCTGAGGTCAATGTCACAAGAAGCTGTTTAGCAACAATTCCCTTTTCGGGCAGTTCTGTGATCAGGTAGAAGAGAGGACTTGGAGAAGAAGGAGCCCTGGGCTTGGAGCTCCAGGAGAGACTTCATTACCAGACACACATATGCACATGGGGTGCCCATCAGTATCTTCTGGGGAACTTTGGTAAACACAGATTAGATTTCATTGTCTCAGTCCAGAGCTCTAAATCAGAATCTGCCAGCCAGATCTAGATCTAGATACATGATGATATAGATATAGATATAAATAGATATAGATACAGATGCCAGATAGATAAATAGATAGATAGATAAGATAGATAGATATGATCAGTAACATTAGGAAAGACTGCTAGAATTCTCATTTTAGAAGAACAAGAACACTAATAGTATACATGTTTTCTCCTCCAATAATGTCAGGGAATGTAAATAAAATACTGACAAATTAAACCAAAAAAATTAGGACCACAGGGAGTGTCCTCAAATCTAAAAATATTTGGTCATGTTGAAATGGGTCCTGTAAAGTCTCATCAATGATGACGTTTCCTCGAAGAGATCTAATTTGAAAAAAGAGGAAAGAAATTAATGTATAGCAGGCCCTCATGTAAGAGAAACACATATTAAAAATTCTTCATTAAAATTTTTTTTCAAAAAAGGGGGCACCTGCGTGGCTCAGTCAGTTGAGCATCCGGCTTTGGCTCAGGTCATGATCTCACGGTTCGTGGATTTGAGCCCCGCATCAGGCTCTGTGCTGACAGCTAGCTCAGATCCTGGAGCCTGCTTCAGATTCTGTGTTTCCCTCTCTCTCTGACCCTCCCCTGCTCTCTCTCTCTCTCTCTCTCTCTCTTTCAAAAATAAAAAATAAAAAAATAAAAAATAAAAACTCTTAAATAAGGGATAAATTAAGAGTATGATAGGAGTTTTCGAAAAGATTCATGGAAAGGCTTTTGATTGTAGTCCACTAGCTGGTACATTTAAATTGTAATTTGACTTACAAATATTTGATGGACGTAATTAGAGGAGGGATATATTCATCTGTTTTGCTCTATAAAAATAAATCAATGCCTGAATAAAAGTCTAAATCCGCAAAGGTGAATTTCCAAAGTCACAACACTGAACAGATTCATCTTCTCATTGCCCATCAACTCCAGCCCCCAGCCTCCGCTGATGACAGCAGTTGCTTAAACCAGAAACATCATCTGAGACAAGGCTCCAATCATGTGATGGGTTGCACAGGTCTTCTACAAGCAGGACCTGCACAAAACTGCCAGAGCTTTGGGTCTTTTTTAACCAAGACAGGTCATTAAAAGAAATGAAAAGATGTCTTTGGGAGGCTTAATTAAGGAAGTTAATTCTAGGCCCCATCATAGGCCCATTAACCTTTCTCTGTTCCTAAAATATCTTATGTAATGTCAAAAAGAAGCAAAGACGGGAAAAGGAGCTGTGTAATTAAACCTACTTAACCTTAAAATGGAAATGTGTCAAGGGATAGAAGCAATTGGTATGAAGCTCCTAACCTGTATTTACAACCCCAAAACCCAGAACCCGTATGCCCTGTCTTGCTATGTTTGACTCACATTTTCTTTGCTATGATGTTGGACAACTTGGCTGGGAATTTACTTACTGTGTCTGACCCGAACCATAAGTCAGTTCTCAAAATGCCAGAAGTGCAGCGCTATCCCAGTACGGGGAACACATAGCTTGCTGGTTTCTATACAGATTTCTTGCCACACATTCTTCTAAAGTTCTTCAAGGCCATGATTTTCCCTGACTCAGGAACACACTTCTTCCCCTTCCTCTGAGAGTGTGGCCTGGCTGGGGCTGAATTTGGTTCAAGATCCCAGAGTACGTGATATATGTATTTTCCACGACAGTACCTTTTTAGGCACGTAATTCTTCCAGAATGCCAATGTATGGCTTGTTATAAAAGAATAGAGGAGAGCAAGACTTTGCCTGCCTTCTCGACCCCAGCAGAGGAGAGTTACTGGCTGGTTTCTGCCCCATTGGGGAACCATTGCAAGGCCAGGGAAAGGTCATTACAATGGTTTCTTTTTTTTTTTTTTAATGTTTCATGTTTCCACTTAAATTCTAGTTAGTTAACAAAGAGTGTAATAATAGTTTCAGGAGTAGAATTTAGTGGTTTCTGCTGCACTTAGGCACCTAGCTTGCTCTGAGTTCTGTGCCTGGGGCTATCAGTAGGGAGAGGAGCATTTGCAACCCATCCAAAACCAATCCAAAATGCTACAAGTTCCAAAACTTAACATAAGCAGTCAGGTCTCTATTAAATGCCAGCAGATCGTGAACACTATAGATTATTTGTGATGACGCTGTATCCTCCAGGGGCCTCTCAGGACACATTCTTATATTAAGGTTGGTTGACATACAATACAAGACACCTGTATTTTTATTTCCTAAACTTGGCAACCTTACCTGATATCCAACTGGGAATCATCACCCAACACCATAAAACAGGACATTTTAGGGAGAGCTTGGAACCAGCCCCTACTGCCTCATTCTACATATGAGGAAACCCAGACACCCCCAGAGATTTTTGGCAGGTGGTGGGTGGTCTGCTCATTCTTAAGACTCCCAGCCAGCCAGAGACAGTGTTTAGACATGAATTCAGCCTCTTTTATACCCGTTTTATCCCCCACCATCCGAGCTATGAACGATGCAATATTTTTATTGTTGTGATTGTGTTGTTTCACTAGGCTTTCCAAACATCTGACATTTATTGAACATTGCCCACTTCTAGCCCCTCTGCTAAATTCTTTAAGTAGACCAATAGAACTACTATGCCCTGCCCTAACCCTTATAGCTTCTAGAATTTAAACTGGTTACGTGCTAAGGAAAATAAAAGTTTTAATTTTTTGAAAAGAGGCAAAGCACCCAAAAATAATTTTTTCAAACCTAAATATAAAGATGCTCTTGTATGGATACTATTTTTTAAAGGATTCCAGGCAAAAGTCATAAACATAGTTGCATAGCCAACCACTAGGTCATTCTGTTCTTCAAAATCAGCTGGGAGAGATTATTCAAATCCAGTTAGATCCTGCCTCATACCCTCAGTCACTATCCTTTCAAAACCTTCTTTATACACCTTTGCTAGGAGATGTAATATGAAAATCCAAAATATATAAAAGTCTCTCATTCACTTATGAAGACACACATGGAAGAAATAGCCCTGGCTATGTTCAAGATAAATTTGTTCCTCTTTGGCCATCCCATGCTATGTGAACGTTATATGTGCGAGTGCCCTTCTTATTTGTGATACGATTTCTTCAGGTCTTTCTCTCAAAAATAACTGATTTTCACCTCATTGTAAAATATAGTCTTGGACTTTGAAATAACAGGCATCACATACTAATATAAGTGAGTTTAACCTAGGACCTATACAGTACTAATATCAATCCAGTTGGAAATTCAGGTTTAATTCATCCCTTTAAAGGGTTCATATTTTCAGACAATCAGCGTTATCAATGGAATGTGTCCTCCCAAAATTGTATGTTGAAGCCCTAATCCCCAATGTGACTGCTTTTGGAGATATGGCCTTTAAAAAGGTACGGGTAAATGAAGTCATTAACAGTGAGGCCCTAATGCACTATGACTTCTGTCCTTACGGGAAAAGGAAGAGACATCAGGGAAAGGAAAGGCATGAACAGAGAAAAGGCCATGTGAGGACACAACAAGGGGGGGGGGGTGGCCATCTGCAAACCAACAAGAAAGGCTCAGAGGAATCCAACCCCTGCTAGCACCTTGATCTTGGACATCCAGCCTCCAGAACTGTGAGGAAATGCATTGCTGCTGTTCAAGCCACCCAGTCTGTGGGATTTTGTTATGGTGGCCCCAGCAAACTAGTACAATCAGAATGACTCTTGTGAGCATTAACCAAATGACTGGAGTACAAGAAAAACAAAAGCATGAATTCTATCTCGTTCACCGCGAAATTCACTCATAGAGTGCCCAGCACACAACTGGTCCCAAATAACCAGCTGACATAACAAAAGATGAATGGGTGAATGGATTTAGGCCCATGCCCCAGCAAAGCAGGGCCAGGCATACAATGTAACCACAGTGTTCAGATAGGAAAGCAAAGGCTTTGGAGCCCGATGGACTGCTTTCATTTTTTATAACCTGTGACCTTGGGGAAGGGTCAGACCTTTTCAACCTTAGTTCCTCATCTATCAATTGACAATAGTATTTTTGATCATGTGATTGTTGTGGAGATTAAGATAATGCACCTGGTGGATAATAAGCATATGTAAAGTGACAGCTGCTATGGTGATGATATTAATGATGGCAACCTTTACATAGTCATTCATTTATTTATTGAACAACTGTTTATTGAGCAAGCCCCTTTTATGCAGCTGGCATTGTTTCTGGCATTGAGAATAAAATGGGTAATGACACACTGCCATAGCTCCCGTATGCCTTATGTTCTAGAGAGCAGAGTCAAAGATCACTAGAAATTATAAAATAATTTCAGAGAGTGGTAAGTGCCACAAGGAAAACAAAGCAGAATAATGTGATGGTGACTGTGTAAGGCAGTGTGTAACTTCTCTCTGAGAAGGAGACCTTGGAGGCTGAGTTCTGAGGGATGAGAAGTCAGCCTGGGGAGCGTCTGGGGGAAGAGCATTCCAGAGTGAGCAGTGGTACAAAAGGCCTAGGGAGGAATGGCTTCAGCATCTTCAGGGAGCAGAGGAAGGCCAGTGTGTCTGCAGAGTAGTGAGCAAAGTGGAGAGAGGTACAAGATGAAGTCAGAGAAATTAGCTGGAACCAAATTACATAAGGACTCATAGGCCAGGGTGAGGTGTTTGCATTTTTTCTAAATGTAACAGAAAATCACTGTAGGGTTTCAAGCAGAGGCATGAAAATGAGTTGATTTATGTTAAAAACAATAATCTGCTGCTGTAAGGGTGACAGGTGGTAGAAAGGCAGGAGTGGACGTAGGAGGCTGCTCAGGGGTCATGTCCAGTCATCTGGGAGAGACCACATTGGCTTGGTGGTGGTGGTGGTGGTAGAGCTGGACAATACTAATAGGGATTGTTATGAAGGTAGATGGATTGAGCCTCTTATGGGTTCAATGTGATCAGCAGAAGAATGAAAGTGTGAAGGACGACCTTCAACTTAAGGAACTGAGTGAGATGGGTGTCATTTATCATGATCGGTTGGGGCTACGAAGCAGTGAGAGAGTGACAGTGACCCTGACTTTGTCTCTATCGATCAATAGAGTTGATGTAGCTTCATGGCCTAGCCAGCAGTAGCCTATCTCTTAAGAAAAATCACTGGAGCTTAGTTGCCAATATTGCAGATTAATGATCAATTCATTGATCATCACCAAGCCTCACCCTTTAAGTAGTTGTATGAAAAAACGATCTGGGTGAAGCTTGGATTTGTCATTACACTTCCATTCCAGGCCTTCCTTTTCTTCCCTATGGAATGAAGCTCTTTGTGTGTGTTTATTTTTGGATATTTCCCAAATGAATCACATCAGCTCTCCTCACTCTGGAGAAGCAAAACCAGAGTGGGGAGGAGGGGATCTCCTAAGAACCAAAAGGATGCAAGAGTAGGTAATAGTCAATGAACACTATGCTCCTCATACAGACTTCAGATGTCTTGTCCGCCCTGGTTCTCTCCTTGCTACTTCTTTCTCAGGCATCAGATTCACTGCATTGCCTCCTTCACATAGAGCTCCTATGGCTGCCAGTGGCTGGCTTTAATTAGAGCGTGTTACTGAGCATCATTACAATGTCGGCGGTGTTAAATTTCAATGTACTCAGATACCATGAGCTGAAGTCACAGCTCATGACAGCCACAGGGAAGCAAGCATTGAACTAAACTGGGAGATAATTAAAATAGGCAGGAGTAGAGATTGTTCATACTGGCCTCTCCTGCACTCCGACCCAACCACCCTCTTTCGGTGTCATGTCTTTCTTCCTTTGTCTTATTCATTTTTCTCTCCAGCAAAGGTTACTCTGAAGTGGGCACCTAACAAGAATGACAATGTTATGAGCAAGAAAAGAAAGCAAGTAGAAATAGACCTTGCTTCTAATGTTTGGCCTGAGATACTGCCTCTTATGGTTTTAAAACCACCTTTAAATAAAACCAGAATGAATTGCCCAGGTAACAAGTGTGCTTTTCTAGCTCAAAGATTCCATTGGTCTTTATATTGTGTCTACATGAGGGTAAGCAATGTTTTCTTTCCATTACACTGAAGAGAGAAGAGAGACACAAATAGGAGCTAACTGAAAATCACTGACAAATAGTTTTGGAATTTACTTAGTGAAAATGTATCAGTCATATGCAGTCACCAGACACATTCTTTGTCACTTATTCCAAAAGCCACCCTCCCATTATTAACCACCACCATCATCTAAGCCTCAGTAAAGTGCAAAGAGCTTTGCCTGGAGAAATGGAAAACTCGCCTCTATGTGGCTTGGATAAATCTGTTAGCCTCGTTAGAAACCAAGGTAAGGCAGGATTCTAGGAGATGCCATTGTGAGCCAGTGGTACAAAAAGGTAAGTAAATGACTTCACGTCAAGCCCAAAGTAGTGAAATTTGGAAAATTGTCCTGAAATCCATGGATGATCCCACTTCTGGATTGAAATAATTTTAATGTTTATTTATTTTTGAAGGAGAGAGAAATAGAGCATGAGTGGGGGAGGGGCAGAGAGAGAGGGAGACTCAGGATCCAGGCTCTGAGCTGTCAGCACAGAGTCCGACGAGGGGCTTGCTTGAACTAACAAACTGCGAGATCATGACTGAGGCGAAGTCAGACGCTTAACCAAATGAGGGACTCAGGTGCCGCAGATTGAAATAATTTTAGACAAAAGTAAGTTCTAAGAAGAAAATCAACCAGGTGTGGTGATAGAGAAATAAGGGGTGACTAGGAGAGGTTAAATTTAAACAAAGCACCGGAAATAAGGAGGAGCCAGGCTAAGAACCAGAAAGGGAAAGAAAAACAACAGGTGCAAAGCTCTTGGTGTAGGAAAAAGCTTGGTGTGTTCTAGAAAGTGTCAGAAAGCCAGGGAAGGTGGAGCAAGGGGGACAGAAGCCCTAAATGAGGCCGGGGAGTTCAGCACATGGACAGGAGTCATACCCCGTGTGGCATTTAAGGCAGGGGAAGGAGTTTAAGTGTTTTCTGAGTAGAATTGGAGGTCACTAAAAGATTTAAGCATGGGGAAGACATGAACTGATTTTGCTTTGCTCTGTTTTGTTTTGCTTTTTAAAGATCGCTCCAGAGGGGCACCTTGCCTGGGTGGCTCAGTCAGTTGAGCATCCAACTCTTGATTTTGGCTCAGGTCATGATCTCATGGTTCATGGGACCAAGCCCCATGTTAGACTCCACATAGACAACACAGAGCCTTCTTGGAATTCTCTCTCTCCCTCTCTCTCTCTCTTTCTGCCCCTCCCACGCATATGTGCACACATGCACGCATGCCCTCACTCTCAAAAATAAATAGATAAACTTTTTTAAAAAAAGATCTCTCTAGATACTATCTAAGGAATGGTGTGTCAGGGGTGGGTGTAAGGGCAGAGTGGCCACAGGGAAATAGATTAGGGAGCCACTGAAGTAGCCTGGCCAGGAGACGATGATGATGTGGGCTGAGATGGTGGCAAGAGGAGATGAGGAGGAACAAAGAGCATGAAGTCTATTGTAGACGTCCAGTTGAGGGGACTTGTTCATAGACTAAATGTTGGCAAGGATGGAAAGACAGAAATTAAGAGTAACTCCTAAGTTTCTGGCCTGGGCCCATTGGTGGCAGGTGATGTCCTTTTTCTTTACAGGTAGGACTAGGAGGAATGGAGGCAGGGTACAGGAAGAAACAGTTTGAGAACAGGAGAAAATCAAGAGTTCCATTTTGGCTATCTTAACACTGCGATTTCTGTGAGCCATCTAATTACAGCGTCCTCTGTAGTTAGTTATATAGTAAAATATATGAATGTGGGGCTCAGAGGAGGGGGTAGGGATGAAGATATAAATCTGGGAGCACCCACATGGTGATGATATGGAAAGTCATTGGGTTGGATAAGCTCACCTTGGGAGAGAGTAGTCACAGCTACAAGAGGATGACCCAGAGTTCAAATAAAGGAAGATACTCTTACCTCCATGACAGGAAGGAAGGGTGACTCAAGGCATGATACTAACCCAGAGCGAGTGGAATGGAAAAGAGACAGCCAGAGAGAATGTGTTTCCCACCCCGGTGCCCAGTACCTACCTAGAAAACCACAATCAACCCTTAAGAAGATGAAGTGAAATAATGCAGAGGAGGGCATTTAGTGAACTACAACTTACTGTTTCATATGCAGTACAATTAGCTTATTGTCTGATCCTGGATTTGTTGATGTTTTTATTGCTTTTCTTCTCACTAAGAGGTATATTCCTAAGGTCAAAGATGTCATTATGTCCATTGATGGTTCTAAAATAAGGACTTGTTGGCTGATGGGTTGATTGTTATCTTTACTATATTCAGGAGAGTAACTAGCCTGCTTCGGGTTGGCTTCTGACAAACAATCATTCCGTGCTGGCTACTTCCTGCAATCTCACATTTGCAGGACAGACATCAGAACTCTTTAATCCAGATGAAAGTATGTAGCAGAAACTCCTTTTCTCAAATCGATATGAGGAGCAGAGATATTCATCTGTTCAGAAGGAGTTTTTCCCCCCTTAGCTTTGCCAAGGAAATTCAAAATCACACACAAGAATAAAAGTGCTCACTTGAACTAAAAGGAAACAAGGATTTAACAAGAAGTCTTGTAAGAGCTCTGGACTTCAGCTTTCTGTGTGGGGAACATCAATACAGCAGGCTATTGCTGAGAGCAGAGCAAATACTCCTGGAGAATTTTGTGACAAGAAGAAAAAAGACGAATCTTCTTATTTTCCTCTATCAAGTTGTTCTTGTCTATTTTTCAAAGACTTCTTCTTTGCTTCTGCCTTTTTAAAGCCAAATACAACCCCAAGAAACAAAAATGTCAGATAATCTCACTCTTATTAAAACTTCACCTTTCTTTCTCATAGGGCTTCTAAACTTCCTTCTCCACACACATGACTTGCAGGGGATTGGAGGTGAGAAAAGATTAATCTCTTATTGCCAAAGAACAAGAGGTTTAGAGGTGAAGCCATCTCACCAGCAAACAATAGGATGTACTGCCAAGAACATGATATGGGAAAGATGCGCACGACCCTCTCTTCCACTAACAATAAACTCCACAACAGCAGACGACATTTGAAAGGTCTAGCCTTAGAGCTACAAGTGACCTATATGGAAGTTGTCTAGATTTTGTAATCAAAGAGATTCCTGATCTGTGCCCTACAGACCTTGGACAAATTATTTCTTTGTGCCTATTTTGTTTTTCAACTTAAAGATGGACTGACACCACTTACCTTGCATGGCTGTTGTGAGGTTTAGATGCAAAGCACAAAAGAACTGGTACAAATCATGGTGGAAGATAAGGAATGGGGGACAGACAAAACACAAAGGCCTTCTTCCTATGCTATGGTGGCTGTAAGGACTCACGGAAAACAGAGAGATGTAGTAATCACAACAGATAATATTTCTGAGCTCTTACGTTAGAACCGAGATACGACTTTTATCAAAACTAAGACATTTTCTAAGTGACTCAGTAAGAGATGATGGGAGCTGGTACTCATACCCAGTCATGTGGAGCCCAGACTTCCTGGTCTTCCCCTCTATAAGATCCTGCTTGCCTCACAGGTATGGAAAAGACAAATACATGAATACCAGAAAAACTGAGCTCTAATTTTCATTTCCCATAAATTAAGAAATTTCATTTCCCACCTAATTTGGCCCTGGGAATGTCATCTAATTTCTGTGACCCTCAGTCTTCCCACCTATAAAATGGGAGTGCTGGATACTGCTGGCTGTCAAGGTCGTGTTTCTTCTACAATCCTGTGGTTCTGTGATTCCCCCCCCCAGTTTTATGTAGATATAATTCACATATAACATTGCATTAGTTTAAGGTTTACAACCAATGATTCAATGTGTATATAATGTAAAATGATCACCACAATAAATTCAGTTAACATTCATTGCCACACGTAATTTCAACTGTGTGTGTGTAAGAACTGTCAAGATCTAATGTCTTAGCAAATTTCAAATATATAATACAGCACTGTTAACTACAGTCCCCATGCTGTACATTATATCCTTAGGACTTATTTATAATTGGAAGTCTATACCTTTTAATTGTGGTCCTGTGATTTACACTTGTTATAATCAACTAAGGTCATTCAGTTTTTCAAAGCTGGTGAATTACTTGGCTGACAGAGTGGAAAGCATGAAAGTCTGTAAGATGAACCAGGTCTCAAAGCAGGCTAAAGAAATCTCCACTGGTTCTACCTTGAATGTGGAGAGATGGAAAAAAATGGCATTTGTCAGACATAACAATGGGGCATTCTACCGCGCCTCTCCATCTCATAGTCGTGACAGAGTTTCCTGCCACACTCAGACATGAAATGGTCTCTACCACGAGCAGCAAGGAAAAGAGATGGATCTGAAGAGGCGAGGGCAGATCTAGAACGGAGCAAAGCCACAGTCACAGACCAGTCATTACCACGTCCATCGCACCTGTGGGAAAGCAGAGCCACTACCTCCCTGGAAAGGAGTCATGAGGCAAACCAGTGATGGAAGTCAAATGTCCAACATGCTGATCCTTTCCCTTGACTTTTCTGCTGAGTAGCATCAAGTAGGAACTAAAGATCGGACTGTCTTGATCCCACATCATTTGACCTCAAAATTTCAGGTATAGAATCATGGTGCTCCCTCCCCCCACCCCAGGCTTAAGCGTAATGATTAAGTCCCATCAGAAATGGCTGACAGAAAAGCCCTGTCGTGGCTCCGATCTAAATTGTTGAAGCATCAGAATTATATGGTGCTTTTATTATCTTGTGGAATGCATGTCCCTGGGGTACTCCTTTGAGTTCAACTAAAATGACAGTTTAATTCTCAGTAAATGAGTGCTAATTAAAATGCTGGGGGAAAGGCTGTCATAATTGAATAATGAGAATAATGCAGCATACATTTGTTTCAAGGTTCCTAGAAGCTGAATTTAGGGATCAAAAAAATGGTCGCTAGGAGCTCACAGGCAAAACCAAGTCACTGAAAAGCATTTACTACTCAGTGTGTGTATTCACTAACCTTAAATTTTTATTTTGGGTAGGAATTGTTCTACAGCTGCTGTGAGAGACACCTGGGTGGCTCAGTTGGCTAAGCACCCAGCTCTTGATTTCAGCTCAGGTCACGATCTTGTGGGTTATGGGTTCAAGCTCCATGTTGGGCTCTGTGCTGATGGCATGGAGCCTGACTGGGATTCTCTCCTCTCTCTCTCTCTTTGCCCATCTCCTTGGCTCTCACACTCTCTCTTTCTCTCTCTCAAAATAAATAAACTTAAAAAAAAAGCTGCCATAAATAAGTCTTACCTTTACATGTGTCTTTTGCAAAATGTTGGTAAACAGGTTATCACTGTAGATACTGTGAAATGTAGACCAGAGAGGAGCCAGTGATATGGAAATATGTTTTTTATCTACTTTTAGACAGGTACCTGTGATCGCCTCTCTAGATTCAAATCTCTAGAATGGAATACTCTTTGACATATTAATGCTTTTGGAAAACTACAGAATTAAAACAATGCCAAGATGAGAACTGTTCAGAAGGAAGTGACATGATTTTGTGGAAGGAGCATCGGATCCTAACCTTAGCCTTGCCAATAATTCTAAGACAGGATGTAAATAATATAGCCCAGATCCTGATCATTTAGTTGAACCTGTTTGGAGAAGAAAATGAAATAATGCATTAAAAGTAACTTTGAAAGAAAAAAATTACATAAATGAAATAAAACGGTAGCATTTGGTTGGCTCTGGTATAAATAATATGAGCCTTTTATTTATTTTTCTAATTCAGATGACTCTGGTAGGCAGATCAATTTTAACAGGTTAGACCCATTTGGCCAAGCTCATTACTGCAGCACATTACTGGGAAAATCTGAATTATCCTTAAATACAAAATTTATCCTTCATCTCACACAATGCCCAATTTATATATGAGCCCCCACCCCCAGCTGCTGAGATAATTGGATTGACTTTCATGCTTCTGGGTTTTTCTACGGTTCCTTTAGCCCTTCCATCCTAGTTATAGTTAATTTCAAATGCGTCAGCACTGTATTGAGTCCAACCTATTCAGTGAGTTTCTGTCCTGTCCTTAAAGATCTATGGGAAAAATAAATTCTATAACCTCCTTCTACGCCTAACAACTTTTACAGTGAGTAAATTCTGTACAATCTGAATTCCTTGATTGTGAAAAAATGTCCCCGGGCCACCCATTGGGAGGCCTCCCATACACTTACTAATCCAACACAGCTTAGAGGCCTTGACAGCTTCAGGCGGGCTGGTTAGACACCCCCCTTATGAATATGCAAAGACAATCTTTCACTTACAAAAGAAACTGATATAGCCATTATGGCCTGTGGTTAATCAAACCTCCATTCACTTCCCTATGCTTTGAGAACCGCCATCAAGAAAACGTGTTGCTAAGCAAACTTAGCAGTAAGGACCTAGTTCCCCGTAAAAACGATTGCCCAGAGGCCAGCTTGCTTAGAAGTAAAGATCCTGGGTTGTTGGTTTTTTGTTTTTTGGGGTTTTTTTTAGTCTCTAATTTGATTTCCCATAAAATCTAAGCTCATCATTCAGTTAAAGGAAGATTTGAAAGTTGCTCACACATTCCTCATTTTAACAAGTTAGAGTTTACACACACACAAATTCACATGCACACACACACACACACACACACACATGCACACTCACACCAGGTCCTTCCACTTGCTTCTGTAACTGCTTCTTGGAAAACATCCAAGCTGAGGCCAAGGAAATGCATAATAGAGAAGCTGCTGACTTTCCAAGCATCTGGTGAATTCACAACTTTCATTGAGCCTTACATAATGTGTCATCAATATTCATTCTTTCATAGACATCTATCTTAGTCATTCCCACCTCCCCCAGGAAACCCGGTCAAGAGAAAACATAAAGGACACTCTATCACAAATTCTTAATGAACGGTACACAGGAGCAGAAACCCACTTCTTAGTTTTGCAACTAATTTTCAGTGTAACCTTAAAATATCACCTAAAACTAGCTGTAACATGGGTTCCACAGCCACAGACCAGAGAATAACACTTTCTATGACACCGAGATGAATCTTTTAAGCCTACCCACACAATAGTGTAGTATCTTCCCAAACGACCTGGATTATCAGGCTCCCTCTAGGTTAGTCAAAACCTCTGTCTTGTAGGGTCTAGGTACTAATTTCCTCTACTAGGTGGTGGGCCAGTGGTCTCAACTTCTATTCGGGGCAGCAATTGCATGTTTCCGCTTGATCAAGAATTCAAAGAGACGAGATGGAGTCTGGGCATTTGGAAACGAGATTCTGCCAAAATTGTTTTGGGAAAAATTAGTATAGTGGAGGGTGGGTGCCGATCATAGATTATGTCATATAACCCTCACATTTAATTGCTTCTTCAAAATAACACTGCTTCTACCCTTCCCAGGCTTTTTCTATATAATAAATGAATCAGAATGATATGTCTGCTCTCAAACTCATTTGTTTTGGTATTAGTATTATCTGTGATTAGATTATTTGTAAGAGATAATGATGACTAGACCGTCCTCTAAGACTTTCAGGCTCCACTCAACTCTGACCTTCTGTGTAACATGAATCTGTGTACCTCTAGCACACCATTTGGCACATGCGAGGTTCAGATCAATCGCTTTTGATTAAATAAGTAAGAAAATGGCTAATGTAGTATTTTCTATTAGTTCAATGGTGGCCATAGGTCAGTGTTTCTCAGAATATAGTCCTGAATTATCCATCTGAAGAACTTGTCAAAACATGAGATTCCCAAGCCCTACTTGAGGCTTACTGAATCCCACCCTCTCTTGGTGGGGCCCAGGAATCTGCAATTTGAATAAACCCCCACATGATTCTTAGGCACATGTTGGTTAGAGAGCCTCTGCTTTGCTTTTTTTTCTCTCAAAAGCATCATTTTTGGCTTTGTTGGAACTCTTCCATCAACCTGAAGCAATGATGGTTCTAACATATGAGGAACTCTTATTCCAAAGGCTTCATGTTCATACTTGGTTTGAAGACGCGTATTTTTGACATTCCAAAAACCTGTCAGCAATGCCAGGGCCTAGGTGACTATTGGTGTTCAATCCATCTCTGATGTCAGACGCATGAAGTCAGTTTCTCTTTTACCTGCCCTGCCATCTGACTAGCATGGATTGATTTTATTTTCCAATAAAGAGAAGCTAATGGATCTTTGAGTTAAGTGGTGTGTGTGTGTTCTTATGCGTGTGCATCGAAATGCTGTGATTTTCTTTTGTTTTGACTTTATTCAATTAATTCATCAGCTTGAAACTAGTCAAGTGTGACTTCTTAATAGTGTGGGTTATGCTTACTCCTTCAATCAACTCTTGGCATGTAACCCTTCTATCTTCTTCTCTGAACATTTGTTTAAAACCTTTACCTGCATTGTCTACGTCTTACGGAAAGGGTTTTTGGCGGGGCATTTGTGGAGTTTTATATTCAGTCAGGAGTAAAACATGTGAAAGTATACTCTAATGAATATTTAGGTCTACATTCCGGAAAGTTATGCTCCTTGGGGGTGCCATGGCATAGCTTTATGAGGGAGCCCCCTCTCACAATAGTTGATGGGAGTCAAGATCTCATCCCAGCCTGCAGAGCAATTTTTCATCTAGTCTCCTCTCGTGGAATTGACATGTTCGGCACTTCTGTCAACATTGTACTTACAGATTCTGTGACACGACTGAAACCCCCTGAGGGTAGTGAATGATGGTATGTCTTTTTTTCTTTCATTTCACTCTCTGTCTCTCCCAAAAGCATTAGGAAAAAATCCAAGATGAGATGCTCAGTTCTATGCAGGTGATAATGCAGTCATGTGAATTACTAATTAAGTATAACTCAGTTTCTCAGACCTCAAAGTCCAGAGAGTTACAAATCAAACCTGACGGGGAGAAGTACACTGAATCCACCTGGTGAATCTGCTGGAGCCTCAGCTCCTCCAGGACCACCGTGGGGCCTCTGGATAGCTCACTGTTCTCCCTGAAAGTCTGAGGGTCCCCTCCAGTGGTGCTGATCAGTCCCTCCCCTGCTTGATGGCCTCCATTCTGGCTGCCCAGAGATCTGTTGATTTCATTGCTGATCACCACTGTCGATGATTTTCTCTTTTCCATGAGGTCTCTGATTCTGAGTTACTTTGGTCCTTACATGGTCTAGAATAGTTCAAAAATTTTACAGTGCAAAACTGGGGTGGAAAGGAAAGAAAAAAGGTAGAAGAAAGGTTCTTCCTCCCCTAGCAGGAGAATGGGTTCAATAAGTTCAAACAAAATATCTTAGAAAGCCAAGTCTCTCATTGTGCTTCTGATGTGAAAATTATTTCATGTGATCGATTTTTCAGTTACTTTCATGAAACTACATCCCTCAAAGAACAAAAACTAAAATGTTGGCCACTGGTAGTCTCTCACTTGGGGTCAGACAACAATGTGAACTTGACCACACCGAAGACCAGGGCTCTCTGCTCCTTGTCTACTGGGGACCCTGGGCAAGAAGAGGGCAGTGACCGCCCCCTCCTAGCTGTCCTCATTGCAGGGCTGGCCATTGGCATGACAGCTCTAGCCTTTCCACTCCCTGCTTCTCCTCTGTGAGACCCTGAGGAAGTAGGAGTCCAGCAGTCTGCCCGGTGAGGCTCAAGTGGCCCAGAGTAGCTCCCTTCCAGACCCTTTGCTATCTAAGACTTAGCCAGACCTGCCAGAGATGAAGGCAAGCCCCCTCCAGCTACCCAGCAAAATTTCCAATTAAATCAGAGAAACGAAATTAGATCTCATGGATGTCTCTGACTCAGCTGGCCCTAGGGAAATAGTGACTGCCAGCAGGTGGTTCAGAGCAACTCTCTGTAATATTCATTTCATGTTGCTTAAAGATATGAAAAAGACCAGACTACCAGCTTCTGGTGTCTGACAAACCAGGCTGCTGTTGGATAGTATTTGAACAGACAGCTGTGTCTGAGTGTGCCAGGGAAAACCTTCCCAGGCAATCATGTAAGGTCAGCACAAATTCCCCAGACTAGCTAAGAACTGGGATGTGCCTAATCCCACAAAAACCGAGTGGCAAGTTATGTGCCCTGTTGATTCTTTCATACACATACTGGTTCACTCACTCATCATTCATTCACTAGCCACTCAACAATTTTTTATAGAACTCTCATCTTTGCCCATTTCTATCCTAAGTGCTGGGCACACAGTGTCCCAGGCACCACAGAGCCGAAAGGCTAGTCCCAATTCTGACAATGCTTCGACTTTCTCATGCATCAGTCAGATTTCCTGAAAAACCTACAGGACACAGTTCTTGCTAACAAATCAAGATCATCAAAATTACTTAACTTTTTAACTGCCCAATAAAGTGACCCAATGAATGAAGCATGTATCCTCTGCATTCAAAGTCAAATAGAAGCTTTGTCTAAGCCAGTAAGAGAGCCAATATCACCTAATACTCAATCTAGTCCTTCCTTCATCCCTTTGCAAGAGGAGGCCTGTATAAAGTGCAAGATTCCTATAGCTAGAAAGAACCCAACTTGGATGGTGCCTAGAAATAATGGAACAATAAAATCACAACCACATACAAGGCCTTCTAGATGAAGCCTTAGTCCAGCAGTAAATAAGGGCCAACAGTGTCTGAATTCTGAATTAAATGTCACAAGAATGCCTTCCTGACCTCTGTCCCTTCTGGATACAGAGACACATGTTTTCCCGTATGTCTTGGTCATATGCAGTGGGCCGGTCGGAACCTTCCCAACACTCACTGGCTGGCATATAATTCTTGTCAGCTTCTTTCCATGGTTGTTCAGAACATATCAGATTATAAACAAATGAGAAGGGGAGGGAGGGCCAGGGGCTTTTAAGTTAAGCATGAGATGACAAGAGAAGCTGAAAGTTGATAATGTGGTAAGAAGAACTGACATCAGGCACACAACTATTCCCAGTAGTTAATGCTCCTAAAAACAGTCAGAGTTCAACCTGCTTCTACTCCTTTGCTCAAATGATAAAATACTTGGAATCCAAGTTAAGCTTTAGGAAGATAACAATGTGTTTTCTCCATCTTAATATATTTCCATCCAAAAATGATAAATCAAGTTCACTTGTGTGCAAATTTCCAAGTAGCGCATCATTACCAAATACCACCTTCCTCTAAAATGGCAGCTTGAGAAGTTTGTTAAAGTTCTTAGATGTATGTTAACACCCCTGACCCTCATAGCAACCCAGTGAGGCAAGTAGATAGATCTTGATATTTCCATTGTTCGCTCGTTATTTTCATTTGTCCTTTCATTTATTCTGCTGGCCAATGAGCATTTGTTGATTACCTGTCTGTTGCAGGTAGTGTGCTCCCCTAGGATCTTGTACTCCCCAGTATGGCAGCCCCTAGCCACATGGGGCTATCGAAATTGACTAAAACTACAATCCCAAGTCTGTATATGCTGGATACAAGGGTAAAGGAGATGAGGAGAATGAGAGTATGTGCTTGTCCTGGTCCAGAAGATACTCAACATGGCTCCATGTCTTCCTGTAGAAGGTATCCTATGACTTCCTTTATCCCATTAGCTGTTTCTTGTCCTATCTCCAACTCATCCCATCCACCGGCCTGCAAGACAGCACACTGCCAAAACCAGTTAGGCAGGTGACAATCTCTCCTTTTTCTCAATGATTTCCAAGAACTCCACACCCACAATGGTGAGCTACTCTAATATCTCGTTGCTGGTTTAAGTATTGTATTTACTGCAAATAGCTGAAAATATTCCTATTGAAACAATCCAGTTCTCTTTCCTTTCTTTGACTTTTCCTCTAATTTTCAGATGAAAGAGGCTCAAGACAGTCAAACTCTCTATTCTCAAAGATGCACTATATCAACTTTCACCTCCTGCTGTGCACCTCTGATGCCCTCTTCCAGAACAAGGTCTGTCTCCTTGAGCATATCGGACGCACCTTCCCAGGGAAGACCCATGTCTTTCGTTCCATCAGGAAATGAAATGTTGTAAATGAATGGTCTTTGGTGCCTCAGGGTTTTGAGAGGCTTGGTTTCTTCTTTGAGAAGAAAACAGAGACTCAAAATGCAAACGGAAGCATTACCATTCCCAGCAAGAAAAACATGAATCAACAGAGAAACTAGGGTGGGTATGGTCTAATAAGGGTGCTGGTGGCAAATCCTAAGGACGACTTGAAGATTTTAAAAGGATTAATGTTGCTTATGAAACAAATACAAAAGAAGTAAAAGAAATATGAAGAGGTGACTATATAGGCCAATCCGAAGATGCTTAAAGAAATTATGGAAAAGACTGCATTAAGCCCAAAGGAAAATGTAGACTCTGTTGTCAGAGTCAAAGGCTTAACAAACATCTTCACCAGACATCGAACACTGGGGAAGCACAGTAGCCTTAGCCAAAAAATTAAAATCAAAATTAAAATTAAATTAAATAAGATAAAATAAAATAAAACAAAAATAAAATAAATAACTGTTCCTCTCTGAAGACTAGCACAATGAATGGATGAAGGGACAGGTGTGGTTCAGCACAGCTTTCAGTTTAAAAAACCCTTTTCTGGCTCAGACCTTTCCCTCTGAATATCAAGTATCGTCTGACCACTATGGCAATGAAAGAGGCAAGTGGGTCCCCATTCAGAGGGAAAGAAGATGACCTAAGGCTCAAAACAAGGCCTGGATTCCACAGGCCCCCATCCAGCTACAGGTGTTTAAAACCGTCAAGCACAGGGCTTTTCTTTGCCTGACCTTGACTTAATAGGAGTCCTGTGAAGCTCTATAGCAGATGTGGCCCACAAGGGCACACTCTGCCCTGAGTATACTCCAGTCTACCAAGATGTAGCCTTCCTTCTTCCTCCCCGTTTCCCAACCACTAGATTCCAGAATGCAAACCAGTTCCCTCCTGGATTGGAGTCCTGTTTGGAACACAGATGATTTGCTAGCTGTCACTGGGGAGCTGAAACCCACAAAACAGTGCTGTGACCTTGATGTGCTGGAATCATCAGCCTGGAGAGTCGTGTCACTGCTTTGAGAGCCTTATTACAATACCCTGCTCCCAGACTGACCCCCTAACAATATGGCGTCCAGCCTGTGCTGGACCCAAATCTGCCACGCCCCTTGATGTTGAGATTTGATACATTCCTACAGCTGTATTTATTCTCCTAGACCTGGTCTACCCTCTCCCAGCCAGCTGATAACTAAGACTCCCCATTCTGAAGCAAAGAATTGCGTGCAGATCTGAGATACCTAGCGCCCAATCATACTCATGAATGCAGTGAGACTTGCAGGCCAGGGTGAAGAATCTGGATTTTATTCTAAGCATGATTGGAGAATTTTAAGCAGATGAGTGATAAGATTCACCATGCCTTTTAAAAATGTAACTCTGGCGGGGCGCCTGGGTGGCTGGGTTGGTTGAGCGTCTGGCTCTTGCTTTCAGCTCAGGCCACGATCTCACAATTCATGAGTTCGAGTCCCGCATCAGGCTCTGCGCTGACAGTTTGGAATTCTCACTCTCTCCCCCTCTCTCTGTTCCTCCCCCTTCTCTCTCTCTCTCAAACTAAATAAATAAACTTAAAAAAAAAGTAACTCTGGCTACCATGTGAAGAATGGATCTTGAAGTGGTAAGAGAAGATGCAAGGTAACTAGTTAGAGGTCCAGCTAGTCCTCCAGTACTTAACTAGTACTTAACATGTTAGCCCAGGTGAGAAGGAGTGGTGAGTGAGAGTGTGGTAGAGTGGAAATAGAAACAAAAGGATTAGAGATGTGTTTTGAAGGCAGGGTTGATTAACATTCTTAAAAAAATGTTTTAGTGTTTACTTATTTTTGAGAGAGAGAGAGAGAGAGAGTGCGCAAGCTGGGGAGGAGCACAGAAAGAGGGAGACCCAGATTCTGAAGCAGGCTCAAGGCTCTGAGCTGTCAGCACAGGACCTGATGTGGGGCTCAAACCCATGAACCACTAGATCATGACCTGAGCTGAAGTCAGGCACTTAATCAACTGAGCCAGCCAGGCACCCTGATTAACTTTCTTATACAGATAAAAAAGATGGCTGCTACCGTTGTCCACGTCACATGGGTTTAAACTATAACACACAAAGAGGAACTCAGTAAGACATAAGTAAATGTCATGTTCATTTAGGACTAATTAGCACCAATGTATTTATCCATATCTAGACATTAGAATTTTCTAGGGCGACTCCTCCGGAATAAAACAATTACCTAAAGTAACCTAAAAGATGTTAACTTTAACAATCATTTCTTCCTGTGACATAATGATGTTCTGCTCTAAAAAGTATTCCTTCCCTAAATAAAAGTTTCCCAGTGTGAGTAAGTACAACAATAGAAAACGAACACACAAACCCTGTGACTTTTCGGCAGGATGGTGCAATGGAATTAAGAGCATCTGGAAACAGGTTGAGAGAGTCTGCCAGAGTTTGTTTCAAAAATATATCTTGAGTGCCTACTATGAGCATATTCAAGAAGTTCCACAAAATAATATGGGTCACTGACAAAGATTGTTCCATCCATTCCCATGGAGAAACAACCTTTGAGAGACTGGGTGATATAGCCTGGCATATGTTACACTCATCAACAAGATTTCCAGTGTCATAATCAATTATACAGCAACACATAAGGCATCTATTAATGCTCTCATTTGAATTCATTCAACTGCATGCAAATGGCACAGCCAGTGGGAGGATGGATTGCCTTCTAATAGAATAGTGCAGTTTCTACACCATGCGCTGAAAAATCATTCTTCTTGCTGAAGAGTTCTTCACAGAATTGTTCATCTGCCTGCCCCCTTTTTCAGTGTCACTCAATCTTATAGCCTTTAAAATATGTTATACAATTTTATCAACTTGAATAGGTGAGTCAGGAATGTCTAGTGGTGTCAAGCCTTATAACATGCCCAAAGTATGTAGTCTGTGTATTAGAAACAGGAAGCACTCTAAAACCTAAAGCAGCCCCAAAGACGCAGGGCACTGGTATTCCAGTGCTCCCAAGTGGAGGGAAGTATGTGGCCACATGTACTAATCAAAGTCTTCAAATGCAAAGTTGATGTCATAGGTGCGATGAAAACCCATCATTGAATGAAACCCCCAAAGAAGAATGTGAAGTCATACAAATGCGTGACCACTGCTGTCACAGCATACATGGAATTTCTTCAGTCCTACAATAATAGCAAGGATCCTTTCACAATTTGGATTAGGATTCTGTGTTTAGGTAGGTATTTATATAAAGTATTCTTCAGTAGGAAACAATCAGGACCTCAGTGGTATCTGCTATCTCGTAGTCCTGTCCCGTTCCAACATTTTATCATTCTATCACCTTATACCATGTGTTTGGAAGATATCGCCAAGAAATGCCACCCTTTCCCCACAACAAAATCTAAAAGAAATTCCCAAATTTGCAGTCTGAGACAGATGGCTCCGTTATGCAGTATAAGCAGCAACGTCCTAACTAGATTGTTGCTTTCATTTATGAAATTTGCCTCTGAACAAAGACTGATGGTTCTCGGAATGAAAAAAAAAAACCCAACAACAAAACAGTGCTTCGGTAATCCCACCCGTGTATCAAATTATCAAATGTCTTAGAAGAACAATGACAGGTGCAACTGTTACACATGTTCTTATCCCAGAGACCATCAGAAGCTAAGCCCACTTGTGGCTTCATATCTTTTATCTTATTTGCTTCAAGACAAAATGAAAGTAGTCTATCACCACATGGATTCCAGAAATGGGGCTTTAAAAAAAAAATGGTCAGCAGGCTCCCGGAGTAATTTCAAACACAGGATCTACTCAGTTTCCAGGTTGGAAGCAACATTCATTGCTCTTATAGTACCTGAGAGGGGAGTTAAACTACCAGAAGCTGCCAACTCTCTCCTAAAAAGGGTTTCTTCTGGCCGCTAGATGATTCCCTGCTAAAGGAGGTAAGGGCGATGAGGTCTTCTGCCAGCATCACTTACTGGAGCCAAATACTCCAAACTAAAACTCCAATATGTAACAGCATCAACTCCACGATCTCAAAATAAACAAAAATCTCTATAGTGACCCAGAATACACGTGACATATATAATGCCTATGGTCTATGGAGAGGCAGTAAGCACATGGTCCCTTTTGGTTCTATCTACCTGGTCCAATAGATGTGTGGTACTTCTGAGGTTGATATCTAGTAAATTGATTTCTTTCTATACATTTTTCTTTCGATAGTCCTTTAGAGATAAGGGATGCAAAATCACTGTTCTTGAAATGCCTTTATACATGCTTACTTTAGCAAGTTTTAAAATTATGATGTGATATGAAATTTATTAATATTTATTTGTTTTTGAGAGAGAGAGAGAACTGTGAGATCATGACCTGAGCCAAAGTTGGACGCTTAACTGAGCCACACAGGCACCCGTGATGTGATATAAAAATTAAAAGGATATGGCAGACCTCAGGGAAGAGGACTTTGGTTTTATTAAAGCCAGTCACCATGAACACACACCCATTTGGGATGAGATGAAGGAATTTCTGGTGTCAGAAGTCCTAAGTGTATTAATCGTGTCCTTACCCACTAATTGCAAAACCCTGGAAAATTCCTCCAACATTTCCATGCCTCAGTTGCCTCAGCTAGAAAATGGGAATAACCATACTTCCTCAGCCTACTTCACAAGATTAGTGAAATACTATATTCCTTTTGCAAATTTTAATTTCAATTCATGTAGCCGAATGTATGATCAATCAATTATAAAATTGGGATAATTTAAACAAGCAGAATAGATAAAACTCTCCCTTCTGGACCTGGAAATAAAACATATCTCCTCAATCTCCAGAGCCAAGAAATTTCTTTTTTTAATTCTGAGAGATACGTTTGGTAACATAGCAAATAATAGCTATGCCCTCATTATGTGAACTTTTAATTCATTCATGCCTCATCTCATTTAATTCTCACAGGAAGCTAACAAGGGAGATACTCTCTCTTTTTTAACAAAAGTTATATATGTTTTACATGAAGCAAAGGAGGACTTATTTTTCCTGAGCCTTTTCCATATTTTTAACTAATTGTTTTTATTTAAATAGTCTGATAGGGGATAAGCCAAGCTCTTTCTCAGTTTTTTGATGTGACATCTTTTTTGTGCTTGTTATTTTGGGGCTTTCGGTTTATCTTTTATACATATATATAAATTTGATGGACACACTCTAGTCCTGGTTCTAGTCTTCTTTCTTTTAACTGAAGTATGGTTGATGTACAATGTGATATTAGTTTCAGAGGCACAACATATGAGTGAGATACTCTTACTCCTAGTATAGTAAATATGAATGAAGCTTAGCAAATTAAGTATTTCTGCCTACTGTCATCTCCCTCGTAGGTAGCTGAGCCAGCATTCAAGCCTTGGATATTCTGGCTATAAAACCCATGTTTGAAATAAATGAAACAGAGAACATAAAAGCAGTAGAAAAAAAATATGAGCCAAACTAAGAATTAAACAAAACAAAAGATAAACAAAATTGGCAAACCCTTAGCTAAGGGGACAGAAAGAGAGAAAACCCAATGCAACAAAATTTATAAATGAAAAAGGAGACATTACAATAGATACCACAGTAATTCAAAGGATCATAAGAAGTATAAACAATTATACTTTGTTGCAACAAACTGGGCAATCCAGAAGAAAAGAAAAAAATTCTTAGAAACATCTAACTTTTCAAGACTGAATCAAAAATAAATAGAAACTCTGAATAGACCAATTATTAGTGATAAGGTTGAATCAGTAATTTAAAATCTCCCAATGAAGAAAATCCCAGGATCAGATGGATTCACTGGTGAATTTTCCTAGACATATGGAGAAGAATTAGCACCAATCCTTTTCAAACTCTTCCCCAAAAAATTAAAGAAGAAGGGACATTCTCAAACTTATTTTAGATGGCCAGCATTATCCGGATACCAAAACCAGAAAAGGGCACTACTAGAAAAGAAAAATACAGGCCAATATCCCTGATGAATACAGATGCAGAAATTTTAAATAAAATGCCAGCAAACTGAATTCAGCAGCACATTAAAAGGATCATTCACCATGATCAAGTGAGATTTATCCCTGGGATGCACGCATGGTTCAACATACGTAAATCACTCAATATGATATATTGAATTAACATAATGAATTAAAAAAACAATATAGTCCTCTCAATAGATGCGGAGAAGCATTCAACAAAATTTGACATCCATTCATGATCTTAAAAAATTAGGCATATTAGAAACATATCTCAACACAATAGAGGCCATATATGATAACCCTACAGCTAACATCATACTCAACGGTGAAAAGTCAAAAGCTTTTCCTTTAATATTAGAAATAAGACCAGTCTGTTCATTCTCACCACTTTTTAAAAAAAATTTTTTAACATTTATTTATTTTTGAGAGACAGAGAGAGACAAAGTGCAAGCAGGAGAGGGGCAGAGAAAGAGGGAGACACAGAACCTGAAGCAGTTTCAAGCTCTGAGCTTTCAGCACAGAACCCAACGTGAGGCTTGAACCCATGAACCGTGAGATCATGACCTGAACTGAAGTTGGATGCTTAACCGATTGAGCCACCCAAGTGCCCCTCATTCTCACCACTCTTATATAGTACTGGAAGTCCTAGCTAAGGGAATCAGGCAAGAAAAATAAAAAGTATCAGAATTACAAAGGAAGAAGTAGAATTATCTCTATTTGTAGATGACATAAGTATATATAGAAAATTCTATAGACTTACCCAAAAACTGTTAGAGCTAATCAATGAATTCAGTAAAGTTTTTAACTTAACAAAAATTAGTAGTGTTCCACTACAATAGCAAAGAAATTTCCGAAAAAGAAATGAATTCCATTTACAGTAGCATCAACAACAATAAAATATTTAGTAATAAATTTAACTAAGGAGGTAAAAGATCTCTATGCTAAAAGCTATAAGACATTGATGAAAGAAGTTGAAGAAGACACATACAAATGGAAAAATAACCCATGTTCATGGATTGGAAGAATTAATATTGTTAAAGTGTCAATACAACAAAAAGTCACCTATAGATTCAATGTAAACCCTATCAAGATTCCAATGACATTTTTTTTCTTAAGTAGAAAAAACACTCCTAAAATTTATATGGAAACACAGATGACTCGAAATAGCCAAAGAAATCCTGAAAAAGAAGGGCAAAGAAGGAGGTATCGCACCTCCTGATTTCAAGCTATACTATAAAGCTATAGTCATCAAAACAGTACGGTACTGGCATAAAAACAAACACATAGACCAATAGAACAAAATCAAGGGCCCAGAAATAAACCCAAGCATATATGGTCAACTAATATTTGACAAAGGAGCTAAGAATACTCAGTGTAGAAAAGATAGTCTCCTCAATAAATGGTACTGGGATAATCAGATGTGAAAGAATGAAACTGGACCCCATATCTTATGCCACTCACAAAAAAACTTGAAATTCATTAAAGACTTAAGTGTATGACCTGAAACCATGAAACTCCTAGAAGAAAACAGGAATAAAACTCCTTGTCATTGGTCTAGGTAGTGTCTTTTTAAATAATGACACCCATAGCACAAGCAACAAAATAAAAAATAAAACAAGGGGCGCTACATCAAACTTAAAAGCTATACAGCAAAAGGAACCATCAACAAAGTGAGACAACAACCTATAGAATGGGAAATACTATTTGTAAACCACATATCTGATAACAGGTTAATATCCAAAACATATAAAGAACCCATACAACTCAACAGCAAAAAATAATAATAGTAACTCAATTATAAATTGGGCAGAGGACCTAAATGGACCTTTCTCCAAAGAAGATATATGAAATGCCTATAGGTACATGAAGAGCTACTCAACATCACTAGTCCTTGGGGAAATGCAAAACCGCAATGAGAGTTCACCTCACACAGGTTGGAATAGCCATCATCAAAAAATTAAGAGATAAAACATTACAGCAAAGAGGTGGAAAAAAGAAAACGCTTGTACACCATTGGTGGGAATGTAAATTGGTGCAGCCAGTATGGAAAATCTCCAGTATGGAGAATCCTCAGAAGATTAATTGTCATCCAGCAATTCCACTTCTGGGAATATATCCAAAGGAAATGAGAACACTAACTTGAAAAGATATCCACACCCTCATGTTCATATCAACATTATTTACAATAGCCAGGATATGGAAACAACCTAAGTGTCTATCAATGGACGAACAGATACAGAAGCTGTGGTATACATATACAATGGAATATTATTCAGCTATAAAAAAAAAAGGAAATCCTACCATTTGCAATAATATGGACGGACGCTGAAGGTGTTACAAGTGAAATAAGTCAGACAAAGACGAATACTATATGATCTCATACGTGAAATTTTAAAAACAAAACCAAATGCCTAGGAAAAGAGATCTGATTTAGAGTGACCAGAGGTGGAGGGTAGGTGGGAAGAGAGAAGAACTGAGGAAGGTGGTAAGAAGATACAAGCTTCTAGTTTTCAGGTGAATAAGTCCTAGGGATGTGATGTAGGACGACTATAGCCAGCACTACTGTTTGATATACAGGAAAGTTGTTAAGACAGTAAAGAGTTCACATCACAAGGAGGTTTTCTTTTCTTTTCTTTTCACTGTGTCTATATGAAAAGGTGAATGTTAGCTGAATCTATTGTAGTAATCATTCCATAATATATGGAAATCAAACCATCATGCTGTGTGCTTTCAACTTATACAGGGATATATTCCGAGTGTTTCTCAGTAAAACTTGGGGGGAAATCCATGCTGGTGATGACTGTTTAGATGATTTCCTACAGAGCTGTGAATTCTTAACCTAGCACCTTCCAGGGCAGCCTCCACACCCTCCTCCCCATTCCACATCCGCTCACCGGTTGTTGGCAGCTCTGGGCTGTTTACTCCTGTTCTCTCTTCCTGATCTTCCACTTACTGAGTCCTTTGCAGCCTGTCAGGCTCACCCAAAGTTGTCTCTCTAACAAAATCCCATTTCATACTGATCACTGTCTATTGTTGCATTAATTTGTCAATCACATCTTAGATGTGTCCTGCCACCCGGCTCTTCTGTGAAGGGACCTATTGTGTATAATGTGTCATCTCTCTCTTTCCACCAGTAGCTAAGACTATGCTAGGTTAACAGAACATTTCTTTCTTTCTTTTTTAAGTTTATTTATTTATTTTGAGAGAGAGAGAGAGAGAGAGAGAGAGAGTGAGAGAGCGAGCACAAATGGGGTAGAGTCAGAGAGAAGGAGAGACAGAATCCCAAGCAGGCTCCGCACCATCAGTACAGAGCCCGATGGGGGGCTTGAAGTCACGAACTGCGAGATCAGGACCTGAGTCAAGATCAAGAGTCAGCTGCTTAACTGACTGCACCGCCCAGGCGCCCATAACAGGACACTTCTTAGACAATTACTTGCAGACCTTAACAAAACTTCTCTTGCCTTACTTAAGTCCAAGGTTGGCTTTCCCATTCCTGATGCCACTGCAGGCAAAGACGCCCAAGCTACACGCTGTGCATGAGCGAGCACGACCAACCTCTTCACTTGACTGAGAACCCAGACAAACGAGCAAACGTGTTGGGCAAAAGGAGCACAAAGAGACAGCAGCCACCCCAGCCTTTGGGGCGACGAGAAGGTTATTTGGCAAGTCTGACGCTTGTGTGGTGGTGACAACAATAAATACTTACTCAATGTGTCCTCTCTTCCTGACACTTCTAATGTGCCACCTTGCGTAAACTTCTCAATAATTCTGTGAGGAAGATGCTATCGGTATCCCATTTTACCGATAAGAAAACTGGGGCTGAAGTCGAATAATTAGCCCAAGGTTATTGGTAAGCGGGACAAGGAAGACTCAAACCCAGGCAGGCTGGCTCCCAGAGCCCGCCCCTTGAACCCATATTCCAGACTTCCTCTCAGGTAGGTTAGTCACTGAGGAGGGGGAGAAAGGATAGTCCAGGTCGAAGGCCCTGCACACATAAAGGACACATGAGGAGCTCAAGCAGCTGCGTAGAGAAGCTGAAGGAACTTTCTATAAGGCTCTGAAGTTCCCCGTGAGGCTCTGGTTCCCCTGAGATGGACATAGAGCCATTTTCTAATTAAGGCAGAGCATAGCAACTCAGCCCTGGGGTGGCCAACCTGTCCCTGCCCACCTGTCCTCGTGGTCCGGTGTGGTCCCAGCTGTGCATCAGCAAGCAGACCTCTGACCCTGCCTCGGCCCCGTGGAACGAGGGGATTGGGAAAGATCCCAAGAACCCAAAGACACAGCTCATCTCTCTGCTTCCAGAAAGGACATTGCTGTACTGTCAGACTCCTAGAAAGATACCACAATCCCTTGACCTCCCCCTGCAGTGTCAAATCATCCTTTCTATGAAGACACACTTCCTTAGGTCTAATATAAATCCTTCCTGCTCAAAAAGCCTGGCTTCTCGGCTCTGTCTTCTTGCTCCGCAGAGTGGTAGGTGACTTCTGAAAAGCCTGTCTCAAACACCTGTGACACAGCCACCCTTGGACCCTAGGATCTGGATGTGCCTCCTGGCCCAACCCTTGCGAGCCGTGTGACATTTGGCACATCACTCAACCTTTCAGTGATTCAGGTTCTCATCTGTAAAATGGGCACAGTTATACTTGTTTCTGAGGATTAAATACAGACAAAAGACTTTGCACCATGCTTAGCTCATCATAAACACTTATCAAATTGTAGCCTAAAAAACAAAAAGCTAGTCTCTTCTGCACCTGCAAATTTGTACACAATCTGGGGACTCAGAAAGCTCTGGTCAACCTTTCCAGAGAGAACAACAACAACAACAAATCAAATGCCTAAAAATAGTGAGTACCTCCGCAGTCGTCTTATTTTCTACCAGCATGCAGAAACATTTGTGAGGAGCAGTTATCTATCAATTACATGTCAGTTATAAAAGTGTTAAATAAATCCATGAAGGCAGAGAAAAAAAAGAGAGAGAAAGAGACAAGAACCATCCTGCTGTTGCCATGACAACGAGGCAGGTTACCTGGACAAAGATTTTGGAAATCTCTTAAAAGAATAGCCAGAGATGTTTCCATCTATCCGGGGAGGGACAAAGTCTTCCTTTATCTTCCAACTAAAGACATGCATGCACTTGTTTTGCTGAATGTGTCCCAATTAACACAGCGCAAAATCAGAGTGGGGCGAGGACGTTGTGAGCAGGCAGGTGGTGGGATGGAAAGGGAATTGGCAGGGGGCTGAGAGGTAGAGACACTATCAGTGGAAACTGCAAGATCAAACTGCCAGGATCTGCATTGTTTCATTTAAAATGCCCAAAGAGCATTCACGAAAAATCATCATCCTCACCCATCAAGACCGCCAACCGCCGCAGATTAACTTTACAAGAAACTGAATCTTAACCGATAACACTCTCATTTTTATCAACAGTAGCGACACGAAGAAAGTGATTAAAAACGGTGGTGGGCCAGATTTTTCTCCCAAAGTCATTTTTTTTAATACGTAAAGGAATAAAGAGCTTAGGATTCATGACGTGCGTCCCCCCCTCCCATCTCCTCAGGGGTTGTATACAGGTCGTGTGTCTATGTATGTATGTGTTTCCCTCCTACGACCCACAGTTTACACTTAACATAATAATCTTGCACACCTCTCTCTCATTTTTGAGTTAATCGATAGCATTTTTAAGGCAACAAATAGGGGCTATTTGTAATAGTATTTCCTTTAATTGCATATTTTTCAAACATGAGACTATTAAAGTAGCTGTCCATGAAAGCACCCATTCAATTCTCCTCTGAGCTGCCCCTTCATTCTGAAAGAGCTCACTCGTCAAGCTCAATAGCATCTCTTGGCTGCCTGAGAAAAAGCACTAGAGGGGAGGGGAAAAAAAAAAGCAACCTATTTTCCAGATCAAAGTAATCCCTACTCCATTGCCATGGCTGCAGACGTCTCTTTCTTCTTTTCATTGACCAGACAAGGTCCTTCTCAACGCCCTGCTTCTTTTTTTTCTTTCCTTTTTTTTTTTTTTTTTTTGCCTGAATTTGTTTTCTCGTTGGGAAAAGTGGTCATTAAGGTATTAGTTTAGGTTGATTGGTTCTTCAGCAACAGAAGAGGCTTCTGAGGCTTTGTTATCTCTGACATGATCTCAAAACAGTGGCCTGATTATTATACAATACAGAAATAATAACGCAAGGCAGCAGGCTCTCCGTTGGTACCCACGCAAGGTGTTGCGTATGTGATTATACAACCTAACCTACTGGTCTTTTCACGGGTGCTCTGTGGGCCTGAGTGTCTGGCCACGTCCCTGGACATCGTGTGGGACTTCACCTCCCTGCCCCCGCCCATTAAGCCCCCCCTCCCATGGACCTGAATTCCCCCCAAGTCATTGAGGCTACTGAGAGCTCGCCTCCATTTATACCAACCAGTGGTGCATTCAGTAGAAAGAATGGGGATAGGGAGAGGGGGCTTTGATGTTTCCCAGGGGCAGGAAATCACTTGGATGATTCTTCAAGAGCTACTTGGCAGCAGGTAGATGGTGGGATAGCTGGTGGGAAGGTCGGTGGCTGGGATGTGGCTGCTCAACCACATAGCGGGTAGCTATGCTGCCCCTACAAACCGAGAAGTTGATTCCTATAGTCTGGTGGGGGGGAGGGATGAGGGAGAAAGATCAGAGGGCTTGGCATACACTACCTGGGAAAAAGAGAATTGAAAGTTACCAAATACCATGTCAGAGGCTTTCATTTACTTTTTAAGACCAGTGGACCCACATCTTCAAGTCCAATCTAATAAGAATGTATGACTGCCAATACCCAAGAGGTGGGACGCATGGTAGTTAGTCACACGGAGCCTGAATCCAGACTTCAAGCCTCTCTTTTTACTCATCTGTCAAAATACAGTTGGTAACAGGTTTACTGTGAGGGTTAATAATAATAATAATATGTGCCATACTCGCTATGTGCCCAACACTGTCCTTAGCACTTGTAGTATTATCTCATCTCCAGTTTACAACACGTCTATGGAATATTTCCTGTTGAATGCCCCCCCCCTTTCTTACAAGGAAACAGGTGCAGGGACCTGAAGTAAGTTATCCAGAGTCATGCAGCTGGTAAGTGAAGCAGGATTCAAATCCAATCAGCCCCAACTCTAGAGAACTATCAGTCACTACTTAGAAATTAAATGAAATAATATATAAAGTATTGATTCTGGTACCAGACGCTCAGCAATATTACTGATCATTCATTTTGCATTGTCAACATTATTATTAATCTCCCTCTGTTGCTTCATCCGAATGAAGAAAAGTATGCACAGGGCTTTGGTAAGGGAAGGCTTTATGAAAGCAAACACATCAAAAATAATTATGGTGACTGCAACTGGCACACAGGAAAATTGACAATATTTCTTGATTCGAAAGTTCCGTGGAGATAAATCACACTTGAGGACTCACCGGGGGATACAGGGGGGGATTGGGAATGGAAGCTCATTTCTAAAGGCAGCTCAGCCAAGAGGTGTGGCCAAAAGGTCTATAGACATTGGTGTCATCACCAACTCAGTTGGGTGGAGGTGGCGGTGTGGATGGATGCTTCTGTACTAGCCACTGAGAGAGGGCAGGCAGAGTTGAGAGACACAAACCCCGTTAGCCAAACTAGAGAATGCCTGACCACCCACTCCCTGTCATCCACACTCAGAAAATACATCCACAGAGGGGCTAAATCTTTTCCTGTTCCTATGCGAAGACCCCTAAGGAATCCAGTGCTACCACCATCTACAAATTCTTAGGGAGACCCAGAAAACTTATTAAAAAGCCTCCTTCACTTACTTACTGGGTTAGTATTTATTGAGACCCCTCTAAGTGCCAAGCACTGCTAGGCACAAAGAATATAAAAAGGATGGACGAGGTCCCTGACCTGTGGTAGGAGTAGGAGTTAAGTGGTTGACACTGAAGGGGATCGTATTACTTCATTTAAGGGAGCAATGTACAGTACAGACAGCCTTGGGAAAGATGGTGAAGGCCAGGGTGCCTAGTTCTGATGTGAAGGTAGAAGGAAGTGGGATGGTGGCAGGGGGTAGGATCCTGGAAGTCTTCTCGAAGGAGGTGCCAGGTAAAGATGAGGGTGAGGCAGCATGTGACTAAGGTCCTGTAACTGAATCTGGCTCTGTCCAACCTTCTTGCCTGTTGGGTGTATCAGTAAGAATTATGTGAACACAGAGCTCCCTCAGACGCTGTGGAAAGCACATAAAATAAGTCAGAGATAGGATCCCCCTGCCTCCGGACACTTAAAATGTAATAGAAATACAATCCCAACTTTGGCTTTATCACTCTGCAAAACTTTCTAACTTAAAAAAGTAAGAGAGTAAGAGAGAGCTAACTTTGTCACGGCTGTGGACCATTAGCGGGAAGTCAGGAACACTCCTGAATGTGACAGCCAGTTGGTACATGACACACCTACAAAGAGCACAGTCGTTAAGATGGTTCTTAACCTTCGCCCTAGAGCTGGGTCAGCTCCACCACACCCTGTTTGAACTTGGGCAAGCCACCTAACCTCTCAGAGACTGTGTCGCCTAATGTGCAAAATGGAGATCATAATGGCGCCCATGTCTAAGCTACTTGTGAGGATACTGGAGATAGAGGAAGAAAAGTGTTAGGGGACCTGGGTGGCTCAGTCAGTTAAGTGTCCAACTCTTTATTTCAGTTTAGGTCATGATCTCACCATTCTTGAGATCAAGCCCCACGTTAGGCTCCATGCTGACAGCTTGGGATTCTCTCTCTCCCTCTCTCTCTCTCTCTCTGTCTCTCTGCCTCTCCCCATGCTGGCTGGCTCTCTCTCTCTCTCTCAAAATAAACATTTTTTTTAAAAAAATGCAAGAAAAGTGCTTGGGTCAAACTCTGCCAATAGTAAGCTCTCAATAATAATAATGAAGTTATATGATGCTTATTATTTATAATTATTTACTCTTTAAATAAATGCATATAAGTAATACTAATATTCTTCTGGAGCTGGGTGACATGGTGGATACAAATACAGCTAATTAACACTTTTAGACTCTTACCACGTGGCCAGTCACTATTCCAGGCATTTCAGGTGTTTTAACTCATTGGATTCTCACAACAACACTAAGAAAGGTATTACTGGGGCATCTGGGTGGCTCAGCAGGTTAAGCATCCAACTTCGACTCAGGTCATCATCTCACTATTCATGAGTTTGAGCTCCACATCAGGTTCTGTGCTGACAGCTCAGAGCCTGGAGCCTGCTTCAGATTCTGTGCCTCTCTCTCTCTCTCTCTCTGACCCTCTCCCACTCACACTCTGTCTCTCCCTCTCTCTCTCAAAATAAATTCTTTTAAAAAAGAAAGGTATTATCATCTCTAGTTTACAGGTAAGAAAATTTGACCACAGAGAAGTTAAGTAACTTATCCAAGGCCACACAGCAAAGCCAGGATTCAAATACAGGCAGTGTGGCTCAAGCTGTATGCCCAACCACTCTGGAAGGCTCCTTCTCATCATAATGAATCAGACACAACCCTTGAAAAGAATGTTATAGGGCAACCTGATGTATGGTAAGTCTCCAGAGAAACAAAAATCATAAAAGTACCCAAAAAAGAGTTGATGAGATTTATCAAACCCAAATGGGGAAATCAAGGAAAGGGAACAGTGAAGAAAAGCAGGAGCCTGCTGCCTCATGGAAGAAAGAGGAAAGAGCTCTGAAGAAAGCGGGTAGGTAGTGGCTGGTCATGCCAAGTACCACAGTGAATAAAGGTAGAGGAACCTTGAGAACAACTAGGATGTAGCACAGTGAGGAGTGCAGTTACGGGAGAGAGCAGACTCCGATGGAGAGCGGAGGGTAAAGCCAAATGACAAGGGATGGTAGGAAAGCGAGCCAGTCACTGTAGACTTCCCTTTTGAAAAGGTTAGTAACAAAAGGGAGGCAAGAGGGGAATGTCAGTTCAAAGGCTTTTTCCTGTCCCAGACAAGAGTTCTTTGTTATCAGAATGGAACTTACACGTAGAGAAAGAGCGAAGGTGCGGGAGACAGTTGTGGACAATTTATGAATGAGCAGAGAACGTGGACAGCTTGGGTGGGGTGGCCCCAGCAGGGGGGCTAGAGCCTCGGCAAAGAGGAACGTGCTTCTCCCTCTGATTCAAGAGGGAAGACGAGACAGAAGGAGACAGAGAGACATTTTGATATGGAGAGCCAGTGAGACAGCTCACAGGAGCTGGTTCTGACCTTCTCGGGAAGGATGGATCTAGGAAAAGAGGCAAGGATGTTGCTGGATGCTGCCTGGACAGCTCATGATGGGGATGCCACTTCCTCTTTGGGGCTGCCTGGCAAACTCTTACTGACCCTTCAGGACTCTGACCAGGCACTCTGGCCTCCTAAGTGCCAAGGCAGAGTCGGGGGCTCAGTCACCTACACTGCTCACTTATTCCTCCCTCACTGCATTAGTCGCGCCATCTTGTAAATTATTTCTATTTACGTCTCTCTCTTCTTTCCGTCTGAAGTCCTTGATGGTGGAGACCACATCATACGTACCTTAATTTCTCTACCAGCTAACTAGTATAAAAAGATGTGCAGTAAACATGTGTCGAGCAGATAAATAAATGAGTCTAAGAGAACTCCAATTCAGACCCAGAAAGGGAATACCATTTTAGAACTAGCATCCTAAATGTCTAGGTTCATTTCAGATAGAAACAGTCTGCTCTTGGGCAATTACCCTAACCTCTCTGCATCTAATAACCCAAGCTCTGAAAAATGGGGCGCACAACCCACAGAACTGTGAGCTTCATTAGTGAATGCCAGGAAAGGGCTTTTTAAGTGGCAAAGCAGATAATTACAGAAAATGCCTCTGAGGGAGAAAGATGACAAAAATGTGTCTCAGGGACAATGAAGGAGCTTTCTTTCAGGATTTCCCCCACATTTCACTCTGACATAAGCAGCTACAGAGGACTGGGAGCCCTCTCAAAGGCCCTACACCACCAGGTCCCAAGGTTATGTGTTCACCAAGTTCATGAACTGCTGTGAAAGACTGTTTGTTAGAAAGCACGAGAGTCCTGCTACGCAGCACCTCCCAGCTCCGGGCCAATCTGCTCCCCTACTTAACTTTCAGCTTTTTCCATTGTTCTGTCTTGTGCCTCCTGAGTCTGCCTTTCCAGAGCATCAACAGGCCACTCAATGTGCTTGACCCTTGGAAATACACTTGTGCTCCCAGGAAGTACATGATCATTTATCACTGCCATTGGCCAAGTGTTAGCTAGATAAATAGATACCTAGGTAAGGCCTTAAAACAGCCACCAGCTTATTTGCCCAAGATGCAATACAGCCTTGTCCAGGCAAGCTGCAAAAACAGTGCAAGGCTGAATAATATGACACGTTTGCATTCTGGGATTTTTTAAAAACAACAAATTTGTGATTGACACATTTTATACTTATTTCTAAGGCCAGAGAATCATCAGTCATAATGTATTCGAGATGGCTGGTCCCAAATGTACAGGAGCATTGCTATGGAAAAGTTTAGAGATGATCATTTTAAAACGTCTGTGTTTGATTAATATTGTAATTCCTCTCTACACACACAAAGACGCACGTGGGCACACGCACACCCCTCTAAAATGGATTTTGCTGAAGATAAATTCATAATTAGTTTGCCCCCCAGATACACACATTCCCTATTAGTAATATGTGTGATAATAATGGGTGAAGAGAGTCTAGAATTTTTAATTGTCACAGTTAATCAAAAGGTGACTATATGTATAGGAGAATAGATCGGAGTTGTGGGAGAATAGAAGAAGGAAAAAAAAAAGAATGGGATTAGAAGGGAAGAAAAGAATGTGACACAAAAGAAAGAGAAGGGGTGCCTGGGTGGCTCAGTCGGTTAGGCGTCTGACTTCGGCTCAGGTCATGATCTCGCGGTTAGTGGGTTCGAGCCCCGTGTCGGGCTCTGTGCTGAGCTGTCAGCTCAGCGCCTGGAGCCTGTTCCAGATTCTGTGTCTCCTTCTCTCTCTGCCCCGCCCCTACTCATGCTCTGTTTCTCTCTGTCTCAATAGTAAATAAACATATTAAAAAATATTAAAAAAAAAAAAGAGAAGAATCAGAATTTATTAGTAGATTTCTGTGTCAGTCAGTGGTCCCATCTCTTTTCCAGACTGATTATCAATCCACATTCAAACATCTTCAGAATGGGGGCACGTCAGGTTTGAGAAAGGCTTTAAATTGGTTATATATGTAATACCGAAGAAGGTTTTATTTTCTAACTCTGCAGGTTGCTTTCTTATTATCAAAGCAGTTAAATGTCTATAGTTTCTCATCAACATTAAATGTAGAAAATTTGCTATAGCTATAATTAAAACTCTGGTTGGTATCTACATTAGCTAGTTGATCTTAACATTGGCCACTCAGAGCTCCTTTTGAAACTTATCATTAGTTGGGAGAGAGAAAATGACAGCATGTTCTTCCTATTGACAGGACTCCGGGGGCCACACAGAAGCAAAATGGCCTTTGGTCAAGGATACCATATGAGGAAGCCTTTCAGTTGTTGGAAAGTCAGGTTAATGACTTAGAATATCACTTAACAACTGTGAACTTGCATACTTCAGTTACTTCAGTGACCTCACAGGCAAATCATGAGATTATTCTATGATGTGGACATCACTGGAACATTCTGTCCCACCCGGAGAGATCTCCTGTTGAATGCATGGATAAACTCCTGAAACAATAGTCAACTGTACTCTGAGGGACCCCTATACCTTGCAGTGGTACTCTATGCTGCCTGAGCCCTGAGGTCCTACTCTGTGGACCCTGATGATCTGATGATAAACTCCCCCAGTCCCAGTTCATCAAATGAAATATCTTTCTTTAGTGGAATCTTAGCTGGGGTCCTTCTCTGGGCAAAGTCGAGGTAAGTAATTTTAGAGCCCGCCATACCTTAGAAATTCGGGGTCACCTAGTCCATCAACAATCAACACAGAAAATAAAGCCTCAGTAAAAAGATGATATTGTGCAACCAGTACATCATTAGTGAAACAGACATAAATTAAAAGAGTGTAGGAGATCTTTGGTCTTTTTTGAGGTCTACAACCTCAAATCTCCCTCCTTGGTGTCTCAGTACAGTTTCTACTCCAAGTACTGGATGTGGAAAGATTAAAGTCTAGGGAAGAAGAAGTAGGCTGGAAGGAAGTCGGGAGGGGGAGGGATCGGAGGGGGTCACATCATGATTAAGCTTCTACCGTGCAATTAATCAAATGTGAGGTATATCAAAAGCAATCATAATAAAAAGCATAGATCCTCAGGGCGTACCCTTAGAATCCAAGACCTCTAGAAAAATGTGGGATGTAGTACCTCATTTCAGCTATGCACTTACAGGTTTATACAAACAAAGGCTTAAGCTTTCAAGTGACTATTTGGGAGTTAAGGAGAAGCAAAGCCACCGCCAGAATTTAAGGGCCAAGATCTGAAAACCAAGCAAAATATACAAAAATGTACAGTAATTCATAGGTAAGGGTGTTTGATCCAGTTGTCTGAAGACTTGCCTCAGTTTCTACTGTCTATTTAAACATTTGCATTAATATTTTATTGGCTCTTTCATGTTTGTTGATTGTCTTGTAAACTAAAACCCAAATATTTGAGGACGATGTCTTATTTTTTTCTTTTTACCCATCTCAATCTCTTGCCATACTCACTACAGTTGACTAGCATCCCATAGAATCATGAAAAATGTTTCACACAAATCCAAATTCTGCTTTTCTTTAGGTAAGCGAGATTGGTTGAAGCACTTCACATAAATGTCAGTAAGGCAAGTCTCCATTTAAAGTATGGGTCATAAGGGTGCCTGGGTGACTCAGTAGGTTAAGCGTCCTACTCTTGATCTCAGCTCCGGTCATGATCTTACGGTTCATAGGGTTGAGTCCCATATTGGGCTCTGTGCTGATGGTGTGGAGCCTGCTTGGGATTCTGTCTCTCCCTCTCTCTCTGCACCTCCCCCACTTGTGCTCACGTTCTCTCAAAATAAATAAATAAACTTAATAAAAAATAAAATAAAGTATGAGTAATAATTACTCTGTATCTTCTTTCATGTGTATTGAAGTCATTGCAACTTTTCAAAGCATTTTCACAGAGATCATTTCATTTTGGTATCTGTTTCATGAACAGACCTCAAAGAACATAACAGCCACACATCTGCCCAGCTGAAAGTTATGTCTGGAGCCTTGTGCCTTTTGGTAAACTGTTAACTGTAGGTCATTCCTAATCAATAAAAGTAAATGTCCATTGCAATTCACCTGGCTAGGGTACAACAGAAATCAGCGTTAGAGAAAGGCAGTCCTCAAGTGACAAGTTGTATCAACTCAGACTGCAGAAAGATCTAGAAAGTCAAAAAAATACAGGTCTTCTTAGTCCTTGCACTGTTGAAGGAAGAGATCTCAGTGTCCTTCAATCACCCCCTTAAGTAATGTGTCCACAGTGTTTATAGCGTCCTCCCATCCTGACATTTCCTCATAATTTAGCATTCCTGGTAAGGCTGAAATGAAAGCTGAATTTTTCACTGGAGCTAGGTCACGCTGACAGTGATAGCAGCTGACAGGAGATTAAAAGGAACCAAAGATACTGTGTTGAAAATGTCTCATCAAGGTCACCCACTCGTGATAAGGCAAGTGGAGAGTGAGGGAGGAACACAGGCTTATCACTTAAGAACCAGCGGGGACAACGACATTATCTAATTATTCCTCTTCATTCCCATCTCCTCCAGCCTCTCATTCGTACACACATGCTTTGAAGCAAGTCTATTATTTAAAAATTACTATAAGACGATTCTCTTTATCAGTCCAAGGTTCAGCCACTCTAAAGGCAGTGACACCCACCTTCCCAATCATGCCGAGCAGAAGTAGTCACTCCCATGTCATGCAGCTTACCCCTTGACCACGGCACATACATGTTCCATGACGTTCTCCCACCAAACTGTGAACTCTTCATGTGTTGGAAGCATGTCTTCCTCTTCTTTCTATTTAACTACACAAGGTCAGAACTGGCTAGCTACTTACTAAAACTCGTGATTCTCCCTCTCTAACGCAGAGTTGCTGCTGAGAAGTTCCTCCCAAGCCAGGAACTACTTTTTCCAGCTTTGTTTACATCTAGATGTGGCCACAGGACTAGTTTCAGTCAGTGGAATGTGAGCGGAAGGGACATACTTCACCTTGAGATTTGTGTAACACACCACATATCCACACTCTCTTATGCCCGCTACCAGCTGGGTATAAAACATGATAAGGTGAGATGATGTCAGCTTGATAAGGGCTCAGGAATCATTGCATGGAAGAAAGCTACTATGGACTAGAAGCAATGTATTGGGCTAATACAAGAGGAAGAAATGGACTCCTAATTTTTTTTAAATCTACATAGCGTAGGGTCTATTTGTTATCTGAGCATACCCTAACTAATACATTGAGCCTAATACAGTGGCGTATATATCAGGTCAAGAGTAACAAAGAACTAAATGGAGTATTCACCCATTTTCCTATGAAAGAGCCTGGTCATTTTGTACTTTTCGGGGAACAGATTTACTAGGGATTGCATCTCATGAAATTATATCCAGTTAATTGTTATCATGGAAATCATCTCAGAACATTACATGGAACAGACTGATGCTAGTAGGGTTTTATGTTTCTTCAAATTCATAGATACATATTTAAATTTTGTTTCTGTGGGAGAACGTTGAGGTTGTCATGGCAACAAGTTAAAGCAACACAGTGCATGTGATGTACTGGGATCCTTGGTGCTAGCCATGCCAGCGAAAACACAAAATGATTCTATCATACAGAGAACACTCCACTCAGGGTTGTGATGTGATAGCCAACTATTTGTCTTTCACCTTCTAGGAACCATAATGTAACACATTGATTTGTTAACAATTTTGATAATATGGCCAGTTCTGCAATGAAATGCATTTTAGAATAAAGATGAGACTATTGGTAGAGGACCATCACTGTATCTCCACCCTTCTGGAAAAATACATACATACATCATACGTACGTACACACATGCAGAGAGATGGGTGGAGGGAAGAGAGAGACAGACAGACAGACATTGGGCCTACACAAGTAAAATCTGATTGAGTTGATGAATGGACAATAAATTTGAAATAAGCAATCAAATTAAGCCCCTCCTGAGCGGAGATTTTGGAGCAAATTTCTTAAGTAATTACCCCAACTCTTTGATTTACTTCACCACGCACAGAGAGCCTTTATTGATCCCTTCTCAGTGGACCAGGAGCCTAATTCTCTGCAATATACTTGCTCCTTATTCAAGTTATCATCGCTCTCTTATGAAAATTAAATATTTCAAGCAGGGCTGGTCTACCTTCCCCAGGGATATTACTCTTCTCTCTGAGTGACCTTAGGGCTTCAAAATGTCTGGAAGCAATAACCCTGAGACAGCACAAAGGGCAGGTGGCTTGGATCCAAATTAAAAGAGAAAAGAAACAGGTTTGGGCTCATGAAATGTGGCAAGCTGGAGTAGAGATGTTTGATGGGCAAGAACACTTTGGGGAGACTAATATTGCTAGCTGTTCTTTGAATGGTAAAGGTAAAGAAAAAGCTCTCCTGACATCTTTTCTCATTAATCCCCTCAAAAGTAATTCAGGAAAACTTTCAACTCTAAGAAGAAACATAGGAAAAAAGATGGCATTCCTACTTTTGGTCTAGACTCTCCTTTTCCTCTTTCTCTCACGCTATCATTTCTGTTTCTGTGTGCTGATTAATTAACGTCTTCTCCAACCCCTCCCAGTTTCATTCCAAAACTATACTGGCAACTTCCTCGAGAATAAATGCAAGCTTTGAGAGCCCTTCCCTCCCTGGGACAGTAGGAGTCAGGCAAGAAAGGGATTCCAACCCAGAGAAGCCATTACTAGAGTGAAAAGCATGACAGAAAGTCATGTGCACTTTGGACCCCACCTGCAATGGCATAAACCATTTCAAGGCAGAACAAAACGGCACAGGCAAACATAAAGAGGAACTGAATTCAATCACAATGCCAGACGGTCTCAGGTGGCCCGTTGACTGCTCCTGGTGCAAACCAGGGTCAAAGACATCTGACATGGCTCAGTAGAGAGAGGAGATCAATAATGCTAAAGAGCGATGTCTGCAGTGAGAAACAAATCATTGCAAATTTAGATAAAATGCTCTCCGTGCTCAGGGCTCCTGATGGAAGCCCTACGTCTACCATCCTGGCATTGCCCCTGTGATATCCTCTCCCTAGGAGGGGAGAATGAGGAAGAGAGGCAGGCAGAGAAATAGCAGGAACCAGGGGTGGTACTATAGTTGTTGTGTTGTCTCCCACTGAGAATCCCCAAATAGTTTAGCGCCCATCTGGCCAATTCAAGGAGAAAACACTGAGAGTGTGAGCTATTTTGAGAATGATGAGGACAAACTATACCTCAGCCTCAGAAGGAATGGGAGGTAGCTAAATGAAGTTAGGAACAGTAGGATAAACAGAAAGCAAATTGTATTTAATGACTTAAACTTACTGAGGACTTATTACATGAGCCAGGTCCATTTACTACTAAGGAAACTAAGACTTGAAGAAGTTAAGCCACATTCTCTACATCCCAAGGTTATAAGCTGTAAACCCAGGACTCAAGCCAGGACTGACCCACTACAAAGTCAGAGAGTGGTCTTAACTCAATGCCACATAGCTCTACATAGGGCTCACTTGTAAATACAACTAAATATATTTCTCAAAGCCTTTCTCATCCTCATGGTCTTCATCATGCCGGGGTCAGTGGTTGTGTCCTTGACCTATTCTTGATGCATAGAAACAACGACACAATGTCTCTAGAGGCCATTGAGCTGTCTGGGCGGAGGCTGGAGGCATAGAACAATGGATAACAGGGAAATGCGGAGGGTGTGGAGATACTACGCCATTTGCTTCCCTTGGCCAAATCTCCTCAGAGAAAGTTGGGTTGTTGACCTAAGGGGATAAACTAGCATTGGGAGCACACTCTCAGGACCCTTCTGCTGAGGCAAATGGGCTGTGTCTCCCCAACCCTCTTGACCCATTTCACAGATGTTACACTCATGGTGAAAAAAAAAAAAAAGGAAAAATATAAATGACCAATATCCACTTTGTGGTTAAAAATTATTCCTCTGCCTTCGGAAGGGAACGAGGATTTACTCAGCAGGTCTGATGCATAACCCCCTGTGCTAGGTGATTTATCCTCACACCAGCTTACCAATTTCTCACAACCACCTTTTGAGGTACCAAACACCCACCTTCCAGGCTGATGGAAGTGAAGTTTTCCAGGACCTACGTGGCTGCATGGGGACTCAAGCCTATATTCTTAAGACATTCAAAATCTGTACTCTTCCTTCTTTTTAAAAAAATTTTTATGTTTATTCACTTTTGAGACAGAGAGAGAGGCTGATCCTTAGTTGGGGAGAGCAGAGAGAGGAGGAGACAGAATCCGAAGGAGGCTCCAGGCTCTGAGCTGTCAGCACAGAGCCCGATGCGGGGCTAGAACTCACGAACTGTGAGATCATGACCCGAGCCGAAGTTGGATGCTTAACCGACTGAGCCACCCAGGCACCCCAGTACTCTTCCTTCTATGCACTTCTCTGTTCCTCTTTAATGATTTAGGTCCTTGTCACCCCTCTGGATCATCATTCTAACCTTTAGCCATCGCAAGTCAATAGAGTAGAAGGTATAGCATATTGAACTGAAAAACTACTGAGATAAATATAAAGTCATGAAGTTAACGCTCTGTCTAAAATCCTAAACTAAGTGGTTTGCCTCTCCCCTGTCTCTCTCGCCTAAAACTGAAATATAGAAGGATCATTCCAATTACTTGAAAGTTGATTCACTAATTGGTTAGTGGATTCCAGATTTCCAGAGACTTAAAGAGAAGCATTTCATGTCCACAGAACTTTTCATGGATCATGCCTATTTGGAAAGGAACCTCAGATGAGCAGATGTAACGCACTTACGGACTGAACTGTTCCACCTCTGGGAAACGGGGGTTGTAGCAGAAAGAGCTGGGACCCGAATGAGAATCTTGGCTCCCCCACACGGCAAAGATGAGCAAGTTGTTTGCCTTCTCTAAGGCTTGGTGTCTTTGTTTGTAAAATCAGAACAATGCCACCGACCTCAAAGTGGTGCTGAGAGGAACAAGTGAGATCATCTCACAAAATGCCAACCCTCATGCCCAGCACCTACACGCACTCATTTAGTAAAGTGGAGTTTCTTTCTCAATCGCTTCTGATCTACCTGTTTCTTTTTAAAAAATTGTTTAACATTTGTTTGTTTTTGAGAGACAGAGAGAGACAGATCATGAGCAGGGGAGGTGCAGAGAGAGAGGGACACACAGAATCGGAGGCAGGCTCCAGGCTCTGAGCTGTCAGCACAGAGCCCGATGTGGGGCTCGAACCCACGAACTGCGAGATCATGACCTGAGCCGAAGTTGGACGCTCAACCGACTGAGCCACCCAGGTGCCCCTGATCTACCTGTTGATTGTCCCTGAAGGAGATGGCGTGAGAGCATCTACAGTGCCCAGTGCTGGTCGAGTCCAGAGTCCATCTAGGGAAGGAAGGAGGCATCGATTGTTTTGGATTCTCCCTTTCTGCAATGTTAATTGGCTGAAGGAAGAGGCAAGTTATAACCCTGTCATTATCCGCAGCTACCCTGGTGTTAATGGCCAGGAAGGTGGCATTTCAAAGAGCGCCCGACAATTGTAAGGCCAGCTGATTACTTTACTACTATAGGGTGTGTTGTATAATAGATCTCCATATTGTGTCATTCAGAGTCTCTCACAACTGCTTGGATCCCACAGATGGCGTCTCTGCTTTTATATCGCCCTACTTTCCTGGAATTTCTACATCTCCAGGGCCATTACCGCCTCCTGACTCTCTCACACTTATCCTATTATGCTATTATCCTGCACCCAGCACTGGCTGTTTTATTTTCTACTTTCTGCCACAATATTATGGGCCCTGAGTTGCAGCCTCTTAGATAGTGTCTGTCTGCTTGCCGTTTGTGCGCTCCCCAGTGGAGAGAAACTGGGGAAAAGGGAGGTGTGGAACATTCATTTGTGTCCATATCAGGCGAGAGACAATGCCACAGCATTTCAGAGAGCAGGAAGCATCCTAACTGGATGCTGGAGGCAGAGGAAGAGGTAGCGTGCTGCAGCTAAAGTAATTAACACACATCGTTGAAAGTCACCACACACCCTGATGTATACAATCCAAACCGAAAGAGAAGATTAGCAATTAGCTGGTAAATTACCTTGACATGCATTCCCCCTTTAAAAGTCACTTTGGAGTATTAACTATTTAAAGTGACTCCCAGGGCGCCTGGGTGGCTCAGTCGGTTAAGAGTCTGGCTTCGGCTCAGGTCATGATCTCACGGTTCGTGGGTTCGGGCCCCATGTCGGGCTCTGTGCTGACAGCTAGCTCAGAGCCTAGAGCCTGCTTCAGATTCTGTGTCTCCCTCTCTCTCTGACCCTCCTCTGCTCATGCTGTCTCTGTCTCTCAAAAAATAAATAAAAAAACATAAAAAAATTTTTAAAGTTACTCCCTACACAGAATTCTGTCTCCGTTACAGCTGCTTGTCTGTGTAGATGGAATCGGATAGAACCCGAGGGTTGTTCAGATCCAGTGCGGGTTCAAATTATACCTGGATTTCCAAGTACTAGTTGCATCACCCAGGCTATAGTCTTAGCTCTGTAACCAACTTAGCAAATTACTCAATGCCTTTGAGCTTCTATTTCCTCGTCTATCAAATGGGGATGACACTGCTTATCTGGCATGGGTTGAGGAAGATAACTGAAACATGTGTAAGCTTGTGATGTAGTGCCCATAATCAGAGGAATTGATATTTATTTATCCCGCTCCCTTCTTTAATACTCAAAAAAGCCACCAATCCACACATGGCTCTAGCATGTCATTCCAATGGCCTAGCTTCCTAGGTACGCTGGTTTCCATGGGGCTGGGTTCATCCCATCTTACTCAGCCCAGGGACTTAGAATAAGGGCTTAACAAATATTAGTGGAATTAGGGACGAGTGGGATTACAAACCCGCAGAACAATTGGTGAGTTCAAAGGAAGAGAGGATCACAGCTTTTTAAATTAGATTCTTTTCAGCCATGCCCTTACAGATTACCATTAATAGCACCCTCTTCGAAAATTATCTATGCCTCCATTTTACATACAAAAAATAGAGGGGGGGGAAGAGGAAGGGAGGGATGGGGGTAAGGAAGGTAGGGAGAAGGAAGGAAGGAAGGAAGGAAGGAAGGAAGGAAGGGAAAAAGGGAGGGAGGAAGGAAAGAAGGAAGGAAGGAAGGAGTTAAAGAAAGAAGGAAGGCAAACACCTTCGAGTTTCCTATATCAAACAGTCCCTGACCGCCCATCTTAAGAGAATGCTCATAGCATACAAATCAACACCCCTCCTAGCTACTCCTAAAGGGTAATTAAGAAGGACAATGTGATTTGGGAAGGGAGGGAGGAAAGAATCCCTAACTCCCACGGCTGACCAGAAATGACTTGAATTCTCTGACACGTCATGTTATCAGTGTTACTATCACCGATGAGACAGATAGAAAGCTGACAGTGGGTCTCTCGTGGACTCCCGAGCAGATCATAACCAGACATCATCTTTATTTACTGAGCACCTACTATGTGTTCACAGCTCAGCAGCTCAGAAACTTATTCGGATCCGCTTAGCCCCGGTGGGATAAAGTTTGAGCCATGCATGATAAAGCGTGAATTAAATGCTTATTTAGAAGGAAGGAACAAGCAAGCTGCCTGAAAAAGAAGGGGAAAGGGCACCAGCCCCCATTCTGGGAGGGGCAACGTCTAGACCTCCCCTCAAAGAAAGTCTTATGTGTGGACCCAGGTGCTGCTGAGGGGGGCCTGGTGGGGCGGTGGGGGATAAAAGGCTTTCTGGAGGCCCTCTGACCCCAGCCGTCCCACGGGAAATGAGCGAGGAGGCTGCTGGCTGGCGGACAAGCAGGTGTGCCCTTAAGAAGCCATGGAGATTAGCTGGGGCTTATCCAAACCTCTGCAGGAGGCAAATCTCTCCTGGCTCTCTCAGGGGACCTCAGCACTCTTCTGGCATCAAATAAGCCAGATGCAGAATGGACGTCAACTTGGCCTTTGTGAATCCAGGGCCCCAGAGCAGGAATCTGGACAACATAACCCTCACCAGGGCCCCCAGTGAGAACACATTTGTGAAGAATATGTTTGGAAAAAAAGGAAGAAAGAGCAAAAGAAACGACTGTGAGTTGGAATCACAGATAAATGAAGCCTTACTTATACTTGGATCTTTGTCTTTGGGGCCCTTTTTACACTGCCCCCCCACCCCAACACTCCAGATTTGGAAATTTGACCAAAAGTTTCTTCTTTCTCTAGAAAAGATGGCTTCTGGGGAAAATAGGTGGTATCTGCTCTTCAGCAAAGGTAGGCTCAGGCCATAAGGCTCAGGAGGTTGAGATCCTCCTTCTCAGGAGCCCAAAGAGGAGAAAATGTGCACTAGATGTCCACAAGAATCCTGATTCTGCTGCATACAAGCTGTGTGACTCTGAACAAGTCCCTAACCTCTCTGAGCATCAAGTCTCCCATCCTAAGATGAGTCTAACAATGGCTCCTTCACAGAACTGCTTTGAGCATTAAACAATAATTTGTATAAGCAGTTGGCAGAGGACCTTGCATACAGAAGGCGCTCCATAAAGGTAGCTCCTTCTACTCTTCCCTCTTTCAACAACCCAATTCTCTGTTTAAAAGAGTAGGTAAAATCCCTTCTGTTTGACACGTGTCGAAACCCATTCCCAGGGAGGGTAACTCACTTGCCCAAACCTCTCTCAGATGGAAGAGTAGGGATCACAATTCAGATTTCCTCAATGCCCTTGGTAGCCCTTGCTGTTTGATTGGCATCATGAAGAAGCCCCAGTGCCCAGTCTCAGAAACATCCAGTAATGGCTGTGGCAAAAGGGAGACCTCAGAATCAGACACTAGTATCCATAAGCTACGCACTGAGGAGCCCACGAGGGGGCCGGATTCATGAGTGTCTCGGAAACATGACTGAAACTTGCCAGGAGACATGTGGGATATGTGGGGTTAGGGATGCGGTGATCTTCACAGCTTTAACTAACCGTGTGACTGAGAGACCCCTTATCTTTTAAATTGGTGGTGCCACACGTGTGCCCACATACGAGACGATTGGCTCTGGAGTGTTTGAGATGTGGAGACATCCCTGAATCAATGATAACAAGAGTATGACTGTTTTTGCAAATCATCGCCTTCCCTGTCAGCACATGCAGTGTGAGCAGGAACGTAATGCCAGTGACAGGGTCCAGCCTCCTCTTTACCTGGCTCTCAGATCCTCTCTGCCAGCCAGACTGTGGCAAAGCTTGTCTTTGTTTCTTCCCAGAGGTGGTTGAATTTCTACCTCTGTTTGAAATACTGGATAATTTTAGAACTAGAAGGACTCTCCTATGTGCTCGCTCACTTCATAAAAGAAGGAGCTAAAGAAGGCTCAGAGATATGGAATAACTTGCCCAAGGTCATGAAGCTAACATAGCTGTCAATTCAGTGCCCAGCTCCTCCACCAACTGACCCAGGGTGTTGGGGACCCACGTGGACAGGAGAAACAATCTCTTTGCACGGTTTCATCATGATAGAGCTAATTGCTCACGGAACTCATGAGAAAGGCACTCAAGGTCAAGTGTGATAAGAACACAATCAGTATGACAAATATTCAAATATTCCATTAAATATCCTCGGGAAAAAGTAAATACGTAAAATGCCAAAAAGCCCTTGCAAGTAGTATTACTTTCTTAATTCAGAGATTTCTTTACGGGTCCCCAGGGCAGTCTGCTGTAATTATTATGGAGACGGTAAATCACTATAAAGACATTCTTTGGTTTAGTCTCATTGTGCCTGATAAAGTTGTTTCATTCAACTATGATTTAGTGATCACCTACCATGTTTTCAGGTATATCCTAAGTGCAGATGGACAGCCACAGCCTCTGTGCTCAAGTGACTCACTCTCTAAGGAAGGGTAAAAACAGGTACTATAGAAAATAAATCAAAGACCCACATGTAAGGCCTAGAACTATAAAACACTTAAGAGAAAATATAGGGGAAAAGTTTTATGACATTGGATTTGGCGATGACTTCTTGAATATGACATCAAAAGCCAAGTAGAAGAAGAAATAGCAATAGATCAATCAGACTACATATAAATTTAAAACTTCTGGGCATTACATCACATGGTCAGCAGGGTGAAAAGGCAAACTACTGAATGGAAGGAAATATTTGCAAATCATCTCTCTGACAAGGGATCCTGAATATACAAAACATTCCTATAACTCAACAATGAAAACAAATAACTCGATTCCAAAATGGGCGGAAGACTTGAGTAGACATTTTGGCAAAGGAGGCCATGGCCAATAAGTATATGAAAACATCACCACTTCTCAGGGAAATGCAAACTAAAAGTACAGTGAAATATTACCTCGCACTCCTTAAGATGGTTTGCTACTCCAAAAAAACAAAACAAAACAAAACAAAACAAAACAAAAAACCAGAAAACAAGCATTGGAGAAGGTATGGAGAAATTGGAAGCCTCGTGTGCTGTTGGTGGAATGCAAAATGGCAAAGCCAGTGTGGAAAACAGTGTGACAGTAATTCCAACGGTTAAAAATAGAACTACCCATGAGTCCTCAATCTCACTTCTGGGTACACATCCCAAAGAATTGAAAGCAGGGTATTGAAAAGGTATTTGTACATCCATGTTCATAGCAGAATTAGTCACAGTAGCCAAAAGGTGGAAGTGACTCACGTGTCCATCAACAGATGAATGGATAAATGAAATGGAATATTACTCAGCCTTAAAAAAAGAAGGAAATTCTAATACATGTTACAGTATGGATGAATCTTGAGGACCTCATGTTAAGTGATAGCAGCCGGCCACAAAACAACAAACTGTGAGGACAAATAGGATATGAATCTAAAAAACAAAACAAACAAACAAGACAGAAATAGATTCATAAGCACCGAGAACAAACTGGTAGGTCTTCGAAGGGAAGGAAAGTCTCGAGGGGCAGGGGGGTGACATCTAGGAAAGTGGATTAAGAGATACAAACTTCCAATTCTAAGTCGCAAGGACGAAAAGTACAGCACAGGAAATAGAGTCAATACTATTGTAATAACGTCATTAAAAATGATTAAGATAGTAATGTTTATGTTATGTATATTTGACTAAAAATTAAAAAAAATAGGGGCGCTTGGGTGGCTCAGTCGGTTAAGCATCCGACTTTGGCTCAGGTGATGATCTCACGATTTGTGAGTTCGAGCCCCGTGTCAGGCTCTGTGCTGACCACTCAGCGCCTGGAGCCTGCTTCGGATTCTGTGTCTCCCTCACTCTGGGCCCCTCTCCGGCTTGCCCTCTGTCTCTCTCTCTCAAAAAGAAATAAGCATTAAAAATTTTTTTAAAAAAGAAATACAGGCATTGCAATCAGTGAACTTTCCAGGAGCCAATTTAAGTCTCTAGGGCCCCAGCAAAGCCCATGCTAGGTGAAGCCACTATAAAGCCACTCCCAGAGAAATGTTAAGATTCTGTGGGGAAAGCATGTTTTCCTGAGAGGAGAAGAGTGAAAGCCTTGCTGAGGAAAGCCGGTACCCTGCAGAGCCCTACCGAGTCCCTCTTGCAAACAATAAGCATCACCAGACGCTCATACAACCGACAATGTTAAATTTCTCCAGCAATGGTGAGAAATCCCTTGAAGTGCCATCTTGCTAGAAGGGACCTCCTACCACAGCCTAAAAGCTCTAGACCATTAACTTCTGCTTTGAACCTTTACGAGGTTTTCCTTCTTGTCTCTGGGCAGGGGCAGCGGGGACTGAGGAGACCTTTGTAGTTGTCTGGCACGCTTTTGAAACAAAACATTCAACTTGCAGGGAAGGACTTACCAGTTTATTGCATCTGACAGTATTCTAGATCTTGTAGGGTAGACCTCCTGGAGCACCACGGGTGTGGAAAGATGGGAACAACTGAATGTGAAATGCCAGCATCTTTCTGGAGGGGGAATACAAGAAAGATGAATTACCTGAGGTAAAGGGAAAATAATTTCCCCATGGTCCCAACATTGATATACCTCACCCAGCTTATGGAGGCCTTGAAAACACCACACCTCTCTCTTCAGCATTTAAATTTTTCTTTAATTTTTTAAATGTTTATTTATTTTTGAGAGAGAGAGAGCATGAGCAGGGGAGGGGCAGAGAGGGAGACACAGAATCCAAAACAGGCTCCAGGCTCCTAGCTGTCAGCACAGAGCCCGACACGGGGCTTGAACTCACAAACTGTGAGATCATGACCTGAGCCAAAGTCGGACGCTTAACTGACTGAGCCACAGAGCCGTCTCTTAAATTTTTTTTAATGTTTATTTGTTTTTGAAAGAGAGAGAGAGAGAGAAATCTCAAGCAAGTGGGGGAGGAGCAGAGAGAGGGAGACACAGAATCTGAAGCAGGCTCTAGGCTCTGAGTTGTCAGCACAGAGCCCGATGCAGGGCTCGAACTCACAAACTGCGAGATCATGACCTGATGTCAGACGTTCAACTGACTGAGCCACCCAGAAGCCCCTTAAATTTTTTAATGTTTGTTTATTTTTGAGAGAGAGAAAGAGAGAGAGAGAGAGAGAAAGCAAGTAGGGGAGGGGCACAGAGAGGGACAGAGGATCCAAAGTGGGCTCCACACTGCCAGCAGCAAGCCTGATGCGGGACTTGAACTCAGGAACCATGAGATCATGACCTGAGCCCAAGTCTGCTGCTCAACCCACTGAGCCACCCATATGTCCCTCTCCTCAGCATTTAATAAGCACCCTTTTCATGTGTTAGGTGGGGTCAATGCTGTGCTAAGGCTGGGGCTACATGGAGATGAGACACAGCCCTTGCCCTCAAGTTTACACCCTAGGGAGTGAGAATGCACGAATTACACTGTCATCACATAGGCCGTATTGTGGCTTTGTCTACGTAAACCAAAGGAAGCACACACGCCACCCCCCCTCCCCTTACACCATTGTCAGATGAGAAAACAAAAGCCCAGAGGAACAAAGGGTTAAACAGGGAGTGTCTCTTCATGCACTTGGCCAGATGAGGTGGTGGTCTCAAAGTCATGCTCCCTGGTGCACTGCATCCCTCTCCCTACAGGCCCAGTCTCTGTCTGGACTTGGTCAGAGCCTGAGGCAGAGGCTGAGAGCACAGGACCCCATCCCTATTCAAGCCCGGTCACCTCCCAGTGAGGAGACACTCCCTGTCCCTTGGACACAGAGCACGCAGCCGTGACACCTCCGGTCAAAAGGCGTGGGGCCCGCCAGTGCACAAGGCGAGCCCATCGGCACCACTGTCCAAAACACGAGGCTGGCAGCACTGTCTTTGCGAATTAAATATGACACATCACCACGATCCCATGGCTCTGATAGACCTCGCTGCCTGACATGTTGGGTCAGCCCAATTCCCACCCGTCTCAGACACCCAAACAAATTAACACATGCTCCCCAATGACGCAAAACTCTGTGTGTGTGTGTGTGTGTGTGTGTGTGTGTGTGTGCTGAAGCCTCCATGCAATTCCAAGATCATCAACGAAATATTCATTAGACTTTCACTGATCTATAAGCAGAAAACACCCTCAGCCGGCCCTTGAACATCAGCTATTTCGCAAGTCAGCCTCTCGCCTCGGTCGGTGGAACATATTTAAACCTCAGTGCAGGGCCCCCACTATCTCTTGTACTGGATCCATCCACCAGGCTGAATGAAGCTTTCAGAACCAGCAAGGACCAGATGGCCCTCCAAGATCATTTCTGAATGTTTGCATCTGAGTCATTTGTATGCGGAAGTCTTCACAAAATAGCAATCTGGGTAGCGGGCTCCAGGCTGAGTCCAGCTTTCCAGACAGCCCATCTTTGCCTACAATGGAGAAGACAAGCACAATATTGTAGGGCTCCACAAAAATATTACAGCATTTATCTATATGTGTAGCATCAAATACATGAAGTGTCCCTGTCAGGCTGTCACTACAATGGGAGCGTGCCACGGCTACCTCCCTACCCCCAGTTATTTTTCTCTTTCCCACCACACCTACCATTTCTCCCCTCCGCACAGGCTGAAAGCCAGCTTTGTGGCTCTGCCAGCAGAGGGAACTATGGTACTGGTGCAATAATCCGAATCCCAGCAAAAAATTCAGAGCCCAAAGAGATTTAGACTAATGGAAATGGGCTCTAGTCTTAGCACCTGCTAGGAGCTCTCTCGCCAGAAAGTGGTATGGGATGGACACAGGGAGCCAGAACCGCTTTGGTAGGCGGGGCTGCTCGACTGAGGAAGAGGGAAGGCAGTGATGTGAGCGCAGCATCAGAAGCTCGGGGGAGGGGAAACTGAGGCTCGTTAGTGAGAGCCAATCAATATAAAGGGGGTCCACCCAGCACTCCCCACCTGGGTATTCACCCTGGAGAAGAGAAAACTTACACTCACGCAAACGCCAGTACATAGATATTTATGGCAGCTCTATTCATCATCACCCCAAACTGGGAACAATCCAAATGCCCTGCAAGCAGTGAATGAAGAAACTAAATGTGGTATGTCCATACAATGGAAAACTACCCAGCATTAAAAAAAAAAAAAAGACTAGATGTTGACGCATAAAACAATGTGGATGAACCTCAAAGATATTACGTTGAGTGAAAGACGCCATTCTCAGGAAAAAGTTGCATTTGCATGATCTCCTTTAGTGAGATTTTCAACATCCCACCATTGTCCAGGACTAGGGGTGAGGGCAGGCTATGACTACAAAGGAATAGCATGCAAGAATTTTTTGGAGTTAATGAAACGGTTCTGTATCCTGCTTTCGGTGATGATTACATGAATCTATAGATGTGTCAAAATTCATAGAACGGTACACTCAAGCAAGTCAATTTCATGATATGTTAATTTAAAAACAGAATCTTTAAAAGAAAAAAGTGCATTAAAAAAATCAAAGGTGTAGGGGCACCTCGGTGGCTCAGTTGGTTGAGAGTCCGACCTCAGCTCAGGTCATGATTCGCCATCTGTGCGTTCCAGGCCCAGTGTGTCGGGCTCTGTGCTGGCAGCTCAGAGCCTGGAGCCTTCTTCAGAGTCTGTGTCCCCATCTCTCTCTGCCCCTCCCCCACTCACATTCTGTCTCTCTCTGTCTCTCAAAAATGAATAAACGTTAAAAAATTTTTGTAAACATCAAAGGTGTAGAATGTGAGGGGAAGGATGGGATAAGCAGACAGTGAAATCAATGAATCATGGTCATCAAGAACGTACAGTTGAGATAAAACACAGAAGACCAGAAGTAGAGTCAAGCCAAGAGGATGGGCCAATGGGGACAGGCCCAGAAGATCAGGCTGAAGGGACCAGATGGACCCTTGCAGAGTTGGTTGAGCAAGGAGCCTACCACTCGATGTTCACACAGCCCCAAGGGACTCTGTTTGCCCTTAAGAGCCACCATTCATGATAGCATAGAGCAGTCTCAAGCTATTTCTCCCCCTCACTGGCTGGGAAGGAGGGGCTCATCAGCTTTGGGCAGGAGTTTAGTTGAGAGAGCAAGTGACAAACAAAAGCTAGACAAATCTAATCTAATCCTCTGATTTCTAGATGAGGAACCTAAGAGAGCCCCCCAGTTTCACAACCTGTTGGCCCTCAGAGGTCCTGAATCCCAGCTCTGGACCCTTTCCACCATGGCTCACATTATTCCCTCATCAGTCCTCTAGCCTGGGATGGTATTTCTTCTTATCTGACCTGGGCAGGTGGGACTATGCTTTTCCATTTAAGAAACAGCAAAACAAAGGTAACTCTGTAGCATCCAATCATAACACACTGAAACATTTACTACCTCCTTTAACCTTGTGCTTATTGTTGCTATTGCTCTTTTCTCAGATGAATTGCTCATTAAATCCTGTGTCTGAATCCTGCATCAGCCTTCTCTTCTTCAAGCCATTAAAGACAATGATTAGACTGGATGATTAAAAAGATAGCCAAAGACCTTACCTACCCCATCACCTCCTACGTCCTATCCATGTTTCTCCTTTCCATCTAACTCTGCAGAGCTCAGAGGATGGAGGACAGCCTCATACTTTGCACATATGACTCTCTTGGATTCAATGGTATGCAAGACAAGCCCTAGCTGAAGAAAGAATGGAGATCAAGGTACTGATTCACCCTGATGATATGAGATGTGAAATTTTACAATATGAGATGTGCTATGGAGGTGAAATTCCATTTACCTTACCTCCTCTCTTGAGACATAACTTGCTGCCCTGTAAAGTGAGCTGATTGGATTTGGAATCATCATGGTACTTTCCAGTCCTACAATGTTATGTTCCATGTTTAGTCTTAAGTGTAGATGGCAAATAATTAAACCACTGCACAAAAAAATTGAAAAGTTTAATTCAACAGATAGTTATTGAGAGTCTCCTCTATTTTCAGGCTACGTACTAGCTAGGAGGTATTTAAGAATATGTAGGAGATGAATCCTACTTTAAAGCACACACAACTAATGGATCAGAACAAGACTCTAGATTAAAGGCTCTAGAGTGAAGGCACACTGTTTCCCTTGGAGCCATTTGGGTCATTTGTTTAACCTCTCTGAACCTACTTCTTAATGTGTAAATTGTGAACAATAATGGCTCCAGCTAAGAGTGAGAAATAAATGAGAGTATATTAGGTTTTGTTATTAAGCCATTTATATTACTGTTCTGCCCTCTTGAAACAGCATTTTTCTTTCTCACTCCGTATTTTTGCCAATGATCTCTATTTTTAATCTCCTCATTTCTTGAAGTTGAATTTTCTATTAATGATTTGAGATGCAACTCAAGTTCCACTTGTCCAGGATGACCTGTCTGCTTCAGCCAATACAAATCTCCCTTGTCTCTGGTTTTCTTGGTGCCTTTTTAAAACCTTTATATGGTCTTTTCTATTGCTTCACAATCAACTCAGGTGTCAGTGGTTGTAAGTGTTCTTGAACCCCACCTTCTTATGCTACTAACTGCCTACAGGGACCTTGAATTCCACAGGTTTCAGGTTGAATCTATCATCTTGTCCAAAGACACTGCTCCTCTCCTTGGGCTCATTTCAGGTAATAGTTTCTCAGTTGCTTACACTAGACACCTAAGTATTTATCATGTTTCCTCTCCATCACACCCTCCTCCAATCCATCCTATTAATCCCAATTCACATGCACCGCTTAAATCATCCTTTCTCATCTCCATTGTCTCAGGCTTACATGAGCATCTCCTGACTTGGTTAAGGTAATGGCAGAGGACAGGATGTCTCCGTATCACCGGGCAAGCTACTCAAAATATCCTTATTTACCTTCCTGTCACTCCATATCAGATCAGAAACTTGGTTGAGGGGAAAGACAGAAGACCAGGGAGGGGGAAAAAACAGACTGTGTATTTCACAAAAGCTTCCATGGTTATTCTGATATATTTCTCATCACTGCTGAGAACTATTGTTTCAACCTTCCTCCTCTCCAATCCTTTCTCCCTCTATTGCCCAACTGACTTTTCAAAACTTCCAATAATAATGGCTCCTCACTGCCTTTCAGGAACAAACAACAGATTCTTTAACCTGACTTTCACAGGGCTCCAGGCCACTTTCCTGACCTGGTTTCCTCCTATTTCTTCCATGCCCAGTAGGTTCCAGACAAACCAACTAGACCTCGTTCTCCTAGACACATCACACCCTTTCACACCCCCTTCCTTGATTCATGCCATTTCACCTTGGAATTCCCTTCTGTTCTCAGCTCTCTAACCTCCCTGAAAAAAATCCCACTTCACTTTCGGTGTTCAAACCTCTGCCACCTCCTCCAGTTCCTACCCTCTTTTAGGCAGAATTAGCTGTTCCCTCTTCCACACCTTCATAGCATTCTATTCACAGGGCTAATCTACTGACCAACAGTTTGGGTAAGCTACCTTCTTGACTCCCTCCAAGAAGATATAGGCCCTTCTTTTGGTCTCCTATGTAATTGTGTAACTCTGTTATACTTACACCCTATTCCACTGTGAGTGTGTGTGTGTGTGTGTGTGTGTGTGTGTGTATGCACTGAGTTTCATAACCTGTGTGTCTACTACATTAAACCACGGTCTCCTCAAAGATCAATACAGTCTTATCTTTCTTTGAATCCATAGCGCCAAGAAAGAGCACAGAGTTTTAGTAGCCACTAAATAATTCTTCAGTCAAATTTAAAATTAGACACCATCCCCTAGTCAGCCTCTCCCAGTTCTGAGAAGTAGGCTTCTGTCACCACAGCACCCTGTACATACCACCTTTTACTGAAACTACCTGTTAATGAGTCCATGTCCTTAACTAAGACTGTCACTTCATTGGAGTAGGAATCACATTTTTATCTCTTTCTTACCTGTGGTACATTGCACAGTGTCTGACCAATAGCTCCACTCACAAATGTTCTAGAACAAAGCTTCCTGTTATTTCTTTTCAAGGATCATCACTGCATCTTTCATCACTCTTACATTGTGACGTCTCCTCCAGCCCTGGACTGAGAACAAGCATTCAGCAAGTATCTGTCCAATGTCAGATCCTTACTGAATGTTCCAGAATAAGCTGAGAGGACACCATGTCCCTTTCAGCTATGTTTCCAGGAAAGGACAGATTGAGCCTTTCAGGGCTACACCCCATCCTTAACTGATGTCCTGTATCTATCCTGGTATGTCAGCATGATTAGTCAAGTCACCAAAAATGAGGATCTATCACTGTTCTCCTTTTCAGCTTATTTACATGGTCCAATGCCAGCTACTTTATTCCTCTCCAGTTGTCCCAGTATGTTCATCAGATTTCCATGTATCATCCTAACCTTGTTCAGGAGTAAAAAAATAAAATCAGAGGGGACACAAATAAATTTCTCAGGAAAATTAAAAGTAATGTCTACTTATGTGTCAAGTTCTGTTCAAAACTGAGGGTTGGGTCATTGTTCAATGTGATCATAATACATAGGACGACTGAGTAATGAAAACTTTTAACATTACCCACAACTGAAAAGTTTTTGAGATTTTCTTTTTAAAAAAATACACCACAAAACCAGGATGTTTATAAGCATAAACTCAACCTCACCTTATTACTAAAGCTTATGAAGATACTGCTTGGTATGTTTTATTTTATGCAGTAAAAATAATTATCTCATTTTTTTAAAGCATAGACATGATAAAATCTCCCTTTTTCTCGATATTTAAATAGAATAATACACATAACCTTATACAAGTTTAATAAAGGTCCCACCATTTTGAATGCTTAGGCACAACTTAGCGGACACCATCATTCAAAACACTGTTAGCTCCCGAGCAACCAATGACATCATTTTTCTAGAAGTTGGGAAATCGCATTAACTTGAGTTCAATAAAAAGAAGCTCAACATATGAGTCACAGCACACAGACTGGGAGGAGGGCAGAAAGCACGGCAGCCATCATAACATATCACAATAGCAGAGATGTCACAAAATTTTAGAGTTTCCTTCCAGAGAGGTCTAGGTGTGAAATTACTTGGAGGCAGAAGATAATGACCCTGAACTTCTTACTTAAGAGAAAAGACATGGGATATGGGTGAACTTTAATTCACATTTTATGATTTTATTTAAAACTTCCCAGAGTCATGATTACTCTCAATTTCTATGACCTAGGATAGATGATTGTCTTTCCGCAGTGAGGTCATTTGTGTGATTAGCTGCAATGCAGTATTTTAAGGTCCCATCAAGAAGAATGAAATGAAGTCAAGAATTGAGGCACTAGTCCAGATTAGTCTTATAAAATACGATACTAGAAAGAAAGATTAGTCTTGGCTTACATGATTTTAACTGATTATCTATACCACCAAAATTCACTGGTATAAAATCAAGTGATATGGTATATCCAAAACAACTAGTCCTAATCAGGGAAGGATAGGCCCCAGATCAGATCACCAGGTTGAGTTGCTGTTTTAGGTCATTTCTCAGATTTGCATGCGGTGGGCCAAAAGAACCATTTTTAGAAGTTTTTTAATCCATCCTAATGTCCATCAATGTTCCACTTTGTCAAGGCTTTACACAAAAAGAAAGGAAAGTTCAAAATTATCTTAAATGTCTCAAATGGGCAAAAAGATTGATCCTCTTTACCAGGAAACAGGTCTCGGAAACCAATAAAGTGCATCTTATTGAAACAAACTTCCTCTTTGATTGTGAGTTTTAAAAAAATGTTTTAATGTTTATTTATTTTGAGAGAGAGCATGCGAGCAGGGGAGGGGCAGAGAGAGAGAGGGAGACAGAGAAACCCAAGCAGGCTCCGTGCTGTCAGAGCAGAGCCCAATGTGGAGCTCGATCCCACAAACCACAAGATCATGACCTGAGCTGAGATCAAGAGTTGGATGCTTAACCGACTGAGCCACCCAGACATCCCTCAACTGTGAGTTTTTAAGGGCAGACCAGGTCTTGGGTCCTACTAACCAACCCAGAGCAACAACTGAATTGCTTCAAGATCTCAAGAGTAACCTTGAAAAGTGATGAATGCTGGCACAAGTCGCTGCGCTGGAAAGCTTAGCTTTTTCCCCTTGGTACATGATCCAGCACCACGTGCTTCTTAACCTCAAGTAAGCCGAACTCTCTGGTCCTCAGTATCCCCTTATGTATGTGAGGTCAGGGGAGTCACTCCTTTCAAGAGCATAAAGACAAATTAGATTGTGCTCATCAAATGACTACAGCGTTTTGTGAAACAAGTTTTGCAACAATGACAATAACCTGTTTCCCTCGAAAGGTTAAACGGTGTGAATAAATAACATTCACTCTATGAGTTCTTGATTGCTTGGATGACCTGGTTTCACTGGACAAATGGCACTGGTACTTCCTGTCAGGCTCTACTTTAGTCCTGCCTTGCCAGTCATTGGAGCAAGGAAGGAAGGACAAGAAGACCCAAGGGGACGGGGACTTGTAAAATTGATCGAGGAATGGTGGAGAGGCATTGCAAAATTGCTAACTTTTTGAAGGATGCTAATCTGAGACATCCCTTTTTAACGTCCTCCCACAAACCTTCTAGAGGGCAGTGCCGGAGTAGGCATTTTCTGGATTACATATTCATGTGTATGCAGAGGTAATATTACACTTCCTGTTCTCATCTTTCCAGATCTACTCTCAGAGAAGTTGGTAGAGGACGGATTTTCTCCATATCATCAGTGTTTCTTTTACATAGAATTCCACATTAAATAGATATGAAAACAAAAAAAGCCTTGGAGTACCACATTAACTTCTCTAGAATATTCTAGGGAGTCTTAGGCTGTGCTTAAAATGTCAACTGTCAAAATAATATAGTTATTTTTCAAGGAAATCCCAAACATCTGCAGTTAGCCTAGCAAGTCTACATAAATGAAATACTACCTACTTCCCCCCGACCCTAGAAAAATAAATCTGGAGAGAAAAGAGAGCTCAGTCAAAGCATCCTTTGTCAATGGAATCCTCATTTTCCATATTTGCTTATTTTTAAACCCAACTCCTGAACATAAAACATCATAATTCAAGTCCCACCTCTTTGCTAATGTTACAAGCCATTAGGAGCTTTCTGTTTGTTTCCCAAAAGATGACAAGAACAGTTTGTTGCCCCGGTTGATTAGCATGGTAGAAAGTCTTTATCTTGCTAGTATATTTTACACTTCTCAGGAGTACTAAGAACCCTATGTCACAAAGGAAGTTAAATGAGCAACTTTATCTCTGAAGGCTTCATGCAGTTAAGTAGAAGAAGGCATACTATTCATTCAGAAAGGGGATAGCATAGGTGTCCTCCAAATTTAGAAGAGAAAAAAGAAATCCAAAAGGATTTAAAAGGTGATAACCCTGAGAGGTGTGTCTGCTACTTAACTGTATACTCAAAAACTACATGCTTTTGCAGAAAACAATGTTTTCAGTTGAATGAAAATGTTTTGAATTAATGAAGGGACTAAGTGTGAGTTTACTTAGCATTTTTGGCCAAACCCTGCCATTTTGGTGGTGATAGTAAATCAGCCTGAGGGGATGTGGACAAACAGAAGTAGAACACGTATCTCATCTTTCATCTTCTAAACACACACACATATATGTGACCTTTTGCTCGATTCCTGGCAAGGTATTCTTCTAAAATGCCAAAAGATACTATTCTTCCCTTTGTTTTTTAAAGATCTTTGTATTTTTCGAGCCCAGAAGATACAACGCACAAATAATATTTCAACCACATTGTGTTTAATATGTACAATCACAGAGGCTGGGTTTCCATTTTTAAGAAATGCCCAGGTTAAGTTTTCCATTTGATTCGTAAGTTTTACGTCTACTGAAATAACTAGCGCCAGTTGTGTGAAATATTTGGATGAATGCTTGAACCTGTGCCTTGAAAATGTCTGGGGATTGACCTTGGCCACAAGAGCAGTGGTTCCTTTTAAGTTGATCCAGCAGAAATGAAATATCAGCAGGGGGCACAGGCTAAGAGATGGGGCTCCCTCTAAGTCTGTTCTCCCATGGCTCTGAGCAAGCCTTCCAGCTCCTTGGAGAACCACAGTGTTTGGAGAGAGCAGGAATTTGTTTACACCACTGCGACCATAGGGACCCTGAGCCTTTCATTAACCTCTTTGCCTTCAGCATTTTAAAGTGGAAATACTAGCTGGCCTTGTAATATTTCAGCCATTTCCCCCTCACTTCACAATGGTGCCAAAGTAGATTGGTCGGGAGATGGGACTCTCCGTTTCTCTCTGTTCAAAACCGCCCTGAAGAAGTTACCAATACCCATTTCCCTGTACACAAAAGGCTTTGGAAACATTTGTTTAAATTTGACTTTTGAATCAATCCCAAGTAACTGTTCCTTGGCAAAAGACATGTAACTTTATCACAGATAAATTTTCCTTGCTCACAATTCCTGGCCTGGAGTTGCTGTAAGGATCATGCAGATGTGTGTTGGAAATTAAACAGTGTACTCTCAGGGTGGCCGCAATTAAATTCAGACTTGCATTCAAACCATGCCCTGTTCTGCATTTCTTCGAGAACTTTGCTTTCTATAGACATTTCAGAATGTTCCTTCACAACAGAAGGAGGCAGGGTGGCTGGGCCCAAGTCCCCTAAATCAAGGCAGTGAGAACAGAATGGGGGGAGTGTATTTGCAGGGTGCCAAAGTGGCTATTAAAATACACGGATACTCCGACTTCTGATGTAGGGTGTTTTCTTAGGGAGCCCAAAGGTTATTCTCTCCTACATTCACAGACAGACCACAATCATTATTTGGAAAAGAAAGAACTTATGAGCTCATATGGAACATCAACCCACGAGCATGTGTTATAAAATGGAATGGTTCCTTGAAGAAAAAAATTTCTTCCTCTGCTTAAAATACAGTTTAGGACGGAAATGCTGAATGTTAGCAAATCCTGATAATAGTGAAGAGTCCTGGGCTCCTGTGAGAAGTTTCATGGCTTGAGAAAAAAAAAAAGACCAATTTGGAATAATTTTGTACATAATTACAGATAGTACAATATTTAGAAGGAATAAAACTATGGAGAATCAATGATAGACGTGATTTTTCCAGTCTACAACTAAGTTTAGAAAAATTTGCAAGTTTGTCTGTTGGCAAAATCGCTTGAACACGGAGTTCAAATTTAATCTGCCTTCTGATTCTATGCAGATTTGGTTTAATCACTTTTATTCATTTGAAAAAATATAAAGGACATTAAGTTAAACTGACTCCCAGCATTTTCATGCTTATGTCAAATGGCCGTCTGAAATACTTTGCTAAAAATCTACTTGAGAGTATACTTCTATACCCTTTGAAAAGTTTGGGAGTTATCAGAGGAGTTGGCCCGCTCAAAGCAGATAATCACTTTTGCATAAATGTCGCCCAAAAGAACAGCTCTCTGGTTAAGGTGCAAAATAATAGAATCCCAAGATTTATAGCCACACCCGGGATGGTCGAAAGCATTTCTTTTTGTAATATACATTGGCAAGCTATCACACACATTTCACATGCAAGCTTAAATGATCCGAAAAAGACAATCACCGACACGGGCTGAATTGATTTCAACATTTGAGCAAATCACAAACAGATCTGGCCTTACTTAAAATTTCCATCTAGTTGTTGAACGGAACAAAAATAAACAAATGGAAACCTTGACAGATGAATAAGACTTTTCTCCTGATTTTTTAAAACCGAAAACGCAGCCGGAAACAAATCCCACCACGGAAGTCCTTCCAGACAAGCTGCCTTTGGCATCTAGTCGGGAGCAAACAATCTCCAAAGACCACCCCCCTCACTCTCCCACCAGAACCCTCCACTCTTGCTTTATTTTCTAATTCCGTGGACTGGATTGCTGAGCTGTTTATCAAACAGTGTGCAATAAAATCGGCTTCACTCTACTACTCTATGAACTCTTGCAATTTTCTCCCTCCTCCTGGACAGAGGCCACTAGTCAGGGAAAGCGGCAGGAAAAAAAAAAAAAAGCAGATCAGTGAAAGCGGAGAAACAATAGACAACCGTGGCTTTGACAATGCCTTCCCTCAACCCTCTTTCTGCTCCTGCTGTGACACTTGCATTCAAGAGCAAGGGCGGCTGCCATCGGAGGCATGGACAATGGATTGAGGAATACAAGGCAGGGGGGAAAAAAGGAAATCAGATGAATTCTGAGCTAAGATGGCAGGGCTCTCACCTTTTCCGTGTTTTTGCGAATAGTCTGGATGGAGGCGTCCCGCAGAGAAGAAATAAAAAGGGTGTCTGAATTGTTGGATGGTTCTGAAGGCTTCTGCATTTTGCAAACGCATTTTAGAACTATTTCCAGGGGTATACTTGCTGCCAGCCATCTCTCTCTCTCTCTCTCTCTCTCTCTCTCTCTCTCTCTCTTCTGTTTTATGTCCTGCTATCTCCATCACACCTCTATTAGTATGAAGACTTTCTGCCTGTGTAAGTAAGTGAGAGTGTGCATTCCTTAGTGTTTGAATCAAGACCCACATCTGCATGCATTTCTAATCTAAGGAGCCTATAGCAGTTACTAAAACTATCAATTAGTCAGCAATAGCTGAGACCCTCAACGCCTCTGAAGGAACAAAGGTGGAAAGACATGCAAATAATCCAGCACCTGGATCACACAACTGGCTGGCTACAAAATATCGGCATCTTTTCCTGGTTTTTTTTTTTTCTGTTTAACTCTCAAATCTACGTGATATTATAGGTTACTGATGTATCCAGCTGCATAATTAGGTATGGGAGCGCCTATACGTATATATGTTTCTTTGGCATCACTGAAATGCTGTAAGCTGAACTAAAAGGAAATACCCAGTGACAAATCAGAGTTTATGACATATTTGAGCCATGCTCCATTTTAACAACTGTGAAGAGAGCTTAAATTCAGTCTATAGTAGAGTTCTTTGTCCATTTCAGTGGCTTTTATGAAAGAAGCTAATAAAATTGTGATAAAAAGAGGAGGGAGAAGTATTCAGCTATAGAGAAGCATATATGAAGGTTCATTCTCCTCCATAACAGATACAATTATTTTGATTAAAATTCAGGTCTGGATGTTAACACTGAGTTGTTAGTGGTCTGTTCCGGGGAGTGTGTGCGTGTGTATTTTTTTTTTAATTATACGTGTTGGGAGTCCCAGCGTACACTGGATAGTTCTGGGGTAACTTTCATTGGATGCATTCTGTGCTAACAATCTGAAGCCACATAAAGAATTCTTTTATCTCATTTTGCAGAAGCCTCAAAAAAAAGACAAGAAAAGCCAACCCTTTTGAAAAACAATGCTTTGCCTTACAGTTTTCAAGGACATCAAAATATTGGTAACTTGAATACGCAAGCAGAAAGAGAGAGGTCTAAGTAACAGCTGATCTTACTCACTTTTGAATATGGATAATTTCAAAGGGAAGGGTGTGCTCTGTATCTGATGTTCTCTGTGATTTTTTCCCCCCTCTTTTCTGGGCCATGAAGAGCTGCCTTTTTCCCCCAGCACTTCTGGCCAGCCTCGAAACTCTTTGCAGACAAGGTATGATAAACATCCTGGAAGTTAAGCCTCTTCTCTAACTCCGTAAACAAGGCAGAAACGTCTCACCTGAAGACGTGCATTTACAGCCAAGCGGTGGCAGGGGTTGCAAAAACAGTGTCACCTTATTTCCCTCTGCTATTTCCTCCTCTTCTGGGCTCTGCCACCCTAAAGAGCCATTTCTGGTTTCTTTCTGCCTACAGACAAAATGGCTCAAACAGTACTTTTTCCCCCTCTTTTAATCTGTCAGGTACCTACACAAGCCGAGCAATTTGGAAATGACCCTGGAAGAGAACAGCCCAACGACTGAGCCTAAAAGCTGAGTTGCAGGGAAGGGCAGGGAGCCCGGCAAGCTTCTACAGGGAGGAGACGTGTTAGAAAGGAGGGTGCGCCGGGTCCCCAGCAAGATAAAGCAGGGGTAGAGAGGGAGGCTCAGGAACCCCTCCCCTCCCCCAACACAGCCCGTCACTTAAGAAAGAAACAAATCCCAGCGAGGTTGAGAGGGAGAAGGGAAATAGGGCTAAATAGCTAGCGAGGTGACCCACCGTCCTGTTTGCTCCTTGGCGCTTGCCGAGGGGAGTAACAGCCACAGCAGTGACAAACGGAGCTGCCGCGTGCCAAGTGCAACCTCTGCCTCCCGAAAGGGAAAGCAACGCATGGCTCGGACAGAACACGCAACGGGGACGAGCAGGCGCCATCGGCAAGTCACGGACCCCAGCGGCACCGGCTGGTCTCTGAAAGCCCTGTATCAAGGGTCCCATTCAAAGGCAACGAAGAAGCAGAGACAATGGCAAATCAAAACCTGGCAGGGTTTCCGGAATAATTTAACTCCTCGCTCCAGAACTGAGATGGGTATAGCAAGAAACAGGCGAGAGAGGGAGAGAGAGAGAGAGGGAGAGCGAGCGAGCGCGAGCGAGCACTCCTTCACACCAAGGCGCCAGCATATGCCTGCCTCTCCGTGGATGTATTTTTAGACATAATATCAGGGCGAAGGCAGCCTGTGCACTCATCAGTAGCATCCGCTTCTTTTTCACTCTCAGAGTAGCTGACGATCAGAGGAGGCAGCCCACGTTTCTCACCAAGCCCAAGGTCAGTGAGGAGTGCCCCAAACCCTGACCCATTGTCTCTGAGCTGAGAGAGCATTAAATACATTTTCAAGATGTGTTCCCAAATGAGGTCATGCCATGTGGCAATTGGCTCACTTCCTATCTTTCCACAAATGACTTATTCTACCATCCAAAAGCACAACCAGGAACAGAGATCGCACCTTGAGACAGACGATTTGAACAGCACAGACTAAGGATAAAAAAAAAAAATTAAAAAAAAATATATATAGTAGGACATGTATTATTAGTAACGTGCACTAAACTTCTAAACTTCTCCAAACAGAAATGTTTATTAAAAGCAAGAGATGGATATGGTTAGATGTGCTTTACATCTGAGTATTCCACTCACTTGAAGCTGCAAATATTTAAAATAATAAACACAACAGAAAAACAGTGTAAGTAGGAAGTAAAGGAGACACACTCAGCCTTTGTGAACAAATCACATATAATGTAGTATGCTCTTGTCAAAGCCTAAGAATTTTCCCTCCACGTGGAGGATTAAAATATTTAAAAACATTCCTTTAAATTTTTCATATTCGAGTACACTTATTAAATATGCATGTGTGCATATCTACACATATACAAAATTCTCAAGTTAATTTAAATTCATGGGAGAAATTCAAGGGATACTAGGTCAAACAATCCAAAAAGAAAATAGCCATAAAAAACAATCCCTAACCACATACCCTCTCTCTCAAGTTTCACACAGCACTTGAATGAGATGGACGCAATGGTGATGAATGAAAATAATGGTTCACAGTCACACTATTCCAAATGAAATTACTTCGAATGAAGAGCAAAATGCCCACTTCCACATTTTTGAGTCAGAATTTATTTCTGTCAGAATTGGTTTGTTGTTTTTTTTTTTTTTCAATGTCATATACATGCAATCTGTAAAAGCAAAATTACAGGATGGATGATTTCCAACTCCACAAATAAGCGTTCTGAGTTTTGATTTGCCTTTTAAGAGTAGAAACAGTTTATAATTTCACATTGTAAATCTCACTAGGACTGAATGTTCTTACACGGATTTACAGAGAAAGAATAATTCATGTCGGACCAAAAGGCTTCTTTCAGTCAGTTTCATGCAGCTTTCTTTCCAACAGCTCTGGGCCAAAACGAATGTAGAATCTTGAGCTGAACTATCCATCACATTTCCCTAGCCTTTCAATTAATGATACTGCAATCAGATCGATAGAATGTAATAAGAAAAGAGCTTTGCATTTCTATACCTATTAATTCGTTGAGTAACTCCAGCCGTAAAACGTGACTTGAAAGGAAAAACACTCAAGGAAAATGAATTCTCTTAGCCTATTGAGCAATGACACCCTGACCCAGAAGTGAACACTGGAGTTTCTACCTTCCAGCCAGGGTTATTAGGATCCAAAGATTGTTTGTCAGGAGCAAACTTATTCTTTTTTTTTTTTTTTTTTACAAGATTCTCTGCAGTCTACTCACATCCTGACACAGGTCTTTTCAAATTGGTCAGTTTCTGGAATTTTGAAACAAACATCCTTGAAATGTAAGTCAGAGTATAAGGCCGGGGCAGCCATTGCTCTCCACTTCCCAGGACAGCCAAACTGCCCAATTTGTGATCTTAGTTTCCAGGGCATTGTGCATAGAGGAATTAGATTTAGAACGAGTGGGACAGGGAAAGAATGATGAGAAGGTTAATGGAGTTCGGCCCCATCCCAAATCGCTAGCCTTAGTCTGAGACCATGCAGACTGAGACAGACAAGAACATAACAGTGTTTGCACTCTCCATGTTTACCGCCAGTAACAGAAAACAGGGCAAGTGTAGTAGGAGTTCTCTGTGGTAAAGATGAGGCCAAAAAAAAAAAAAAAGCCTCTTCTCCAATGTCTTCTAGAATCATGGGCACATCCAGACCCTAACGTCACTAGAGGTGAACAAACAGTGACTTCATGAACTCGGAAGCACAGAGAAGAGAGGCAGTTGCCAGGGGCAGGGGGTTGGGGGAAATGGGGATATGTCAGTCAGGATACCAACTTCCAGGTACAAGATGAGTAAGGTCTGAGGATCTAGCATACAGCAGAGTGACTATTATTAATGAGACTATATTGTGCACTTGAACTCTGCTAACACACACACACACACACACACTCAAATGGTATATGAGGTGATGGACGTATGAATTAGCTTGATCATAGTGACCATTTCATAAGTATACATATATCAAATCATCCCATCGTATACCTTAAATATATACAGTTTTTACTTGTCAATTACACCTCATAAAGTTGGGGGAAAAAACCCAGTAACTTCAGTGGTAAGAAGTAGACTCTAGTATATGAAGGTTCCAATATGGTTCAATCAACCACTGGTATAGTAGAAAGACCATAGATTTTGCTGCCAAACTAGAGTTTGAATCTCAATTGTATCATATACCCATTAGTATATCTGAACCTTAGATTTATTTATGTTAGGGAAATAGAGATATTATGGCTTAACTCAAGGGCTATTAAGAGGTTGAATGAGATTGCGTGTGTAAAGCACATGCATGTACTAGCTAAATCTTTTTTTTTTAATTTCTTTAAAATTTACTTATTTTGAGGGGTGCCTGGGTGGCTCAGTCGGTTAAGCATCCAACTTAGGCTCAGGCTACGATCTCACAGTTCGTGAGTTTGAGCCCTGCATCAGGTTCTGTGTTGACAGCATGATGCCTGGAGCCTGCTTTGGGTTCTATGTCTCCCTCTCTCTCTGCCCCTCTCTCTTTCTCTCTCTCTCTCTCTCTCTCTCTCTCTTTCTCTCCATTTCAAATAAATAAATGTTAAAAAAAAATTTTTATTTACTTATTTTGAGAAAGAGAGAAACAGAGCACATGAGCAGGGGAGGGGCAGGGAGAGAGGAAAAGAGAGAGAATCCCAAGTAACATGAGGCTCGAATTCACAAACTGTGAGATCATGACCTGAGCCAAAGTCAAGAGCTGGACGCTTAGCCAACTGAGCCGCCTCGGTGCCCCTCTTCCCAATCTTCAAATTTCCACATATAAAATAGCAATAAAAACCGAAGCTAATTGTACAGATTGAGATAATATCTAGGATGCTCTATAAAGGGCTCAGCACTACATAACAAGGGGGTATTATTATTATAAAATAGCAATCATGCTTCTTAAAATTGAACACCTTAGTCAGTGTAAGACATATAAGATAAATAATGTAGTCCAGTACCTCACCATGTGTGCAACTATATATTTCAGATCCACAGGGGAAAGATCAGTCATCATTTCTACTGATGGAGGTATGCCAAGGACTTGATCACCATTAACGAGCCTTCAGTGGATTCTCCCTTAGTTGAGGATGATATTGTTTAAAGTTAAGAAAGAAGGATTGGAAGTTCCCAGATTAAATTACAAGATGAAATCTAGCAATATGTCAGAGAGATACCTGTGCTAAGAGGTAAGCCTATCACTACTCAGTGTTCCCTGTGTTTGTAATAGAAGGAGAAAGGATCAGGGCACCTGGGAGGCTTAGTCGATTAAGTGTCCAGCTTTGGCTCAGGTCATTATCTCATGGTCTATGAGTTCGAGCCCCCACCCACCCACCGCCGTCAGGCTCTGTCCTGACAGCTCAGAGCCTAGAGCCTGCTTCAGATTCTGTGTGTGTGTCTCTCTCTGCCCCTCCCCTGCTCGGGCTCAGTCTCTCTCTCTCTCTCTCTCTCTCTCTCAAAAATAAATAAACATTTAAAAAAAATTTAAATGAGAGAAGATCTAATTATTCATTTGATCAATATTGGTATGTCAAAAAAATATTCACAGAGAGCAGTGTATGTGGGAGGTACAGGAAGAAAGATTTATCCCACAAAGAGCTTCAAGTCCAGAAAAAAAATTTTTAATCATAAAATGAAAATAATCGAGAAGTGTTAAGTGAGAAAAATGCTACACATCTTGGCATAAAGTTTTGTGGTAATTCGTGTTTGGCATCTGCGGTATTGGAAGGATTTTTAAAGGACCCTTTCTATTACTTTGTCATGACAGTTATTAACTAATGAAATGAGACAATAGATAAGGGAGCTTAAAATAGTGGCTACAAAATATCAAGCTTTATAAAGACATCAAGTTCATTATCTATGTGTGGTTGGATGGAAAACATTGGGAGGCTTAGAGAAACTAAAAACCATAGCTATGGTTAACTGAAGAGAATGCCGGCTGCTTTTTAGGAAAAAATTAAGAATAAGAAGAATAGCTACTACCTATATAGCACACAAACAGAGCCAGGCAATGTGCTAAGTGTTTTAGGCCTAATAACCCCCCTAATCCTCACAGCATCCCTAGGAGGTACATCCTATTGTTATCATCATTGTTATACAGATGAGGAAACTGAAGCACAGAGAAGTCAAGTGACCCGCCCATGATCACACAGCTAACACGTGACAGTGCCAAATTTCACACTCAGTCAACATAACGCCTGAGCCCACCCACTTCGCTGCACTCAATCATCTCTCAGGTTTCTTTTCTTCCTTCCTTAGACTCTCATCAATTCTAATTTTCAGTACAAAGTGGGACTGAATGGCCAGCAAGCCAAGTCTACCATGGGTGAGCTCTGAGAGAAAAAGAGAAACAGTACACAACAGTCAAATAAAACATAGGGCCAGAAGCAAAATATAACCGTGTTATCTAAGCGGCTAGAAAGCCTGCCTTCTCTTCTCTAGTTTAGTTTCCAAGCACATGCCTTTGTGCTTTTGTTCAGCAAATGCCACTGGGCATCACTACGTACCAGACCAAGCCGGTTCCCACCCATCACATACTACAGGCTCGTGGAAGAGACCGCCCCTGAAACAAGTATAATTAAGTGCTTTGTTGGAAAAACTAGCATTGAAAAATCAGAATATTTGTTTTCCATCCTGGATGGCTTTCATGAGGTCAGAAATGTGCGGCTCCAGAAATTTCTCAGAGAGGAACACATCTCAATAGAACTTTCATCTGGTGCCGTTCTAACCACAATCCCTTCTTTTAATTTGTCTTTATTTTCTCTCTACCAGTGTAATATGTGTTCTTCAGCAAGAGTCCCTACTGACCATTCTGGAGATACAGGTCCTCTGCTTCTTAACCTACCTGAGCCCAGATCCTCCGAGTGAAGGATCCCTGATCCTCCTTTCTCTCTGCCTCCCTCCCCTGATGTTTAACAGACACTCAAAAAAAAAATTCAAGGAATGTAGGTACACGCTTTTAATGTTTATTACTTTTCCTGACAATAATAGTAACACACGTTTGTTACCAACATTTGAAAAGAAAAATAACAAAAATCTAAAGATTATAATTAAAATTATCCATGATAATAACAATGAAAGATAACCACATCTGCTAGTTCAATAGATTTCCCTCTACTCTTTTACATAGGTGGATGTTCATGTTTTAATATATTTATGTAGATTTAACAGCATTTGGTCATCATGTGTATAACTTTGCTTCCTACCCTTTTAGTTATCATATTAACTAAATCATATTAAGAGCATGGTGGTTAGTATCTTTCAGAACATTTTAAAATATTATATAATATTCTATTCTATGGCTATAAGTTATTTAACTAATTTCCCAATACTGGGACATGTAGGGTGTATTTAGGATTTGTATTATGTATAAGGTTGTAATAGACATCCTTTTTTTTTTTTTTTTTTTTGAGACAGAGAATGAGTGGGAAGGGGCAGAGAGAGAGGGAGACACAGAATCTGAAGCAGGCTCCAGGCTCTGAGCTGTCAGCACAGAGCCTGATGCGGGCCTTGAACCCACAAATGTGAGGTCATGACCTGAGCAGAAGCCCGAGGCTTAACTGACTGAGCCACCCAGGCACTCTCTGACCACTTTCCTTAGTACAGATTGGGAGTGGACCAGATTGAATCGAAGTGTTGTTTTTTTCTTTATGTCTTCCAAAGCTGCTTTCCAAAAAGTTCTTGCCAATATACATACTTAGTTACTGGAGGAAATTCTCCTTTCTCTGCAGTATCATAAGCCTTGAGTTTTGCTTTATTGACTTCAATATCTACTAGTTATTTAGCAGAGCTGTTTAACTTTTATATCTTTGAATCTAGTAAGTTTGGAGTGATATTCTAAGACCTTATTAACCATTTTCAATATTTTATTAATTACCTATTTGTGTCATATATATGTACATATATATGTATACCTTATACACACATATATATTTATATATATACACCTTATACACACTTTATATATACACACCTTATATATGTATATATATATACATATATACATATATATCTATATGTGTGTGTATATATGTATACGCAATATATAACTATATATGTGTAATATATATGTATACCTTATACGCACATATATCATCATCTATTGAAAATACATTTTCCAAGTTGCTTATAATTTTTTTAGTTTACCCAAGTTTTGTATTCTATATATGCAAATGTATTGATATTTTCCTTTGTGGTATCATCAGATGCTTTTACATTTTCAAGTACTTTTCACTCAAAACTAAATATTCCCCTATGTCATCTTCAAGTTAGTTTATATGAAGAACTTTTACACGTAATCTGCCTAAAATATATTTTGGTGCATTTTGTAAGATAAGGATATAACTTGAGGGTTTGTTTCCCTTCAACTGACAATTTTCCTAGTATCCATCCCCATCTCCACTTATATTTTAAGTGTGATAGTGTATATATTCAAACCTGTTTCAGGACCACCTATTCCATTCAGATGTTTATATTTAAATTCTTTCTAGTAAATGAGCTGTCAAAGCAGTTTTCTATTTCATCATCTCTCGGACTGAAAGACTTCTTCTATCAGGGTGAGAGACAAAAATATCCTATTATTAAGGATTGGGCTCAGTTGTATTGCTGATTTTAGGTGTGATAAGATAGCTGCTAAGACTAGCTGGGTCTCGGGATTGGCCTTGATGGCTAAAGGGCTGAAATTGAATTCATCAGAGCTGAGATTAGGGCAGAAGATTCCACCTTAAGGCAACGGGGAAAGGCAAAAGTCAAAGGAGTTAATCAAATAAAAATCTGCGGAGAAAGTCAAGACCCAGGTACTGACAAGACCACTTACAAATTAAAGTTTGAAGAGACCAGACCAGGCTGGAGCTCATCCTCACAGAACCAGATGAAGACAGGAGCCAAAGCAGCTCCAAGAGAGGAAGATACAATGTGAAGGTGTGTTGGAATGATTTGGGGTGGGGGGGTGTCCAGGCTCACCTCCTGAGCTGGCATAGGGACTATACATGAATAGACAGAGTGGGTCAAGGCCCAGAAGCACAAATTCATGTGGGCACCTTGGCTACAGTTTATACTTCCCCCAAACAAATGCATGATGAATATATTAGACAGAACTGACGTGGGTCATTTGGATTCCCCTCTTTTTCTTTGGTACAAAGATTGAGTTTTGACCGCAATAAACAGAGAGGAGACCTGCCTCAGTTCACCTTCTTCCCTGGGCAGCACCAGAATCAATTCAAGTGGCAAGCATGAGCAGCAAAGGAGTTCACTGAAGTGTGCTAGTACCACAAAAAGAAAGAGGTTCCAAGGGAGGGAACAGGTCCATCTGATGATGCAAGGTTATCAAAAGAAAGAACACTCCCCTTTCCAAGGCGCAGGGAGGAAAAGGCTGTGGCATAATCGTGGAAAAACCTGTCAGCTTTCTACTACAGTTCTGATGGGCCATCTGCACAGCACACAATTAACTGGTCCCCCACGGCCACCACACTGAATGGTCATGCAAGCGCATTTCTGGGAGTGTGTAGGAAGTAATGTGCTATGGCTGGAAACATGGTTTTCAGAGTGAGCTGATCAGAGCATGAGTCTTGCTCCACCAATAACTTGTTGTGTGATCTTGACTAAGTTCCCTAGCCTCTCTGAGCCTCAGTTGCATCCCCTGCAATGTGGGCATTGCATTCACCTCTCAGGGTTGTTCTAACACTAAATAAGAAAGTGCCTGTGAACCATACATATGATTATGAGTCCGATAACGGAGTAGCATTCAAATATTAGGCTGTGTTAGGAGGCAATAGTGGAATGCAAGCCAGAGAACTAACCCTGAGTTCAAATGCCAGCTTTCTTACTTGTTTGTTCTGATACATCCCTCTATGTCTCTTCTATCAAATGGGCATATGCGTACCGCCATATGTACTCTATAGGGCTGCAGCGAAAGTTTAATGAGATGATACATACGTAGAGGCACTTAGAACAGTGCCTGTCTCTTTATATAAAAATTAGCTGTTGTTCTTGCTATTGTTTGAGTATCCAGAATGTGCAGCCGAAATCTCCAGGTCAAAAGTCAGTAAGAAACTGAAAACGTGAAATAAGGGGAAAATTGCTTTCCCTCTGGAAATACACTCTAACCAAATGTGATGTTCGGAGTTGATTTTTCCATCCCAAATGGAAAATCCACATTGCAATAAAACGGGTTCCTGTGGCAATGCCAGAGGCATCCAGCATGTAATCACAGACAAGGCAGCACCCTCAAAAACAGCTGGGATGACAGTTCCAAGGGTCTACTGAGTTCATCTGGAGGGCACAGGGATGTCTTTTCTCTAGACTGTGACAGCAGGCATTCTCTCTCAACTGCTTTCCTGGAGATCCTATGGGCAGTTTCCCAGCCAGGAGCCAGGAAACCACCCTGCCTATTATAATCATCCCGAGGACACCCTAAATGTCCTGATTCCCAAGACCATGCATCTCTACCCATGCTTTTATTTTTATTTTTATTGTTAAATTTTTTTAATGTTTATTCATTTTTGAGAGACAGAGAGACAGAGTGTGAGTGGGGCAGGGGCAGAGAAAGAGAGAGACACACACAGAATCTGAAGCAGGCTCCAGGCTCTGAGCTATTAGCACAGAGCCCGACGCGGGGCTCGAACTCATGAGCCATGAGATTGTGACCTGAGCCAAAGTTGGACGGCCAACCGACTGAGCCACCCAAGCGCCCCACGCTTTTATTTTTAAATTCATTCACCCAACTATCAAACAGTTATTTCTGTGCCTGGGCCAGGGGCTAAGCATACAGTAGTGAACAGAGCAAATCAGGTTCCTGATTCATGGAGCTTACATTCTAGAGGGAGAGCCGATCGCTAATCTGGAATTAGAAATTGTGATCAAAGTACAACAACTGAGAAGAGAAAGAAAGATCATGTGGATCTGCAAGGGAAGATCACCCCAAGCAAGTGGCGTCTAAGCTGATGTGAAGCATGAATAATGCCAGCTTTGAGAATAAAATTTTTATAAACATTGAGTTGAAGGAAGCAATCTACAAGGTTGAAGAAATTACTGATTGTGCCCTCCAGAAGTTAGGCTGTTTTTAGTGAGCACACGTCCAGTAATGCAAGAACCCTGACTACCTAAGCTTACCGGCCCTTGGTTGAAAGAGATAAAGGTAAAAGCACAAGTCCAGGACTGCCTACCATGAGGAAGGGAAAACAAGATGGCCGATCACAGAGACATTTCCATGGAGCCAGTTCCCCGAAAGTCCCTCCTCTGCCTCTCATAGACAGGGTCCTCTCTGGAGACCGGGCAGAACAAAGCTCTGTCAACATGAATGACAGAGGCCTTGGTGGTTGGGGAAGGGTGGAGACTGTGGACCATCACAAAGATGGCATGGCCCCTGCAGCTTGGATAGGAGTAGCACTCTGAGGAAGAAAGGAATGGAATCTTAAACTCCTAGATAGTTTACACAAAAGTTAAGATGTTCCTTCCAAACCCTTTTTCATCCTACCAAGAGCCAATTCAAGACTGGCCTGGTTCCATAAGACTTCCCTGCCTCCCAGAGCATGCATCATCGAGCCTACAGTCTCCCACTTCAACAGCACCAGGCTGCATTGTTCTCCAGTCACTTAATGAATTATTTTCTTCCCCACTCAGTATGATATACTCCTCAAGGACGAGGACGATCCCTTTCCTTCCTTTGTATTCCACGAGGGGCTCAGTTTAGTATTGTGCCCAATCTAGGCATTTAACATATCAATGCCTGTAGGAGAACAGAATGGTTTAATTAATCCATATATCTGTAAGATTTCAATAGGTTAAAAGAAGAAGCAGAAGATGCTGTGAGTGTAACAAAACCGAGCCACCCCTGGCTAGGGCTAGACAGTCATGTTAGGAGAGGCTGTAATACTGCCTATTGGTTATGTGAATGGAGGGCACGATGTCCTCTATGTGGAGATTTTCATCTATGCAGGGTAATTAAAGGGGTTCTTCACCTAGCAACATGTGATGGACAAGAAAGACATTTTGAAGCCTTTCCACTGCTAATTCTGTCTGTGGATTCTGATTTGTTGCCATCTCAATCCAAATAGTCCATGGTGTGAATGTTAGCCAGACCCTGGAACAGGCCTTTAAGCATCTCGCTCAAAAGATACTCTGAACACATCAGATTCTTCTAGGCTCTGGAAGAGAACCCCACCTCCACCACCTCCACTACCGCCAGCACTTCATCTCCACCACTACCTCCAACAGCACCACCCCCAGCACCAAACCAAAGCATGTTCTCAGAAACCACCAACATGCCGCCATTGGTTTCATTTCACCAGTGCTGGGCTTATACGGGGGAGTGAGGAGAAAGAGAACTGTTGCCCTAAACAATTTGTTTGAGAACAAAGCAAGGAAGATGCAGGCTTAAGTATAAATGCTCTTTAACTCTCTTGCAGTCTTAATAGAGGTACTGTATCAGGTAAACTTTTTTTAAAAAAACTTTTTTAATGTTTATTATTTTTGAGAGAGACAGAGACAGAGCATGAGTAGGGGAGGGGCAGAGAGAGAGAGGGAGATACAGAATCTGAAGCAGGCTCCAGGCTCTGAGCTGTCAGCACAGAGCCCGATGTGGGGCTCAAACCCACGAACCTCGAGATCATGACCTGAGCCGAAAGTTGGACGGCCCAATGACTGAGCCACCCAGGCTCTCCTATCAGGTAACCTTTTGAGAAAGTTTTGGGGGGCTAATTATTCTCATTTAAAAGTCTCAGTTCTTTTATTCCCAGGTAGAATTAAAGGACTCCTTTCTATTTAGTTCTAACAAGCTCTAGTAAGAAACAGGAACATAAAGCTTGCCTCTCCGAAGGTGTCAATAGCCATCAAATATGATGTCACTGCCTCGGAAGCTGCTGAAACAAAGGGCCAGTCCGGTCCCAGGGTCCGGTGGCAGCCAGGCTACCCAACAGAAAGGTCTGAGCCTCCATACATAAAGCATCCATCACTTCCCGATTCGTGCCCCCGCACAAAGGGCTTGGTCTTCTCTCGTTAGGCAGTGCAGTATGCCTCTTACACACCCCTTGTCACATTTGGTGACCTCCTCAGTTGGTGCGTTCTTTGTTTCCTCCCCTCACTTCAGAATAACTCAGCCAGGGCAGAACCGAAACCCAGCCAAGTTTTCATTTTCAATGGTGCCCCTCTCTTGAGAGTCTTGGATGAGTTTTCTGGTAGGTAGGTCACATGCTTTCAAGTCATAGAAAGTCACCACTTTCCTACCTACTATCTACCTGCAGACAGGAGAAAAAACTACACGCAGCCTCCCCACAAAGAAATGGGAATGCGCTTTCCCAGGACAGCTCCTACTAGTTCACCAGTTTGGAATTATTTTGCTCCCATGGACTGTTCTAGTCCTGCTGAGTACCTACTACTCTGCTCATGGCACCCCTTCCCCCTCTCATCCCCCTACCCCACCCCCAAACCTAAACTCCAGAGTTCAATGAAATCAATTCACAGATGAAGGAAGAAAGTATTTAGAGAGACGGATTTCCCCTACGAAGCAAAAACTGGAAGCATAAATCACGGGAAATGATATGAAGGGGCAGTGAAAAGCCCAGTGGACTTCTTAGTCCATTTTGCATTGAGCCTGGAAAAATGACCTCTAATTTATTTTAGCCCCATGACTCTTTGGTAGGGATGCCCTTAACCTCACTCTGAAGATTTCAGAGTACTTCTCTGTTGTTGCTCTTCTTGCCTTTAAACCAGGGAATCTGGCTCATTCTCTAGCTGTTGAGTAGTCAATCTACTCAGACATTTCCCCTTACATAACCATCTGTTCTATCTGGCATTTTTTTTTTACCTCTTCGCACCATCTCAGTCTCGGCCTGCTCTTCTGGCTCATTCAGTGATCTTTAACTTCTCTGCCTTTCTGTCTGGTTGCTTATGTTTTGAGGCAGACAATAGAGGTGATATAGGCCATTATTCATGAGTAGCTTCAAGGATAATGTGAGAAGTGCCTCATCCCCTGACCCCTCTTAGCATAAGAATTGCTGGTAGAATTCTGAACTGAAAAGAGAAGTTCTGAGAAAAATATCAGAGCACTACTCACTCTTGGAGCAGCTTTCTAGAGAAAGGACCTTGGGGAGAAGGGGTCCTGAAAAAAATTTCTTTAAGCTAAATTTTAAAAAGCATGCGCCACACAAGGCTGAATATTGGCCGCAATTAAAACCGCCAATTCTCTACCATCCCTAACAGCATAGGTAGGGCAACGCAAATTCAAAACTAACACCACAAATCATGATAGCCAATTGCTTCCTGGGGTCGTCTCCAGTCCTCATCAACTGTGGGTCTTTCACTTGTAGTCAAGTGGCCTCTTCTGTTTTCTCCCTCCTCACCTTTACTTGATTCAGCCTCAGATGAATAGGGACATGGTGGAAGGTGAGTAGTGGGGAGGAGAGAGCTAAGTCACCCTCTGGCTAGCTAATCACTTCCTAATTACTCAGGAGTTGCCTGTCAGAGAAGTGCGGGGGACCCAAGGAAATGCCTGGAACTATGGTTCTCAGAGAAGTTTCACAGTTTTTCCAGTCTATTTCACTGGTGCGGCTCATTCGCATTCCCTGTGCCATCTGGGTCTCTCTCCAGAACACCAGACAGATACTGTGGAAGTCTCACTAGACTTCTCCTGGTGCTAATAATGGCCGACAATCCACCCTGTGACCCAATCCAGAAACCTGGGAGTCACCTCAGCTTCCTCCTCTGAATTACTCCCAACAAGTCCTCCAAAATATCTCCAAATACATCAGTGATCTCTGTCACTTTTCCAGTCCCCTGCTGTAGTCTTAATCCATCTCTGCAGTTTCTCTTGCTTACAATAGTAGGATCGAAACTCTGCTTCTGATAATAGTATTCTCTAATCCTCCACATAAACACCAGAGTGTTCTCTTTCAAAAAATGAGCCTGCCATTTTGTTGTTGTTTCAAATCATGCATTTTTCCTTGGTTACTTTTAAGATAAATGTCCATCCCCTCAGCATGGCATAAAATCCCTTTGCAATCTGACTCCTACCCGCTTCCTCAGACTTCATTTCTGTCAACCCCTCAGACTCTCACTGAGGTCCAACCATATGGAAGTACTCGCATTGTCTGAGTGTGCCATGTTCTCTTGCAATTCTTTCCTGTCTATACACCATTCCCTCTATTCGTAATGCCCTCTCTTCCTTTGGCCTTTTGTCTAGCGAATACCAGCTCATTAGTCAGGACTCAGCTCACGCATAACTGCCAAACTACCCTGCCACTTAGGTGTTTTCTTCCTTGTTCTTTCTTTCATTATTCAACCAAAAATTTTTATGAGGTCCCTGATACATTGTTTCTTACACATCTATCTCACACACTAGATGTGAGCTCTCTTAGGATAAGGGTTGTGCTACCCTTGTATTTTAGTATTCTCAATGCCTAGCACAGTGCCTAACCCAGAGTAGGCAGCTCTAAGAGCATATTGAGTGAATATACTGGGCATGTATAGACCATGATTAAAGCCAGTGGTCCACTCTTTCCCCAGAAGAAATGTTCCTTCTAGTTTTCTCACAGCCTTGAAGAAGAGTACAGTGTGCTAGCAAGAGAACCCCTCTTTGAGTTAGAACACCCAGGTTCCAGGCCAGCTCCATTATCAGGAAGGTATGAGATCTGGATCCAGCCACCAAAAAACAGCCACCATTCATTCAACACTGATGATGTGGTGGACTCCCAGCTAAGCATGTTATGTGCATGATTTTATTTTTTCCTCACAGCCAACCAAGGAGATAATATCATGCACATATTACAGATGAAGAATTTAAGTAACTCAAACCCATGTTTGATATTGCCCCCCTTCATCTAGACTATTGAGAGACAAAATGAGACATGGTATATACAGGAACTTCATAAATTGTTGAGAGTTATACAAACGTAAGTCACCATAATCACAGAGAGCGATGAAGGTTGTCTAAGCGTAATGGATGTTTTGTGATTATAGTGAAAAGTAAGAAATACAGATTTTTTACGAGATGAAGATCCAACTTATATGCTCAAATTAAGAAGACTCAACTGAGGGGCACCTGGGTGGCTCAGTAGGTTAAGCGTCCAAGTCCAGCTCAGGTCATGATCTCACGGTTCATGGGTTCAAGCCCTGCATTGGGCTCTGTGCTGACAGCTCAGAGCCCGGAGCCTGCTTTGGACTCTGTGTGTATGTCTCTCTTTGCTCCTCCCCCACTCGTGTTCTGTCTCTCAAAATTAAATGTTTAAAAAAATTATTTAAAAAAAAGACCCAGCTGAAGCACACTCCCAAATCATAGGTGTATTGTAAAATCATAAGCCAAGGAACACAATGTATCCAACCCCTTTTCATTTCTTAATGGCAGAAAACCAATGTCCAAAGCTGCAGAAAGCCACAGAGCTTAATTGTACATAGGCTAGGACTCCTAAGTCAATACTATACCATTTACAGCCCCACGTTGTATAGAGGGAAGTTTATGAATATGAATATGAAGTTTAGAAAATGGAACTGATGGATCTAGGTGTTCCCTTTAGAGGTCACCTGAATATTTCAGAGCCAACATTAAACTCACAACATGCTCCTGACATCTCTCCTCAGAGGCATTTTTAATTACCATGTCTATCTTTATGAGGCATCCAACTAGTACCACATTCAACAGGGCCAACATACAAAAGGCAAAAATAACATTTATCTAGGAAACTTAGCTTAATAAGAAGCATTAAGATGTACTAGAATGAGTAAAGTCTTCTGCACCAAACAGATGCGAGTGGCAGTCCTAACTCTACCACTTACTGGCTCCTTGGTAATCGAGCAAACTACTTTTCTGAGCTTTGGTTTTCTCACTTCTGAAATGAACAAATGATGCATCATTACTGCAGGAATAAAATCTTTGCCACAATGTCCCATAAATGTTGGCTTCGCTTCTCTTCATTAGAGGTGTTCATGCAAAATATGAGCCTTGGCCAATTTGCCAACTCGTAACTTTACTTCTCTACTTTGAAGAAGTGACAGTGTGTGTCTGGTACAACTACATGTAAATACACATACATCAAAGGCATGAAACATGTTTCTCCTTTCCTCATTACAAATATCAAGTCTACATCCGGGCAACTTGAGGGTACTTAGAACATCCTTATTGAAGAACAGATTTGGTGTGTGTTTGGTGATGCTGAGTTCTCCTTCATAACACTTTTCAGAAGTCTAAAGAGGATGAACAAATGTGCTGAAAAAAAACATCAGTTAATACACGTCGATGCCAGATTCTACTGACTGCAGTGAATAAGAGTCTCGGCTCTGAAATCAGACCAATGTGGACTCAAATTTCACCCCTGCATATACTAGCCACCTCGTCTTGGGCAAGTTACTTCTCATTACACATGGAACTTCCTTGTCTGTAGAATGGCCAGAACGATGGAACCTATTTTATAGACACATGGTGACAAATCATTGCATAGGACATAGTTGGCACCAAGCCTGACACATAGTTAAGGACTTAATAAATGCAAACTGCAGTCGATGCCTACGTCACATGCATTGTCAAGTGGGAGAGAAAAAAAGCAAGAGGAACATACACTTGATTCTGTTGAAAGAGTTGTATTTTAGTTGCATCATTTGGCAGTTGGTATCTAAGACTATACTACTTCGTATGGGGAGTTTTTCAAGAAGTCAACTTGTTGACATGTCCTTCCATGTTTCTCAAATTACATCATTTGTCTGGGAAATTCCCAGCCCCAGCCCACCTTCCATCCATTAAGAAGCCTTTAAAATGCCTCCTGAGAACTCCTCACTCCATGAAACATTCCAGGAATCACCAAAGGAAAATGGCAACTGGTCCCTCTAGTGTCCTATCTAAAAAGGAAGTTCTAAAGACTGCTTCCTTCACTTGAGACCCCATCGACGCACTTTCCTTTGGTATCCATTCATATCTGAACTGCCCACAACTTCCTTACCGGAAGTAACTGAGATTCACAGAAATAGCATTTGAATTGGCATGAAGGGATGTGGAGCTCAAACCCTGGCTGTCTGTCCACTTTTCGGTGTAGGTGTTTTATCTCATGGAGCCTTGTCATCCTCGGATTAAAATGGACGTCACAACATCCAGACCATGGAATATTACTCAAGGCCAAAAAGGAAAGATGCTATCAAGTCATGAAAAGATACAGAGGAAACTTAAAAAGCTATAACTAAGAGAGAGAAGCCAATATGAAAAGACTACACACTGTATGGGTCCAACTATATGAGATGCCAGAAAAGGCAATACTATGCAGAGAAAGATCAGTAGTTGCATAGTTTGAGGATGGAGGAAAGAACAGGCAGAGTACAGATTTTAAGGGAAGTGACACCACTCTGTCTGATACTATCTGTCATGGTGGATACATGTCATTATACATTTGTCCAACCCCTTAAAACGTACAACACCAAGAGTGATCCCAGATGTAAACTATGCACTTTGGGTAATAAGGACGTGTCAGTGGGGGTTCACCAATTGTAACAAATGCCCCACTCTGGCGGGGGTTGTTGACAGTGGGGGCAGCCAAGCTTGGGGGTAGGGAGGTGGATGAGAACTTTACATTCTGCTCAATTTTGCTGTGAACCAAAAAGTACTCTAAAAATTAAAGTCAATTTAAAAAAAATGGCTATCATATTATCACATGCGGTTGCTGTGAAAAAGATAAAAGGGAATAAACCATGTACACCTGCTTCCCAAAGCATCCAGAACATTCTGCATGCTCACTAAATGTCAGCTGCGTCTAAATGTTCCCTTATATATCCTGCTCGATTGTAAATTCCAAGAAGGAAGGCACCTCATGAGACCACAGCATTCTAGAAAATATCTAGCAGAAATCTAAAAACAACCAGTCGCGACATGTTGTTAGTATGAGGATAATAATTATTCTATGACTTTGCAGGCTACGTTGTATACATCCATTAGCTACTTCATTGGCACTTCCTTAAAGGAACATGCACTTTTTCTATGACTGAGACAATTTTTTTTTTAATTTCACTTGTTAGCAGTGCACACACAGATACACACATTAAAATCAAATGAATGAGGGCTGGGACTAGGGTCAGATGAGTGAGGCACTTGCCTGTGGCATAGATTTAAGGTAGATACAAAAATCTCAATAATCAAGATATATAATATATTTAAAATTTTTTAATGTTTATTTTTTAGAGAAAGAGAGAGAGACAGAGAGACAGAGCACGAATTGGGGAGGGGCAGAGAGAGAGAGGGAGACACAGAATCCAAAGCAGGCTCCAGGCTCTGCGCTGTCTGCACAGAGCCCGATGCAGGGCTTGAACTCAAGGACTGCAAGATCATGACCTGAGCTGAAGTTGGATGCTTAACCGACTGAGCCACCCAGGTGCCCTAAGATATGTAATATATTAATGCAGCATTGTAAAAAAAAATTTAATACAAAAAATCCTTTTTAAAAAGACAGAATCAGTATTAGCAATTTGTCTTTTTGACTTAGGTCCTAATATGTCTTGGCCCAGAACTGAAGCAATCCTTGGACACCTGCCACAGGTACGCCACAAAGTTAAACCCTAACAAGCTCTTATTCAGGTACCTGCACTGCTCTGACAGTACCAGATGTATCGCTGGTCCTTCATTTTGAGGAGCAATTCACTTTCATAATAATCCCCAGAACTACTCTTTAATTTTTTGCACTGGTGTTCATTAGAGGGTATGTTTTAGATGGTGATTTAATACAACACTAGAAAATAAGAGCCACAGAGCTACCTGTTTCCAATTTCTAACTCTAGCTATCTTATGTTCTCCCCATAACACCGTGGAGTACTTCACTGGTCTTCGTCACTTTTACCATAACCAAGAAAACATGCTTAGCCCCATAACACATCCTAGGTCTTTGGTTTGAGCAAAAGGTCCAGCCAGCTTATCCATACACAAGAACTTAAGTACAATGAATGGCCAATGTTCATGGTCCTGCTTTCTACTTCCTTAAACACAGTGAAAGCCAGGAAGAACAGTGAAAAAGGAGGTGTGAGGGTGAAGATATTAGGGGGGTTGAGAGTTGAGAAGCTTGGAAGGAGGGTTTCCGCAAATCTCCATGATCTCACATTTTGAGAGGATATCTAGTCTTATTTGTCTCAAACAAACCCTACAAAGACAGTTAGCTGGCTCATGCTCTTTCTTGTGGATATGATTCATCATGCATTCAATAGAGATTTCCCGAGCACCTAGAAGCAAGGCATCATGCTTTGAACTGTTCAGCATACAAAAAGAAAATGTCACAGTACAAGATGCAGGTTTGGGGGCATCTGGGTGACTCAGTCGGTTGGTCATCTGACTTCAGCTCAGGTCATGATCTCACAGTTCATAGGTTCAAGCCCTGCATCAGGCTCTGTGCTGACAGCTCGGAGCCTGGAGCCTGCCTCGGATTCTATGTCTCCCTCTCTCTCTGCCCCTCCCCTGCTTGTTCTCTCTCTCTCTCTCTCTCTCTCTCTCTCTCTCTCTCTC
>CM053575.1:88294357-88352802 GCA_028646485.1 Cryptoprocta ferox | reverse complement strand
AAGATAACGCGGTATGTGAGAAGGTCCCAGGAGGGAGCATAAATCACCTAAGGGTTGTAGAAGAAGACTGGAAAGGGCAGAATTACTTCTGAGTGGTGTGGTACAAAAAGTGGTTGTGAAAAAGAAGAGTAAGAAAGGGTGAAAGGATCTGGAGAAAGATCTGTAGCACTTAGGATGGAAATGAAAGACATCCAGACAAAAGAAGATGGTGTGGGTGAAGGCATACAGGCAGGCAGTCAAGGGGTCCATTGGCCATAGCAGGCAGTACAGAGGGCTGCAGCAGGGAGTTTTTGCTCAGGACGAAGTATCAGCCAGGGGCGCCTGGGTGGCTCAGTCAGTAAGCATCCAACTTCGGCTCAGGTCATGATCTCATGGTTTGGGAGTTCAAGCCCCACATTGGGCTTTCTGCTATCAGCGCAGAGCCTGCCTCCCTCGGATCATCTGTCCCCCTCTCTCTCTCTGCCCCTCTCCCGCTTTTGCTCTCTTTCTTCCTCTCTCTTTTAAAAAGAAATAAACATTTTTAAAAAATCTTAAAAAAAACAGTATCAGCCAATGTGGGAAAATCGGGTCATGGGTAGATCGTGAAGCCTTAAATATACAGCTAAGGAGTTTGCACTTTATTAGGTAGAAGGAAGAGAGATTAGAGCTCTACACAGAAAAGTGGTATAAATATTAATTTTAGGGAGGTTAATCTATTTATAGATCAGATGCAGGGTGGTCTGGTGGAGAAAAACTCTGGACCAAGGAAACCCATAAGGAGGCCATTTCAGGGGTCTACGTAATAAGATCCTGAGCTAGTGATGGAAAGGGAGAAATATCAAAGGGAGTTGTTGTCAGAAAATCTGGTTTCAATTCTTTTACTGTATTCATTTCCAAATGGACTGGGGAAAACTAATACGTCCATGTCATTTGATGTATATTTTTATTAATCAAGTTTCAGAGTGGAATACATGCCAAACATTGTACTAAGCATCAGGACACTGGGGTGAAAAAGACAAGTCCTTGCCTCTGAAAAGCCAGAGGAAAGCTCCAGAAAAAGCAACCAGCTGTCCTGGGGAAGTCAGGAAAGGCTTTATAGGATTGATGCTTGAACTAAGTCTTGAAGCATGTGTAGAAAGTTTGGCAGGAAAAAAACGTATGTTTTGTAAATAAGGAGAGAGTATATGGAAAGATACTAAAGCAGAAACAGCATAGGGAGTTTTAAGAATTCCAAGTAATTTGGTAGAGCTAAAACAATGGTGAATTTGGGTTTTTTTTTTCTGCTTTATTGAGATATAATGACATAAAACATTGTGCAAGTGTAAGGTATACAACGTGATGATTTGATGTATGTATACTGTAAAATGATCACCACCATAAGGTTAGTTAACATATCCATCACCCTGTACAGTTACCTTTGCTGTGTGCAGTGAAAATATTTAAAATCTGTTCTCTTAGCACCTTTCAAGTATACAATAAAGTATTGCTAATTATGATCACCATGCTGTCTGAATGTTATATCCCCAGAACTTAATCATTTTATACTGGAACTTTGTACCCTTTGACCAGTATCTCCCCATTTCCCCTCTCATCCCCACTCCTGGCAACCACCACACTAGGATGAGTTCAGCTTTTTTAGATTCTCCATTGAAGTGAGATTACACAGTTTTATGGCGAATTTGGGCAAAAAAGAACAAGCAGGAGGAAAATGAGAAGTGGCCTTAGGGTCCACCCAGAATTATCAAGACCTGCTTCTGAAAAGGAAGTGAGCCCACCATAGCATTCTAGCCGGGTGATGGCATGATCAGGGTGGTGGTGTAGAAGGGTAATTCGGACAAGGCTGTGAAGAAAGGATGAGAGAGGATCAAGGCTGGAGACTGGAAGTCTGTTAGGGGAAATTTATCAGTTTTCCGGGGATGAACAAATGAGAAGGCAGGGCAATAGAACCGACAGCGATGGGGTGATATTTAGGGGGCCGAACCATCTGTTCCTTAAGGGACATTCCAAAACCCACTCATCCAATCACAGAGGACAAACAGCTTCTAACTTGTAGGCTACCTTCAGCTGTTTGCAGTTTCCCGGAATTTCCTGAAATACTGTCTTGGCTCTCTGGGGCCAGACCTGGCATCAGAGAGACAGAGTGCCAGGGTGATCAGTTAGCGCTGCCTACAGCAGGTATGGTCTGGTGACAGGCATGCTGTGTGTTTGTCATTTCTGACAGCCAGCAGAATAAGATTAACCTAAAGCAAGACAGATAACACACTCTGGGCTTTTTAAAGGACCCCCCCAGACAAGGAAAGCATGGCATCTCATAAAAACTCATCCTACAGTCTCACAATTTTCATTATTAAAAAAAATTAATCTCTGAAAATTATTTTCTTCCCTCAGCCCTCTTCTCCAAGATGAATAATTCTCATTACTTTAATCTTTCCTTTGGGGTCTTTTTCTTCTCACATCTGCCCTCGATGTTTATATCTACAATCTGAATCCTTCCTTGCTTCCTAAATCCATCAGAATAACCTGTGACCAAGATTTATGCTCTGTCACTATCTGTCCTACTCAATGTTGACACTTAGCCTATCAAGGTCCTCTACCACCTTGCTGCCAGCAGCCTCTTTACTCTGTGCTCCCCACACATTATTATGCCCTGTTGCAGTGCTGGCTAATCCCTGTCTAGAATTGTCCCTCTTGCCTTCCCCCCTGTAAAAATATATCCTTCCCCAATTTCCAAGTTGTATTCAAGATCACAGGAAGACTTTCTGCTGTGATATCTTGCTCAAAAATAGGAGTGCATGTGCACACATAACACACACACACACACACACACACACACACACACCACTTTCAGGTGTAGAATGTAATGGCATTACATTATTAAAGCCACACCTCTTCTGCAGTTATGTTTACAGTAAAGGACAGGATAGCTTAATGGTTAAGAGCTTGACATCTAGAGCCAGACTGCCTGGATTATAATCCCAGATCTGCCATTTATGGGACCAATGATTTACAGTTTCCATGATTCAGTTTCTTCAGCTGCATAATGGAGATCATAAGAGTATAGTAGCTACCTCATTGGCTTATTGTGAAAATTGAATGAGTTAATATATGCAAAATGCTTGGAACAGTGCCGGGCACATGACAAGCTCTATATAAATGTTAGCTACTATTATTATCGTTGTTGCAGTGCAGTGGTTAAGAGCAGAGTGCTGGAGCTTTCTGAATCTCAGTTTCTTTATTTAAAAAATAGGTGAGATGGGGCACCTGGGTGGCTCAGTCAGTTGAGTGCTTGACTTCCACTTAGGTCATGATCTCACAGTCATGGGTTCGAGCCCCACATTGGGCTCTGTGCTGACAGCACAGAGCCTGGAGCCTGCTTCGGATTCTGTGTCTCCCTCTCTCTCTCTCTCTGCCCCTCCCCTGCTCATGTTCTCTCCCTCTCAAAAATAAATAAACATTAAAATTTTTTTAATTTAAAAAAATGGGTGGGAAAATACCTATTTTATAAGATTGCATGAGGAGGCACTAAAATAATGCATAAAGATTTAGTACATAATAAATTACATGAGCTATAACAACAATCGTGTTGTTATTATCACTCAATACTCTCTAGGAACTAAACAAACTTGTATTTCTTTTGTAAAGAGTCTGGAAACTGAGAGACGGTCTACTCCAACGTCCTCACTTTACGGAACGTCTGCCAGAGAGAAGGTTGACATGACTCCGTAAGGCTGTGCCTTCATTCAGGGAGTCAGAGCTAGAACTCAGTCCTACAGACCCCCAGATCCCACAGCATCTGCTGTTTGCTTTTCTTCTCCCCTGCATACCACGTCACTCTTCCAAACAATACACTGCACCGGAAACAAGAACTAGTTCTCCATACCTCCGAAGTTCTTGCATCCCTGTCCACATCCCACACTGTCTCGCCACCTCCCACCCCCAAAAGACCCAGAACCACATTCAGTGCACAGCATATGCTCAAGCCTTACAATCACCTGTCTCAAGTTTTCAAGTTCTTCCTCTGAAGCCTTGCTAGACACGTGTGAATATCTGTAATGAAAATTTCTGGTTTATCTATGATGAAAACAGTTGACTTAGCTTTTATTGCGGCATCTGGCATTTTCTATGTTCCGGCTAGTAGTTTTCCAGGATCCTTATACCATATCATGTCTGAAGCCATGAAGAAGGAATAGACAATGATTTTAAGAGCAAGTGAGGCGTGGTGTCATGTCTTATCCCAAAGTTTCCCTCGACTGCTATAAATTGAGTAGAAGCAGTAAAGATCCATTTCAGTCATTGAATTGTGAGTCCAAACAAACTTTGCAGGTCACAACCTTTGAGCCTAATGGGATCTTTCTTGAACAGACTCCCCATTTCTCCCAGCACTTCCTCCATACCTTGGCATTATGCAGAGACTGCATTTTATTCTTCTCTTCCTTTCCCTTCCCCTCTCAGTCTCCCTACATTCTATCCTTTGCTTTTTTCCTTCCCTCCTTCCCTTCCTTCTCTCCTGACTGCCTTCACTATGTCAAGTTTTCCCCAAATGACAGTGAATAATGGCATCTCCTTACATGTATAAAGTTTGTTCAAGTACTTTACATATTTCAACATGTTTCCTTGGTTTTCTTGCTGGATCTTTCCCATCAGCCCCCATGAAATAAGGCAGAGTGGCCATTTTTACAACTATTGAAAAGGAAACCCAAGGAGGTCACACAATGAGTTAGTAACAAAGCTAGGAAAAGGACCCATGTCATTGACTCACTGATTCACCTGTTCATTTAATTATCCGTATTGAGATCTGTGATGTAAATTTATGGATCCTTATAAGAAGCCAGATTCTGTCCAGGTCAGATTTCTACACTAGTGGTGCTCACCAGCAGTGGATGCTTCTAGACCCCCAGCACCAGGGATCTAGTCGGGGGGATGGAGCCTTTTTATCACAGTTACTAGGAAACGCTAAGAGAATGTCTGGGAAAGTGCAAAGTGCTTCTGAGAGAACACCAGACCTTCCATTTCTATCTTAATCCCTTGATGTGACCAGCCATAAGGAATGCTAAGTGCACCTTTCATCAAGCCCAAGATCCCCCATTTTCCCCCATAGTTCCTACATATATTCAATTACAGTATGTGTGACACCTCAGTCTAAATAAATGTACACATTTATCTGGAACAGCTAAACTCTTAGCTCTTGAATATTAAGACTTAGTTCAGTACCCCACCCACTATGAGCACCTAGACAGTGTATCAAACAATTAAGTGGGTTAATTAATTGATTAATTAATGCACTGCCATACTATACCATACTTCCTCCAGGACATAGCAGGAACCTAGAAGCAGAAAGGTCAGCACACTGACTGCAGTATCCTCTTTCCTTCTGGCCCTGAAGTCTAGACTGAATGACAAATGGACTGATTTTCATCAACAGACTTAGTAAGGGACTCGATGGGGCAATACCAGAGGAGGGTTTGATGTTTGGCTCTTTGCTGATGTGGAGACAAAGAGGCAAAGGGAAATAGTTCTTATCGGAGTGTTTAATTATCTAGACTTTCTCAGGACATGCATTATTCTCCCACATATCTCTGCTTGCTTCCAAAATGTTCAGAGTGACAGATTTTCCACTTAGGAAGTTTGAGAACGTTTAATTACTTTCTTTGGTCTGAAAGAATTTGCACTGCTTCTAAAGGAAATTAATTTCCTCTAAAAGAACATCTTTTACACCGGGGGGAATCTGTCCCCACACTTAGGCCAATGTTTATGAAAAATCATCAAGCTGGAAGTATCTTCTGGAGCAGAGAGAAGACAGGATGGTACTTGGGACTTGGGACTAAGGCTTCACCAATGAACCCTTCAGCCTCCTTCCATTTCTTCTGGCTCTCAATTCAATAATTTGAATTTTTTTAATGTTTATTTATTTTTGAAAGACAGAGAGAGACAGAGCATGAGCGGGGGAAGGGCAGAGAGAGCGGGAGACACAGAATCTGAAGCAGACTCCAGGCTCTGAGCTGTCAGCACAGAGCCCAGTGCGGGGCTCAAACTCATGGACCACGAGATCATGACCTGAGCTGAAGTCAGACGCTTAACCGACTGAGCCACCCAGGCGCCCCTCAATTCAATAATTTGAAATGTTGGGAAAGAGGCTGGTGGATGTACAGAAAGACACCTTACATGCCAGCCAGTGCAGTTTTCTTCCACTCTGAACACAATCAACTATGTGACTTACCACAGACACAGGCTACAGGACTGAAGAGAAGGGATGTTAAGACAGTCTGAGACAAGCAGGAAGCAGGGAGATAAATGCTAGAGAATGCAAATAAGATTGCCTGTGTGTTGAAGCCCTGGGAGAACAGGAAGGGATATGAATTATAATTTTTTTTGGCTTAATGCACAAATCTCTCCAGATGAGGCAGCCCTGAGACATTTCCACAAGCTAGTGAAGGGGAAAATAAAAAAAGCAACTTTTGCGGAAACCCACAAGTGAATACTTGATCTTGCTCCATTTCAATCTGTTTCTTTAGGAACTTTTTCCCATAAACACAGGCCTGAGAGCTGAGCAGTACGTGCACGGGGCCCATCTTCCAAGGGCTCAGAGACAGACCTCCATGTTCTATACTCAAGCCAAGGAAAACAGACTGAGAAAATGATCACCTCCAAGGAGCTGCTTTCCATCATCTGTACTTTATATCGGAGGAAACATGCATTCACAAAACCCCGGGGACCCAGATTGTATATTGACATCTTCCCTAACAGAGTCCAGGAAAAGTTAATTAGGTTTTGTTGAGCCACAATTGGACTTCAAGCCTAGGTAGAGATACAGGAAAGTTCTAGGCACTCCCTATATTAAAATAGACTGTCTTGTTGTATGCTTTTGTTGGCACGGAGTTCCCAACAGCCCAAGCCCCAAAGATGACATCCCTACAACAGATATTCAAACTGCAAACAACTTTGTCAGCTGAAATGCTGGAATCCTTGAAACTGAGGAGTAATGGATCATAGAGACAATTCCATAGTTAGAAAGGGCTTTAGGAAATGATCTAATGATACCTAAAGCACAAGCAACAAAATAAAAAAAAAAAAAAAGCGGGACTACATCAATTGAAAAGCTTCCGCACAGCAAAGGAAATCATCACAAAGTGAAAAGACAACCTACAAAGTGGGAAGTAATATTTGCAAGCCATATATCTGACAAGGGGTTGATGCCCAAAATAGGTAAAGGATTCATACACCACAATAACCAAACAAATAACTAATTACAAAATGGACAAAGGACCTGAATAAACATTTCTCCAAAGAAGACATACAAAACTCCAACAGGTACATGCAAAGATATTCAAGATGACTAGTCTTTAGGGAAATGCAAATTAAAACCACGAGATCTCACCTCACACGTGTTAGAATGGCCACCATCAAAAAGACAAGAGATAAAAAATGCTGGTGTGAACATGGAGAAAAGAAAACTCTGTGTGCTATTGGTGGGAATATAAATTGTTACACCCCTGTGGAGAACAGTATGGAGCCTCCTCAAAAAATTAAAAATAGAACTACCATATAATCTAGCCATTCCACTTTGGAAATATATCCAAAGGAAACAAAGACACTGACTCAAAAAGGTATCTGCACCCCCATGTTCATAGCAGCATTTATCCACAACATGGAAACAACCTAAATGTCCATCGATGGATGAATGGATAAAGAAGCTGTGGTGTGTGTATGTGTATATATACAATATGGAATTATATATATATATATATATATATATATATATAATGGAATGGATAAAGAAATTGTAGTGTATGTATATATATATATAAATACACACACAATATGGAATTATATATATATAATGGAATGGATAAAAAAGTATATAAAGAAGTTTTATATATATATAGTGGAATATATGTAATGGAATATATATATATATAATGATATATATATATATAATGGACTATTACTCAGCCATTAAAAACAAGGAAGTCCCACCATTTGCAAAAACATGGATGGACCTCGAAGGCATTACGCTAAGTGAAATAAGTCAGGCAAAGACAAATACTGTATGATCTCAGTTATATGTGGAATAAAAAAAAAAACTCATAGAAAAAGAAATCAGACTTGTTTACCAGAGGTGGCAGTGGGGGAAGGGAGAATTGGAAGAAGGTGGTCAAAAGGTACAAAGGTCCAGTTATAAGATAAATAAGTACTGGGAATGTCATGTACAACATGACATCTTCAGGTACCATTGCTCTATGACATACAGGAAAGTTGGGAAGAGAGTAAATCCTGAGAGTTCTCATCACAAAGGGAATCTTTTTCCTTTATTATTTGTTTCTTATTTTTGTTTCTATTGCACCTATATAAGAAGATGGAAGTTAGCTGAATCTACAATGGTAATCATTTCAAAATATATATAAATCAAAACATCAAGCTGTACACCTTAAACTTACACAGTGATGTATGTCAATTATTTCTCAATAAAAAATGAAATGATCTAGGTCAGTACACAGCATTTTGCTAACATGGTATGTAAGCAATGCCCACCCAAGAACTGGGTGGTGGTCTAATTTTAATTGTCCTTCACAATGTGAAATTAAGACTTAGAAAGTCACTTTCTTTACTGTGATCTTAGGCTCAATGTGCATAGTTTAGATAAGCATAGCTTTAAAAAGTTCACACAGTTGAGGGGCACCTGGGTAGCTTGGTCGGTTAAGCATCCAACTTCTGCTCAGGGCATAATCTTGTGGTTCGTGGGTTCGAGCCCTGCGTCAGGCTCTGTGCTGACAGCTCAGAGCCTGGAGCCTGCTTGGGATTCTGTGTCTCCCTCCTTCTCTGTCCCTACCCTGCTCATGCTCTGTCTCTCAGCAATAAATAAATGTTAAAAAATTTTTTTAAAAGTTCACACAATTGAGATTGTTCAACTCAACTAAATAGAATTTGATAAAAGTTACATTTATAGCTATTAATCCTTTTTTTCTTGACTTCATACAGAATAGTTCAAATAGAATAAAACCCAATAGAAAGTTTTAAAAATAAATAAAATGATGTTTTCTGTAAATGAATCCTTCATTCTGTAAGAAAACACTAAGTGAATGTTCCTTAGAAGGTTGTAGTATATATACAAGTAATAAAAGAGAAGGAAACAATTTTGTAAGAGACATGGAAAATTGATTGTCAAAGTATTATTTGAAACCTTTGTTAACTTTAGGGTAATATCAGAACATCTCCTTCATGGTGATACTCAATCTCCTTTTAAAAGAATCAAAGTGAAATCCCATTAATTTGGATCACACTAATTCAAACTGAGGATAATTCAAACCAGACAGCTGAACTTACTTTTATATTGGCAAATCTCTTTAAAAGTCAATTAGAGGCTTTAAAAGTCAATTAGAAGCTTCTGCACAGCAAAAGAAACCATCAATGAAAGAACAAATGCAACCTAAGGAGTGGGAAAAAATATTTGCAAACCATACCCAAAAAGGGGGTAAGATCCAAAATACACAAGGAAATCATACAACTCAATAGTAAAAAAACAAACAAACTAATTAAAAAAATGGTCAAAGGAACTGAATAGTAGTTCTTCCAAAGAAGACAAACAAACAGCAACAGATACATGAAAAGGTACTCGACGTCATTAGTCTGGAGAGAAACGCAAGCCAAAAGCGTAATGAAATATCATCTTTCACCTGTTGGAATAACTATCATCAAAAAGACAAGAGATAACAAATGCTATGAGCATGTGGAGGAAAAGGAACCCTGTGCACTGTTGGTGGGAGTTCATAGATACAGCTATTAGGGAAAACAATATAGAGCTTCCTTAAGAAATTACAACTAGGGGTGCCTGGGTGGCTCATTCAGTTAAGCATCCAACTCTTGGTTTGGGTTCAGGTTATGATCTCACAGTCTGTGGGTTCGAGCCCCATATCAGGCTCTGTGCTGACAGCTCAGAGCTTGGAGCCCACTTCGGATTGTGTCTCCCTCTGTCCCTCCCCTGCTCGTGCTCTGTCTCTGTCTCTCAAAAATAAATATATGTTAAAAATAAAAATAAAAATAAAAAGAAGGAGATCCTGCCATTTGCAACAACCATGATGAACCTGGAGGGTATTATGCAAAGTGAAATAAACCAGACAAAGATGAATACAGCGTGGTATCACTTATATGTGGAATCTAAAAACAAAAACCAAGCAAAAAAATACAAAAAACAAAAAAACAAAAAAAATCAAAGAAACAGAGTAGAATGGTGTTATGAAGTACTGGGGGAGGTGAGGAACTAGGGAAATACTGTATTATAGAACTGAGATTTGCAAAGAGATCACAACTTAAATATTCTCAATACACACACAAATAAGGAAAATATGTGAGGTAATATGTTACTCAACTCGATGGTGGGAACCTTTTTACAATGTATGTTTATATTACAGGTTACATACTTTAAGTATATTATAATTTTTATTTGTCAAAATCAGTTAGTACCACCAAGAAAAGACAAAACCATAATCAGGCTAAAACACTTTAGCAGCACCAATTACATACAAATACATGTCTTATCATACTTTTATCCATTCGTGAAAAGTGACATGAAACTTCTAGGTGGTGGTACTTTGTTAATTCTAAATAACAGCACAGAGGGAAGCAGACACCTCTGTTCTAGGAAGACCAGGTTCTGGCATTTCTTGGGCCATGTACCAGCTACACACACTTGGGAGAAAATCCCTTGATGTGCCTGGGTCTCCATTTCTCTGGAAAAAGACACTTTAGTCTTATGTTACCCAGGGATCTGAGGCCTTCTTGAGCCCTTCAACTTTTAGATCTCTGGCACAAATTTCCTGCAAATACCAAAAATATGTTTGTTTTACAGCCCTTCTTTGGGTCAAATTTCATATTTGTTTAGATTGACCTTCCCTCCAATTCATTCAAGCTAACAAGATTTTGTTGTATACATACACATCTTTCAGGCTGCAATTTGAGGCATACATTGACCCAAAGAATATATTTATCTTCAGTGCTGCTCTGAGCACCAACAGATCAGCAAAGCAAACACAGTCTGCTGAGGATGATGTTCTTTCTTTTCGTCTTCTTCATTTCTGTGGCCATCTCTGCCATTTGGAATCTAGCGAGTCCTTATAGTCACGGGATGACATTCCTTCCCGCTTGGTGCTTGTCTCTTTGCTATTTCATAACCTACTTATAGCTTACATTTTAGAAACTTCTTCATAACTCAGTGCCTATATGAATAATTCAGGTGAAGCTTTATGCTCAAAAATCTCATATACCAGAGTAAGATTTACTATAGGTTCAAGCAGGCTTTCTGTGTATATAAATGGTATATGGTGATATTCTCACTTGAACCAGGAAAATTGATGCCATAATATCACTTACTTCTCAGAGAGGGGAGCCTCTGCATCCAGTGAATTATAGTGTAAATAAGGGGAGAAATGGGATTTGAACCATAAAAATATTTTTGAGATCTAGTTTCCAACTACTATCTGAATTTGTTAATTCTATGGCTTTGGGCTAATGACTTCAACTCTCTGAGCTGCCGCTTCTTTACCTGTGAAGTGGGCATAATTATACCCAACTCACAATGTAATTAGGGACTAAATGAGGTAATAGATTGGACAGTGCTTAGCACATGATCTGTCCCAGAGGAACCCAAAAGCCCAAAGAATGTACAGATAGTCATCTTTACCTATGATGGGCAGGACATGAACCTCAAGTAAGCATTTTATGAGGGGAGACATTTCTAGAAAGTTTTTCTTTAATGTAATCAGACTTGAAAATATTCACAAAGCATAGAGACAAGAAAACAAGGTTCCCATGTTTAGCCCTGGCTGTTGGTATGTGTTTCATTCTCTCTACTTGATTGTTGGCTTTTAAAGGGCAGTGACAGGGTGTGATCTTTATCCTCCATGGCACGTTGCAGAATCCTTATATATGTGTTATGTGAATATTGGTTGAGTGGAATTTATCTTAGAAATCTTCTGTCCATCAAGACTTAGCTTGTTTTTAACCGATAATGGTATTTAGATACAAAATAGTCAACTTCCATGACCCCAGATGGGTCAGCGGACCAGACACTGCACAGGAAAAGTACCTGACATCTGTGAATCCCAGCTAAAATATTCCTATATCTTGGCCCTGTCAAAATGCCTTTGCCAAAACAGAAAAAAAAGGCTAGTATTCTGAGGACATGTGGAGGTTTCCTATTTGGTCTCTACCTAGTTCACAGTGGGCACTCCATTCACTGGTGACAAAAGACTGAAACTAATTTATTACAGAATTCTGAGCCACCAACCACTTTAAAGAGTCACGAACCCCATATCCTCCCTTGGCCTATCAAGCACCCGCTTCCCCAGGAAGAGGCTTCCGCCCTTAGCCATCCAAGTACCCTTTCTTTTTCAAGTATCATCAGAACTCATATTAATGAAATGTGGATGATGTTTGAAGATCACACATTGATTCAGTACAGATTCGAGTGACTCCTGCATGCCAGGCAATGTTCTAGATGCTGGAGATTGTTGTAGTGTGAACACACACACACACACACACACACACACACACACCCATCAGGCCCTCTTGTAATGTACATTCTAGCAGAGCAGGGACAAACATGTAATCAACATGAAATAAATTGAACATGTAGTAAATCTGATGGTGAGAAGTACATAGAAGAAAATAAAGAAGGGAAGAGGGACCTGAAAACAAGATGGGAAGTGAATCTTGCAAATGGAAAAATTATAACAAGAAGTAACAAAACACTGGACCTCTAAACTTACATTATATATATATTCATATATATACATGTGTTTGGTATATGGACTGGACACACACACATACATATATATGCCATAGTGTTATATATGTATAAAAATCCAGTCTATATGGACTAGACACACACATATATATATATATGTATGTACATACAGTCTATATGTACACACACATATATATATACATAGTGTTGTATATGTATAATGGTCTATATACCTTTAGATAGTCTATATACCATACACATGTATGTATATGAATTTATATAGACTATTCTTTGTATGCATATATATTTATAAAATAACCCCATGGTGATTATTGTAATAATAATAATTATTTCTATTAAAATCTTTCCAGAAGGTGTAACAACTAAGCATAGATACAATGACAAGCAGAAGTCAGGCTATGACAACACCCAACACTTACTGAGTATCAGGCATTCTACCAAGCAATTCCATGTTTCCATATTAATCTTCACAAGATGAAGAAAGAACTCATGTTCGCTTTTAACCAATAAGGATAAGAAAACAGCGCCATGAAGCCATTGGCCTGAAGTCACAGAATCAGTGGCCCAGTTGGATATAACTCTAGGACCGAGGCTCTTGAAACCAAACTGCCCTTTGCTCCAAAATCATTATTATTTGAGAGATTTAAATAACCATCTCTAAGAAATATGAGAAAGTCCCCATTTTCCACAAGATAGAGTATATCTTTGACGTTCCACTTACGGAGAAAATCCCATCACTTCCCTCTAAATTACAGTAAATTACAAGTATATCTTTCTGGGGTGAAAGCACACAGCATGCCACAGCTTTGAATTCTTCCTTAAGCTTCTCTGTTCAAAAAAAAAAAATCTGTTATGATTTAGGAAGATGAGACAAGACAGACCTGAAGAGTAAATGAACAGTGAGCTCAAGAGGAAAGAAACACAAGGCAGATTAGATGAAGGTTACTGGCAAATATTTGGGGAAGAGTGTAAGCCAAGACCCTGTCCTCTGTTCCCTGCACACCCTAAATTCTGGACGAGTGACTTGGAAATGAGAGCTGGTATGTGGGCTGGTACAAATTCACCCCTCAGGAGCAGCGAACAGCAAAGCAAAACACTTAAATTCCGTGCTATGGGCAGGTAATTTAATTACATTTTAATTATTTATACCCTGCTTTGTTCCAGAAATGATAAGACAAAGTAGATGTAGGAGAGAAAAAAGGAGAAAAATAAGAACAATACCATAAAATGGAAACAGGAATGGAGCTAATACAAAGAGACATACGTTAAAGATCTATACATCTGCAGGGGACATGGTGGGGGGCAGAGTTCAAATTTAGCTCTAAAGTGGCTGGCTGTCAATCAGAGAGGAAAACCTGATCAGTTATACAACTCACAGTATCCAGAAGAGAGAATATGTCAGTAGTCTCCGTATAAAAGGAATTTTTATTAAAAATGCCCCTTCTCCGCATAGAGCAATCTTCTCCAACTGCAACAGAAGGCAGAAGAGGGCGAGCCCTGTTCTTCATGGAAAAAATGACAGGATAGAGTGAAAAGAATGTGTTTTTCTTACCTTCCAGATGATTCTAACTGTTACAAGGATTAAATGGCACCATGTTTGTGGAGTGCCTGGTAGCATCTGACCCATGGGAGAGGCTCAACAAAATGGTGTCCGTGATCACGAAGATGAAGCTAGAGAACATGAGCTAGGTCAGGGGGACTACTCTGAGACTCCATTCTAGCTCACTAGTCATTAAGTTACCTTGGCAAAGCCACCACCATATCCCTGAGCCTCATCTATAAAAGTGGGATAATGGGATCTACTTCACGGGCTTAATGTAAAAATTAAATGCCATAACACGTGTACAAAAAACTTTTTAAATGAAGATATTCTTTACAAGCAGGAAACCATTGATCAGCAGTCACTCTATGGAGTGAGCACAGAGCCACATACAACTTAGGGAATGCTTCTTTTCCACGGTGCTGAAGAGTGGCTGAGGTAAGACCTCTCTCCCTTTGCACTCTCTGCTCTAGACACGTTTGTTCTATGTCATCTGAAGACCTTCATCCATACACCTCCCTCTGCCTTGAATAATCTTCTTCCACATCCACATCCACCCTTCACCTGAAACCACCTACTCACCACTCAGGGCTCAGCCTTAGACTCCCTTTTCCCAAAAGTCTTCCCTGCCTTTCCCAACTAGGCTCCAGGAATTCTAATCCAACTGCCCTACTTGTGTCTGGTGAGAACACGGTCTTATACTACTCAGCTTTCTTGTGCAGACCCATCCACGGGGCTGTAAACTCCCCGAAAGGAGGCCAGCCCATAGAAGGCACTTGGCAAATACCGAGTTGTGAGATAATGAGTGTGGATTCAAAACCTAGAAGACTGGTCACGTGGTGCTCGTTTTTCTTGGGGTGCTACGATGCTTAGATGGTTGCCATCCTTTCTTGCACTAAAACTGTAGCATCCAGGGCCTCTACTAGAATTATCAAGCACTGAAAATTAATGGTTAAATCTATGCTCATTCAAGATTCAAAGCCCTCTTCTAGAATGCTTAGGAACGTAATAATAATAATAAAAAGTAGTTGAGATTGAATTTTTCATCCCAGAGCATTTAGAAGGGATCGATAAATCAGTTCAACAAACATTTACCTTGAATCAAGTCCTTTTTCTTCAAGCTTTTTACATCTTTGTACAGTTCAAAAGAAATGTAATCGCTTATAGTCTTCCTTCATTTGTTCATAAAGCATTAATATGCTGGTTTGAATGAGCTTTTTAAGATGAAAAAGAATTACCCTCTCACTGAAGAAGTTGAAAGCACCTTTTCCTCTTTAATATGGAGGTTGTTTTTTTACTGAATAGAAACAGTAATACACCAAGATATTGTTGCTTCCTAATACCAATATTGTTGCCTATGAATTAGAAGTATCAGATTTGACTAAATTCATTTTCCTATTATTTATCTATATTCTTAGGATATATCTAAGATTGCAGTGGGCCATTCCAAACTACTCAGCAAGTCAGCTATCAAAGCTTTCAGACAGTAGTGAAATTTTCAGCAAATAGTGAAAAGGGAGTCAACTTTTGGTCATTTACAGCCACAAAAAGCTGTTGAATGGAAAAATAAAATCACTTGGGCCACTCAGTGCAGCTAACACCCAATATATGACCTTTCTTCACAGCCTTATAAATATGTTCTGGATCACAACGACTGCCAGAATTGACGAGACTTTAAAACAAGGCTCTTTATAGACAATGAGCTATTATCCTCTAGGACTTAGCAAACTGGCTGTCAGCCAACCTTATATTTGGATACTCCTGGAAGGATAAAATATGACAGTTAATTGGTTTATGTGAGAAGAGTAAAATATCTTAAACAAAAATATAGCCCATGCCAGTCAAATGTTATAGAAAGAGTACTTTCTCAGGAAGTCATGTCGACAGTATCAGACAGATAGAAACAGAATATCTTAAATAATAGCTAATGATGTATTTCCTTTGGGTATTATGTCTGTCTCTTCCCCTTTACTTACTAGCTATGAACATGTACAATTCCTTCAACTGAACCAATCTTTCAGGGATCCCTAAACCACAGTGGTTGACAGATAAGAGATCCAATCTCATATATTCCTAGAATAAATTCCCACATATATGTTATCCCAAATCCACGCTAAGTTTGTCTATCTCATACAGATATCATCTGTAAAAGGTCCACCGTCTAATGATTCAACTCGGCAGTTTACAGCTAAGATTTCATAGGGGCTGTGACTTGACCTTTGTCACACAGTAGTGGCTATCCACAGAGCTAGGTACAGAATTCAAGTCTCCAAGTCCTTCCTAAGGACTCTGTCTGCTACCCCATGCTGAGACTTCCATGTCTATTTCTTACGAATCAGGTGCTAAATTACTATTCTGCAGCTGGGTTTGAATATACACACACATACACATGCACACGCATGCACACACACACACACACACACACACACACCCCAAAAGAGTATCAACAGTTTACCTGATTGAGGAATAACTTATATACTTTCCTGAATCTACCCTAAAGGAGAGGAGTAAAATATCACTTGAATGAAAAGTGTCATGGAAAAGGGTCTAGAAGCAAAAGAAGGGATTATTACCTGAAACTTAGTGACCAAACTGAACAAGAGAAACAAGGGAAAAACCAGAAGGGAAACCCTACTCACAGAAGGTGAGTAATGTGCTCACTCAGAAAAGCAAGAGCACAGATATGGGTAACAAAGTCAATGGAGAAGATTAGGCAAGGGTTAGGGAATGCTGAATTGTCAATCCTAAAATGGCAAGTTGTGGACACATGGTGAGGTGTTCCTTGGAGAAAAGTTCCACACATCTCACTGGGCATTGGTGGAAGACAGTATTCTTAATGCAGGCCATCTAGTTGGAACATACTCCTTGGTCCCTGACACAGGGAGGACTCCCTGGGTGGTCACATGTTGTCACTGTGATTCTGTGGTGGATGGCATGGCCCCTGCATCAAGTCCCAACAGGAAGAGTCCTCGCCTTCTACTTGCAAGTTCAGACTTGCTGCTCTTCTCATTCAGACCTTGCTTCCTTATCTGTCAAACAAATTAATATCTAAACTCCATGGAGACTAAAGCCAAACACAAGGTTGAAGAACCATAGGGAGAATGGAGTTCAAGGCTGCCATGCCCCATTGAGAGATGGACCGAGATCAAACCAGAACAAAAACCAGCTGAAAACAGCTAATAATATGTTTCCAATGGGTGTTAAGGCTAGACTAAGAGGCAGAGGCAAGGAAGGTATATAGCGGGGGGATTCAAAGGGTTCAGCATGGTAGGCACACTAGGGATGTCAAAGAGGAAGACATTTTTACTTATAATCATTCTACTGTACACTTTCAAAACACTTGAACATCCTAGAGCTATCTACTATGGATAGATATCTTCTGATTTGCAATCTGCTATAGGATACCGTGTTTTCCTAATTCAAAGAATATTCTTATTGGTTCAGAGAAACAAGACAATAGGTTTAATTTCCTCTGGTTCCAATGGCCCCAGTTATTTCCAGTCAGGAATCCCAAATTAACCCAGGAGACATTCTAGGATTTCTTTTCATGGGTAGCTATTCCCTTCCAAAGGCAATTGTTTCCCTAATAAGTCATGAGCTCTCTGACACCCAGGCGCGTTACTTCTCTAAGCCCTTCTGGACTCAGACTTCTCAGATCCCTCCCCTCCAGCAAGCCATACATCTGGGAATATACTCTGTGTTTGGCCCGAGTATGTCTTTATGTAGGTATTTTATCTATCTTACTACAATAACAAGCACACGCCCCAGATGGGAAAACTATGCTGAAAAACGACAAGGCTCTGTCAGCACAATGCCTGGGTGTGGTGAAAACAGGCAACAAGATTGTGTGCAAGTCAAAAAAAAATTAGAAAAAAAAAGCATTTTCTGATAAGTAGCTCAAGCTAATAAAACATGGTTAAGAAAGAGAGCATATCAAATATTCCATCCATTCAGATCTGTTACCACATGGTTCAGACAGGGTAAATTATAAAATAAAATAAGAGAAGGGAAAATATGCTTTCAGAGTGACTACACAGTAAAGCCTCGCTTAATGTTACGGAGCCCATATTCTCACGTAGGTGGTTTTTAAATTTTCTCAACCCCATAATATGTGGTCAAAACACATCACTGCCTATTCCTCTCACTCCAAAATGAAACTTTGCATTATTCCGGAGTGTGCCGTTTGCATTTGAGGAAATTCCGAGCCATCAAACGATTAGATTTGGATAAAATAAGAAGGGAATAGAAACATCCCTCCTAATTATTTCCACTGTAGATGTGTCAAAAAGATAGTTGCAAAGAACATGGAAATTTTCATAATCCCCACTGTTACCTAAACATTTTCTCATAGCTTGTTGCAGAGTTCCGAAGGGAACAGAAATTACTTCTCAGCCCCATTACGTGACAGATGAATGACAGGTTCAAAGAAGTCTGGTAACTTGACCATGGTCCCGCAACTGAAAACAGGGGCTCAGTTCTCTGGCTCTAGGTTTCTCTAAGACTATACTGCCTGGCTTGACTCTTGTTTGGAATAAAATGCTAGGCAACAGAGCCCCCACAGGCAGCCTGTTGGCAGAAACCTGTTTCTGTTGGGGGTGAAAGTGTTGAACCCCAATTGCTAAGAATAGCTCAAAGCACCTTGGAAGGAATGCTGGTTTCTAAAGAAATCCCCGTTTAGAGAATGTTCCTCCTTCTCCTCAGCCCATCTGTCGTTATGTGTCTCGGGTTATGCATCAGAGATCGTGCAATATATGGAAACATATTGAAGGTATTATATATGTCAGAGTCGTCTTCTCTCATATTTCCATTAAAAGCTCTCAGCTATGCCAAAACTTTCTCATTCCCAAATGAGGTACATTTCAGAAACGAGATGAAGGATAGAACTTAAAGAATCCTCTAAGGAAGAGAGAGAGCTGCAAAAAGACAGGGAGAACTTGCCAAAAAAGAAAAAAAAAGTTACAGGCAATCTCAGAAGAATGGCTTTATTTCTCTGATGATATACGGTCTTTTAAGGCATAAAAACCCTGCAATGTATGACCTTCAATTCATGTCACTTTCCTCACTTCTTTGTCTAAACTAGACCACAAGGATCAGAGGTCCAAAGAGTGGACAGAAGTGAGTCTACGTGGGCACGGGTGAGTGTAGACATAACACGCGTGGATGCTTTCATGATGGTGGGATCCCATCTATTGGAAGGAATGGAATGATTCAAAAAATGTTCATTTCCAGATATTTTTCAGACTTAACTAATGACCTCAGAGTTTTACAATATACATTTAAGCATCAAAGAAATGTTTTTGCTTCAGGGAAGACCATTCTCCAACAAATAGGAAGTCTTTTATTTACCGAATTGTCATTCAGTTTTGGACACAATGTGAGGGACTGGAAAAGCAGTTGTGACTAAGACAGACCCAGTCCTGCCTTCATGGAGATTATACTTTTTTTTTAATTTTTTTTTACCATTTATTTATTTTTGAAAGACAGAGAGCACGAGCAGGAGAGGGGCAAAGAGAGAGGGAGACAGAATCCAAAGCAGGCTCCAGGCTCTGAACTGTCAGCACAGAGCCTGATGCAGGACTCCAACCCACAAACTGCGAGATCATGACCTGAGCTGAAGTTGGACACTTAACCGACTGAGCCACCCAGGCACCATGATGGGGATTATATTCTACTGAGAAAGTCTCATGGAGACCATGTCTTCAGGGAAGTTTGTTACTATCTGTCCACGAGATTCTGTCCTAGTGACAGGATGTAGTAGCTGGCCTACTCACATCTCTCAGTCTCTAGATAACCTCAACACCCACCATGTGGAATCCTTGAGAGGCCTGAGTCTATCTGTGACAACCCAACTGCAAGAAAAGAGCAACATCAACTATTTGGGTCATTCCTCTTCCCATTCCTCTGTAATGGCTCTTGCCATGAATGGCTTAGTAATTACTAAACCTTGGTTACTGTTCAGTTTTTCTCTTGCTTGATCTTACTCCGTCATCGGCTCAGGACATCTTCCTTTGCGAACACCCAGCATTGGGCTTCCACTTAGTACATGCTCAGTAAATACAATGGAGGGTACAACAATTAGATGACCCACAGAAATAGAAATGGCAATTTTTATACTTGAGATGTGACATAGTCATGATATGCTTGATATTTCAAACTGTTCCTTATTTTGGATGGTACAATTAACACCATTAAAACAAAAGCACACAACATGCTGTTATGCCGAGCCATCCCTTTTTACTCTGAAATTTACCACTCCGCTTATTTGATGCCTATTTACCCTCTACCTTGATGCTCGAATTCAATGGCTTTCTACTGGAGATTCCACAAGTGCTCCTTTGAGCATATCAACATGGGTTTGGTTTGTTTACTGACCCTCCAAGGATGGTTAGAATGCAGGAGGGGGCTGGCTTCATGTAAACTTACATTACCATATGATGCGTCATTGTCGGAGCACTCGACATGCTAACAAAACCAAAATTGGTCCCACAGCTTAGTTTTAAGGCACCAGAGGATATTTGCTGGTCGTATTTATACTTTTCAAACCTTCCTCTGGCTCTAGAATCTGCCTTCCCCTCACACCCTCTTGAAGAGTTCTGACTCCTCCCCCAGTTGTATGAAGGTCAAATACCTAATCTCCCCTTCTCTCTCTCACTAGCCTTTAAGACACGACTTGTATACAAATAACCAATTGACCATATAACCACCATGTCCTCTGTACTTGACAGAAGAACCAGGAGTCTGTCCAATTCATACCTATTTTCCATAAACCAATTTCTCACTGTTATAACCCTATCTTATATTGAAGCAGAAGTTGTCCTAATGAACACTACCGCTGGATGAATTTAGCCTAACTCAGTGTCTGTAAGTTTAATTTAATTATTCTTGCAACTACACTACTAGAGACAGAGACTACATCATTTTTAAATTAAGCCTCAGGATTCCCTTCACTTTTTATTCCGGAAATAAATAAATGGTTTTAAACCATTCTTCATTCTGAGTTCCAAAGACCTTGACTGACCATCCTCAGATCCACATAGCACCCTCATCACTGTTTTTCCAAAGAATTCAGGCAGGCTTCCTTCTCCTAAGGCAGCAGTAACAATATTCCTTTCCTATCTGTGGGGGGTGGGGGTGGGGCTTTGGGGGAGGAGGGGGCTGCAAAATCTAGAAAGTTTCAGAATCATCATCTTTTATTTTTCTTCTTTCATGTGGAAAAGTCATTATTACACCCATTTTATAGATGTGAAAACTGATGTCAAGTTCAAAGTCCTCCTCAAATTAAAGTAGCCGGTAAGTGATGTACAAGGAGGCAACCCCATGTCCTTCCACATCTCAGTCCAGAGACTTTCCCACCCCACACCATCCTTTCTCCATGCTCTCTTGGTCTGTCTCTGGTGTTGGGAACAGGTTTTCTCCCTAACACACAGGATCCTGAGGAGGGGAAAAGAAAGCCCCTTCCATTTTTCCCTGTAAACTGACCACTTTTAGGAATTCCTTGCAAATTCGAAGAAAAAGACATATCTAAAAGAAAGATCTATGTGCTTTCTTAAGAATTCTACTTCTTGGGAAATATTAACCATTTCTCAAATGCTATCCAGTACTTGGCACAGGTGTGAAGGTTCACCACAATTTATACTCACTGAGGAATAAAACTTCAGACAATATGTTCCTAGGGGAGAGGGTGTTAGGATGGAAGGGAGACCCCAGAATCTCCTGTCTAATCACTAGGCACTTTCCCAACTGGGCTATAAAATTTCCCGCATTCTTAGCTGTCTGAGGTACTCCAACGCTGTAAAGAAAAGCCCTGAGCCAGAATCTGTTGCCTGGAAGTAGCCACACTCCCCCCTCGATCTCAAGATCTTTCCCTCCTATGGGTCATACAGCAGAAAAGCTCCCAATCAAAGAACAGAAACTGTGCCTGATTCCTGATTGCATCTCATTCATTTCAGGGTCTTTAGTGCCTTGCTCAGTGCCTAAAATACATATAATTGAAATTAAAATTTGTGGGAAAATCATTACAATTTAACTTTATTGGCAAAAAGTTTTCTGCCTCGGGTGAATTAGGCAACCACCTAATACCTGGCCAGTACAGGGCTTCCTTAGGTCTCAGATCTTGAGTCCATCACATAATAAAACCCTCTCCATCCAACACATGGGCACAGACCATCCTGGATTAAAAGAAACATAAGAGTGTTGATGACCAAATGCACTATGTAAGACGTTGTCTGTATCTTGATTCAAACAAATTAACTGAAAAAGCCATTTGGGGACTAATGGGAAAATTTGAATATGGAAGCAAAGAAAGATGATTGTGGGTAGGATGGCTTTGTGGTTATATAAGAAAATACACTTTCTAAATTTTTTTTAACATTTATTTATTTTTGAGAGACAGAGTACAAGCAGGGGAGGGGCAGAGAGACAGGGAGACACAGAATCCGAAGCAAGCTCCAGTTTCCGAGCTGTCAGCATAGAGCCTGATGCGGGGCTTGAACCCATGAACTGTGAGATCATGACCTCACATCATGTGAGATCATGATCGAGCCAAAGTCAGAGACTTAACCAATGCCCCAAGAAAATACACTTTCTAAATGCTATGACTTCTGGGATTTCCTTTAAAATACTTTAGCCAAAAACAAAAAAAGTTAAAATCTAAATGATGGATAGATTATGGACAAATGGTGGACTATTCTCTTTACTTTTAAGCCTGTTTGGAAATGTTCTGAATAAGCAGTTTTTACATGAATGCAAAGCAGTCACTCATTGCAATGCAACAATATTCTGCCTTTACGGACAAAAGCACTATTTTCATATAAGATCCAACATTAATGTACACATATTCTCACATACTCTCTTCAAGGCAACTGCTGTTTCTAGATATTTCATATGCAAGTTCACTGAAATGGAAAATTTAGATATCAAGAGCAATTAAATGTGCTTTTAGTATGTACTGAAATAAAACATAAAGCTTCTACCATTCTACTGCAAGGATGTCTACTCAAATCTGCATTAATCAATCAGTGTACACCACTGACCGACTTCAGACCAACTAGACTGCAAGCAAATCCACTCCCTTAAGAACCAACCAAACAAACAAAACAAATCAACAATTCCCTAATCACATGTCAGTCACACAGACAGCTGTTTTGCCACTCCAGAGTCACTAGAACTTTAAGTATTGCATTCATTAGATTTAACAACATTTAGGGTTCTTACCGTGAACCAGACATTATTCTCTCCTCTTCCCAAATCATAACTCATTGCATTACTAACAATAACCCATAAGATAAATACTATTTTGATTTCCCTGTTTACAGATGAGGAAACTGAAGTACTGAGAGGCTAAATATGAGAACTTTTAGCAGAAGAGCTGGGATTTGAAGCTGGGTAGCCTGGCTTCCAGAGTCAACTCTTACACTGTGACATGACACCTCTCATTATAGCGACTGAATTAATAGTCGTTGATGTGCTACTTTTTAAATAAAAGTGAAAATTAAATTACCCATTCTTAGTAACTTACAATCATTTTTTAAACCTCCATGCACTGTAGGGAACATAACAGAGGCAGAATTGGAATCGAGTATCCTAAGACAGAATCCACTGTCTTTTAGAGAACGTAGCTTGCTCAAGTATGTGACTTCTCTCCAGGACTCACCAGCCCTAAAACCACATTTGCCTTCACTCTTTTCCCTTTCTCTCCAGGCCATTTTCCTCTCCCTGTCTGGCCAGTGAACTCCTTTTTAGAAAACCAGCCCCATCACCACTGCCCACCAAGATCTGACCCCAACTTGGACCGGAGGTCTTGGTCTCACCTTCATCTGCATTTCCGTAGTCTTAGTTCTCCATAATATCATAGCTTGCACGGCATTTCAGGTGGCTGTTTTTCACCCACATCTCACGGTAGTTTAGGGGATCCTCAGAAAGAGAAACTATGTCTTCAGCTTCATTGTTACTGGCATCTGGTAATTCTCCGGGCTTGGAGTAGAGCCTTGGCAAATATGTATTTGTTCACTGTATCTTGTAGTACCTCAGGGTCATCTGAATACCCTACTGATATTTCTGCCCTAACACTTTAGAACCGTGACCAGGACTCTGTATTGAGCTTATCTTCACCAGGCTAAGCCCCTTGGGATCAAAGGAGGGCGGCACTACTTTCTTGGATCCCTCATAGCACCTACCACACAGTGCTTTTCTCATGGTTGCTGTTCAAGGAAAACTAATTACCAAGATTAATTATCGTTCCCCTATAGATATGCAGAAGTGCCAAAGACTAAAGGTCCAGTTGGTGGAATGATAGATGGACTAAATATTCGTGACATTGTTCTAAAGAAAAAATGAGGTCTTTAGCCCAAGAACGGGACGCCAAGCCTCTAGGGGGAATTTGCAGCCATCTTGATGCCTCTCTCCCTTCCATCATGGCTGCCGCCCTTTAGAGTGCCTTCGGTTAAGCTGAGATGAGAGGCTACAAGTATAAGCAGATGCCCTTTTCTTCATGAGAACACAACCAATAAAAATACACACAAAAGACTATCTTGGGAGATGGTGATACCAAGAAACTAAGAGTATGTGGAAAAATCACTTATAGTGCAGCTACTCTAGGACTGGGCTCCAATGTAACCCGGTCAAATCCTACCCACTATCTGAAACCAACAGTCTTGTCATTTCTTGGTGCTCAAGAGACAGCACAACATAAAGCAAAATGGGGAGGAAGAGACCATAATTCATCCATGCTGTGGTTCATTTCAGTTCCGAGCGTAACCACCAGAGTGATCTGTAGTTTTGAGAAAATATATATTAACTCTTCCCCTAGAGGACCCTCTAACTTCCTCTCATCCCTGAAAAAAACAAAAGATACTTTATCTGACAAGAAGAAAGCCTTGAAAACTTAAGGTAATTTACATCAGAATTCTACTTGGTGATAAATAATTCAGAATGCTTTTTTAATTTAAAAATATGTTAATATATTGTCTATCCATAACTATAGTCCTGGCCTATGCAACACCGTGGTCCCCAGCCCTATGAAATGTAGCTGTTGATACCTGATGTGTGACTAGTCCAAACAGATGTGTGGTTAAGTGGAAAATACACATCAAAATTCATTGATTGGGTTAAAAAATGTAAAATACCTCATTCACATTTTATACTGATTACATATTGAAGTGATAACATTTTTGGATATATTGGGTTAAATGAAATGTATTACTAAAACTCATTTTACCTATTTATTTTTACTCTTTTAATGTGGTTACCATAAAATTCAATGTTACACACATGGCTCACATTTGTTGCTTGTGTTATATGCCTATTGGATAACGCTACTATAAACTACAAGCCAGCAGAAACCAAATAAGACATAGCTTATGCTATAGTCTTCTCTGAACCCCTTCCCCCACCCACGTGCAGCTAGAATGGTCTAGGAGCTGCTTTAGGTATGTGTAGTGCCATTCACCACAGCAGAAACCGAGAAAATCACAGCCAAGTCTAAATCGAATTAAGATGATATAGGGGAGAAAAAAGCGCAGAGAACACAAAAGAATAGAAAATTCTGAAACCATTCCCTTTCGGCCCTGGAAATTAGAGATACGAAGTCCACTTAAGATCCATGCTCAGACAGAGACCACCTCTATTCAGCTCAACTCTACCATATTCAACTCACTGACGAAGACTCTCCCCACCCCCTCCAAGGCCTTCTTCTAGTTACCTGTCCTCAGGAGACACTAAAGCATTACAGAGCTTGGTAATGGGAGACAGCCATTCCTTCTGTTACCACAGTTGGGTAGTTGCTAAAGGTCATTAAAATCTGCAGTAAATTTCCAGGGGCTCTGTATAGAAGGACTGGTAGTCTTTGGTCCTTTCAAATGCGTAGGTATCATTTATTTCTTATGTTTCCATTAAAAGCACAAGAGGGGAAGTCCCAAAGGGAATAATACTTACGAAATAGAAAGCGATTATCTTTCTTTTTACTCCAACTTCCAAGACAAGGAGGAAAATTCATTGATGAGTATTTATTAACTAATGATGAAAGAGCACTTCAAAAATGAAAATGGCTCTGAAATGCACTACATTATTCTGATTGCAGAAAATGGAGACAAAAGAGAAAGGGCACTCTATAAAATGTCCTCTTGCAATTGGCTCCATCCCTCATGGGCCTCTCAGATTCCTTTGTCCCTCCCACGATAATAACTTCTCTTCATGGCCACAGCCAAGAACACATTCTTTGTTTGGTTACATAAGCTTCTAAAAATAGTCATTTATCATGGAAATGCTAAATGACCCTTGAAGATAGTGTTTTGATGGGCTATTAAGTTAGTGCAGTGCCTATTTTTTGATACATATTATAATTAAAGATAAAAATCCTTTTTGATGCTTTTCTAACCTTAAAAGTACACCAATTTCATGCTTTGGGCATTTTTATCTTAAAAAACATGAAGAAAAGTTTCCCGGGGTCAAAGTAGTTTTACCATAGATATAGAGATGAATGTTTTCCTCATTAAGGAGGTTTGATGAAAAAAAAAAAAGGAGGCTAATTCAAAGTATAATTTTTTTTCTGTCTGTCTAGCAAGGTTTGATAAATGAATTCGGAATAAAAGAATCTGAGAAATTAGCTGGCAGAATATTTAAAGGAAACCTAATAATGCATTGCTTGTTTCTTAAATCTAGCACTTTAAAACTCCAAGTCCTGGGGCACCTGGGTGGCTCAGTTGGTTAAGCGTCCAACTTTGGCGTTCGTGAGTTCAAGCCCTGTGTTGGGCTCTGTGCTGACAGCTCAGAGCCTGGAGCCTGCTTTGGATTCTGTGTCTCCCTCTCTCTCTGCCCCTCCCCTACTCACGCTCTGTTTTTCTCTGTCTCAATAATAAACAAACATTAAAAAAAATTTTTTTTAACTCCAAGTCCCAAGAAATAATCTAATTGATGTCTCCCCAAGACCAGAGAGGTTAAGATGCCTGCCAAAGTTACACAGACAGGTTGCATCTATCCTGGATCACATATTAATTATCATTCTCCTGGACACCAAGTGAATTAATGAGAAAAGCACCTACAACAGAACTTAAGGACTCCTGGAGGTACAGAAAACCAAGGTGTTAAGATGAGGCTATCACAGTCAGAAAAAAATGTAGAGAAGTCAGGGAGACTTTCTTCACAAAATGCACCAAATAACCAAGACCATGTAAAGAGTCAGGAAGCATTCCTATATAGTAAACTTATTCAGGTGTGGGTTTTTTTTTTTTCCTGTAGCATTCTTTTCCCTGAGGTAAAAGGCACACAAAATGCACATAAAGTTAACCATTTTCTCTTTGGTTGTTTTTTTTTATTTGTTTTTGTTTTAAGTTTCTTTATTTTTGAAAGAGAGAATGCAGGAGGGGCAGAGAAAGAGAGGAGGGAAAACCTCAAGCAGGCTCTGCACTGTCGACACAGAGCCTGATGCGGGGCTTGAACTCATGAACCAATCTGCTCTCTGTTTCCATGGGTTTACCTATTCTGGATATGTTATGTAAATAGAACCATAAACGTAACCTTTTGCAACTGGTTTCTTTTACTCAGCAGAATATGCTTTCGAGATTCATCCACGTTGTAGCCTGTGTTAGTGCTTCATTCCTTTTTATGGCTGAATAATATTCCACTGTGTGACAATGGAATAGCACAATTTCATCAATTCCTGATCTGTATGTAAGGTATCTGCAGGAATTTTTGAACTTCAGGACGCTCTGAGCATCCCACCCTCTCTTAACACTCTTAAGAGTCCTCACTTAGAAGCCAGTCATTCCCTGTTCAACAAAAGAGGTCACGGCTTGGAGGAGCCTGGGTGGCTCAGGCGGTTGAACATTCAACTTCGGCTCAGGTCCAGGAGTTCGAGCCCCACGCCAGGCTCTCTGCTGTCAGCGAAGAGCCCACTTCAGATCCTCTGACCCCCTCTCTCTCTGTCCCTCCCCTGTTCACTCTTTCTCCTTCAAAAATAAATAAGCATTTAAAAAAATGGGAGCTGTGTCTATACTGCACTAAGTCAGTGTCACAGCTTTCTTTGTATAACTTGTTCTAGTCCACGAACCACTTCTAATAACCCTGTGCAGAGTACTATTATCACCATCTTCATTTTGTAAGTGAGGAAACAGCCCTAAAGAGCTTAGGTAGCTGTCCAGTGTCACAGCTGGTAAATGGCAGAAGCAGGACTGGACGCCCTCCCTCTCCAGCCACCCAGCATTGGAGGTGATCCAGGGACCCACGCTAACCAAGTTCGTAACCCACTCCATTAACTATAAAACATTCCTACAAATTAAAATTGGAAGAAGGGTCTGCATATTCAGAGCAAGAAAAGCCTCAGGGTGCCTGGATGGCTCAGTTGGTTAAGCATCTGATTTCGGCTCAGGTCATGATCTCAGGGTTTGTAGGTTCGAGCCCCGCATCGGGCTCTGTGCTGACAGCTCGGAGCCTGGAGCCTGCTTTGGATTCTGTGTCCCCCTCTCTCTCTACTCCTCCCCTGCTTGCATGCACTCTCGCGCACGCTCTCTCTCTCTCAAAAATAAACATTAAAAAAACATTTAAAAAAAGGGAAAAGCCTCAGGTCCTAACCAAACTTAACTGTAAGTGTATATTTGTAAGTCAGCCCCTATGGTTCATAAGGCATTTTTCCAAACAAAGCATTTCCCAATTGTATAAATAGTTTATAGATTTGCATATCAGCCCACCCAAAATCTAACCTGTCATGTAGCAGAACTATATCACCATTGCATAATCAGACTTAAAATTCATGTGTCCTATTGTTTTTATGACACACCACGTTCCGCTTTGAGAGTGGAGGTGTCTGCAACTCAGAGCCCAGTTGCTATCTGCATGCTGCCCAGCTCCTCCCCACACCACTTTGCGCCAATAATTGTGGCAATTCCAGGAGTGGTGAGATGGTGTCCCACTGATGAGGAGCCTTCCATAAAGAGGTTCCCAGGCAAACCTCCAAAGAAGAACAGGACCAGATATGGGAGTTGGACATACTCTCAGAGCAAAGAGGACATTTAGGAAGTGTCAGGGACAGGTGGAAAAGACCAGGGACAAGGTTTGTATCTGGCATGTTAGTGGGGAGCTGTAGGCTAATTCTTAATCATAGCCCCAAGTAAGTTTTGAGGTTAAATAGAAACATGCTAGAACATTCTGTCATTACGATAGCATAATTGAGATAACACCAGTTGTCCATACGTTTGAAGAACTCCGAAGAATACAGGGAAAATTCTTTCCCATACAGTACTCTAGAGTTTACAAAACACCTTTCCACCCATTGTCTCTTGAGGTTCATACAACTCTGTGAGTTAGAATAGATATTAATATACCCATTTTACAGATGCAGAAATTGATTATAACAGTCAAATGTTGTAGCCACACAGCTAGTAAGTTGTGGAACCAGTACTCAAATTCAGGTTTGTTTGTTTTTTTTTTTTAAATCTGTAAGTCCTGAGTTCTCCCTGCAACAACATGCCACCTCAGGCCAACCTCAAAGAAGGTGTCAGTATCCTAAATCCACTTGCAGAAAGGAAAGGAGCAGAGAAACAAAATTTGCTCCAGGTGAGAGAAACAGCAAAACACAGCCTCACACGCTATTGATGTGGAAGCAAATATGACTTTCTCCAGAGCCTTTATTTTGTAGAGCATTCCTCCCTTCTCAAAATCCTAAGTCCCGAGGCAAAGGTTACCTCAGAGGTGGCAGGAATGTAGTCTGCCACAAATAAAGGGAGAGAATAAGTTTCTTTTCAAAGACCAGATCTTCTTAAACCAAAATAACTTCACGCTATTTACAGTTATTCTTATTCCTACACATTGGACTTTTTAAATTTATCTACAAGATTATCCCTCCTGGGTTTTTTTAAGTTTATTTATTTATTTGGAGAGAGAGAAAGAGAGGGAGAGAGAGGAGAGAATGAGGGGGAGAGGGGCATAGAGGAAGAGAGAGGGAGAATCCCAAGCAGGCTCCATCCACACTGTCAGTGCAGATCCCAAGGTGGGGCTCAATCACCCAAACTATGAGATCACGACCTGAGCCAAAATCAAGAGTCAGACGTTTAACCGACTGAGCCACCCAGGTGTCCCTGTCCCTTCTTCTTTAATTGCAAGTACTTACCCAGGACAGAAGCCTTTCCATGATACTGTCATGGAATAGGTTTCTAAAAATGGAGTCACTCACGTCAGCACCTCTACACTGAGGCTCGAGGTACCTTCAGGCTCTGAGGTAGGTGCTGAGATTGCCTGTCTGGCCAGCAGGCAAGATGAAGTGGGCTACTCTTCCCCAGAGTTGGACCATTACAGGTAGACTAGGTTCCAACTGTGAAAGACCCGCCAGCCTCCCATCCCTGCCATCTTGTTCTCCTACTAACATCACACCACACTGTAGAAAAAAGAGAGGTTTGGAGAATGCCTGGCATTTAGAGACATGAACTCCATTAGCCAGCCTCACAATGAACTGCTGTTCTAATACCCAGCCCAGGACACTTTATAACTGATGATAACACATGTGGAGATCGTTTATTTTATTCCCTATAAAGAGTGACAGAGACTCTGTATGTACATTGGGGTGGGGTTGGAGGCTGGTATATGAGATGAATGTTTTACCCTTCTTCCTAAGGTGTTATCATACCTCAGACAGACTGACGGGAGGCATGAATCATACGAGTGGAAGTTTCAAAGGCTGTATGTTTGGTTCAGTTCTGATTCATCCCCTTAGTGTCTAAGTGGTTGGGCAAATGTTGGCCCTCATGCCCCTACTGCCCGGCTTCTACTATTCAGTGGGTGACCCTGGTAATGTATCGTGGCCCCTGCACTCCTGAGGTATCCTGTAATCCAAACTGAACCTAGAAGCAGACGCCCTGGACTTGAATCCTGTATTTGCTACTGATTAGCCACGTGATCTCAGCAAGGCAACAGGCTGGCTTATGAGCCGGCATTTCTTCAGGTAGGCACGAAACATAACAATACCTCCTTCTTAGCTTTGTTATGGAAATGAAATAAAGTGACATATATGAAAAAGATTTTGAAAACTTTACAGCGCTTTTCAAATAGGATTTCCCCAACTCACATAATAAACGTGAGTCACTATCCGGGCCAAAAGGAGAAATAATCTACATCCTTCCTTGCAGGAGTTTATCACCAGGTTTTCTAAGAAGACGGAAGCTGTTTCCACTGGGGCAACAACGACGTGGACTTTTCAATAGTGATCGGATAAAATCAGACCCCGGAAAGTGTCACTGGGTGTGTTGTGGGCATGGGGGGCAAGGGCGGCTTATGTTCAAGTGGTTCGATTCAATATTTCACGTCAGTCTCTGCGATCCCAGTTCCAGGGACTGAGACGTGAGCGCCATGTTGCTGAAAATCCCATGAAGAAGAGAATAGGACTTCGCTAGTGGCCTCCCCGACTCTAGTAACAGTTCTCCATCATTTCATTAAAAAAGAACAAAAAAAAAATAACCCAACCACATACTGCTCAATATGGTGACTGGCTCCCGGGCAGCCAAGACGTTATTTTCAAACACATTCTTTCGTTGCTTTTCCACCCCCATGGGGCCCTGCTCTAATTCCTGGCCTTCTGAGACCCCGTGGTTGAGCTTCCACAGTGCTGAGCAGATTTTCAAACAAAGTCCCCTTGCTGTGTGCATAGAACTGCCCTCCGGAGACGCAGGCAGGCCTGTCGGGGGCTCCAATGCTGAATTTACTTCCCACATCTTGGACACATCACTCTCTCCCCATTCCCCCCCGCCCCCTCCATTCCTAAATCCTACAGCCATGACAGAAATAAATTAGCTAGAGGTACAGGTCACACCTTGGAGAGCAGTAAACGTTCTGTGGGAAATCAATAGAGAAGATGGGATTCTCAAACAGCTGAAGCAGAAGGAATGATGCATTGATGGCCATACATAAACCAAACAAAGGAGCCTGAGAACAGCCTTCCAGGGAGGGGCCGGTGCACTCTGGGTTCATTTATTCCAACACCTGAACCCGAGACAGCACTGCAGAAAAGACGTTCCCCAGACACCTGGCTTCTGGAGCTTTCTTCCCCCCCCTCAGGAAGGTTACATGTTGCTATGCGAATATTTGTGAAAATTAAAGATGATGTTCAGATTGTGGATGCTGATGCTGGGCACCTTGGAAGCCCCCTGGGAGGATCCGAGGCTGTGTGTGTGAGACATATATCTGGCTCCAGACCAACTTCCGTCCTATGGCTGCTGACACCAAAGGCAGGGAGGGTTGGTCTACACATTTAACCGAGGCAATGTAAGGCCTAAAGCCTGAAGTGTGATGAAACAGAATAAGCTTCAGGCTGTCACTTAGACCTGGGTTCTAGTCCTGGCCTCACCACTCTGCAGCAAAAGGTGCTTGGGAAGGCTACCCTTAGAAAATGGACCGAGAGGCAATTGAGAGGATTGGAAAGATGGTGTCCATAAACACGTGGTACAAAACAGGCTCTCACTACATGCTCCTTGCTTTTCCTCCCCTCCTCTGCCTGATTATGAGTAGCTTTTGAATTTCTGTGGCGCTCCCCATTTTTCCTCCACACAGACCTTTCACAAAGGTAGCCTCTGGTAAAAATGTAATCCAATAGGAAACTCAAGGTCTAGCAAAAAGAGGTGGTTCACGAGCTTTCGGTACCCCCACATCTGTATTAGCTACAAAATGCCACCCCAAGTGAATGATCTAAAGTGCCATGCTTGCTGTGTGAGCACAGTGTCCAAAATACTCCACCCCTAAGAACCTCACACATAGAAATTCTGGAAATTTCTCTGTTCTCTGTACTAAGAGCCTTTTTTCCCTCTTGTATTCTTTTTTTTTTTTTTTGCTTCCACAAAGTGTATTTATTGAATGATTTTGTTCTCTTTTCCTCCTCAGTCTGAGCCTAATCTTCCTCTCCCACAAGCTGAATTTCAGTAATGAAATAAATTCTTCCAGTGGGTAAGCCTTTCCTTACAAACTAATATACTGACTTTTCACATTCTCAGTGTTTTTCATTTTTAATTGTGATATAATATACATTCTATAAAACTTACCATCCTCACTCGTTTTAAAATATACAGTTCAGCATTAAGTACAACATTCACATTTTGTGCAACCATTGCCAGCATCCATCCCCAAAACTTTCTCATCCTCCCAAACTGAAACTCTGTACCCATCAAAGAATAATCGCCATTTCCCCACCCCCAGCCCCTGGCATCCACCATTCTACTTTCTGTCTCTGTGAATTCACCTACTCTAGGTACCTCATATAAGTGGAATCATACAGTAACTGTGCGTGTGTGCCTGGTTTGTTTCACTTAGCATAATGCCCTCAAGGTTCATCCATGTTGTGGCACATGTCAAAATTCCCTGCTTTTTTATGGCTGAATAATATCCATGGTATGTATACACCACATTTTGTTTATCCACGCATCCATTGATAGACACTTGGGTTGCTCCCATCATTTGGCTACTGTGAATAATGCCGCCATGAACATGGATGTTCGAATCTCTCTTTGAGACCCTGCTTTCAATTATTTTGGGTCTATACTCAGGAGTGGAATTGCTAGATCATATGTAATTCTATGTTTTTCTTTTTGAGAAACCACCATTGTCACCAACGGGGTACAGGATTCCAATTTTTCCACATCCTCACCAACACCTGTTATTTCCTTTTAAGTACCCATCCTAATGGGGTGGGGGGGGGGTTCTCAGGGAGTATGTGGAAATACACGTGTGTCAACAATTCGTTTGGTACCCTGGTTTGTTGTTCATTTCTCATTGCATCTGGGAACGTCCTATAGTTGATCAAATTCTGCTCTGGCTACATTTTCTGTCTAGTTCCCCTGTCTTTCAATAATTTGGCAAATATAAAGTTCATTTGGGCAAAAAAAAAGTTTCTTTATATTTCTTTATATTCTGATATAAACCAGTTTGCCCTGCTCAACTAACCAGGCCACATCCTATCTAAGTAAGTGAAGGAAAAGCCTTTTAAGAACAGAAAAACAGAAAGCATGAGAACTCTCCGATACCAGCTGAGGGGGAAGGAATAACCACAGGTAAAGCAAGCTACATTTTAAAACATCACTTTCAGGGTCATCCCACCTGAGGAAATTCTCACTGGGTCGTCCAGTTCTCAGGTATGAAAACTGAGGTACGGGGAAGTGAAATTAATTTACTCGAAGTCACACAGCTTGGAAACTTCCAAGTCGGAACCCAAATCCCAGCCATCTCATTCCAAATTCTGTTTTTAAGTTATCGGATACTGCCTAATAGTTACTGGGATCTTCAACTCCTGAAGCTGCAAAACTCTTAAGGACTGATTTGCGGGTGAACAAAAAGAGAATTTCGATTTGGTGTTCAAGTGGAATGGCTTCCCAAAGGCAGGTGGTGTGCAAAGAGCTAATTAAGCACTAACACTTTGTGGGAATGGACTCGCCCAATTCTGGACAATACATGCTGATGGATCCCAGATGTAGCCAAGCCCGGCATCTCCCATCGAAGGAACTCCCAGAAATACTACTCATTAGCTGAGAGGCTATTGGACCACAACTGCCTTTTTCCACCTAAAAATGCTTCCTGAATGTCTTCCTAACTCTACATGGTATTGTATACTCAGTTAGTCAATCCTGTGAATTCTCTTTACCTCAGTGGCCATATACCCTCTCCTCTCCCAGAAGATTTCCTCCTCTTTAAACCCCCCAGGGATACTGTGAACTTAAAGAAGCCAAGGCTGGTAAAGCATAAAATCTAGTGGAGGATACATAATAGATGCTCAAGAAACCAACACCCATCGACATTCCCCAACCTCCAACAGTGACCTTCCCCTCCCAGCATGGACAAGCGACTGAAGGGTCATGGTAAGGCACCTAAACTCTAAAGCCTTTGAGAAGGTCAAATTGACATTTAAAATCTTTACTCATCAGCCACTGTCCCTGAAGTTGCCTTCACACTTGGGTACCATCACACCTGCCCTGACGGGTGCACTTAAGTTCCTAGGTACCATTTGTTCAGCCACATTGAACGTGTTCTAGGGGGAGTGTCTCTGCCCTAGTTTGGTTTTGCAGGGCTGCGACGTGCCCTGACAGCCTTCTCTATGGGGAAACCTCAATTACAAAGCACTGATTTGGTCAGAAGTGGACCCTGGGCCTTTCTCTCTCTAAGGGGATCTTTCTAACATAATGCCATGTGTCAGCTCAGACCCTCCATCCAGCTCAAAGCCCAGTCACTGCTGGTCGGAAGGGCCAAGAAATATAAAACCGTGCCAGTTCTACAGCCAGTGAGTGCAAATGCCTCCATTTTGCTTTTCAAAATCCACCAGATCTATGAGCCCAGAATAACACCTGGCTAGCCATCCTTCCCTTCAGAGAGACATCTCACACGCAAGCAGTCTGATCAGCAGCAAGTAAAGGCCACCAGAGATAACTTGATTTGACTCAACGGTCTTCCTTACCTCAGACCCGTCTGCCTGGCTAACCTCCCACCAGCCTCTCCAGAGGCAGAGATGAAGAACACCACTTTTGCCCTTGCTAACTCCCTGCCAGCGAGCGCAGTGTTTGTATTTTCAATAACAATGCCTTCAGTGCTATTCACAGGACGATGGCCACTCACTTAACACAACTGCCCTGAGAATCCGGGAGTTGAGCTAAGAGCTGATTGGGGTTCACACGAACAGTAACCAGCACTCACCGTGGGTGACACAGAACACAAAATACAATAGGCGTCATCATTCAGAACACTGGGGGGATCACCAGTCACGTATGTCATGTGACATATGTCACATACGTCATCTCATAGGATCCCCCCAGCACCCCCTTCTTAGGAATGCCCATTCTACTTACAAGGAAAATGAGATGCAGAGAAACCCAGCGAAGGCTGGACACTTCGTCACTAAGCCATATAGCACACATGTTGGGGTGCTACAGATGATTCACAGCCAGCTTCCCAACTCCCTAAGGGTGACTGTGGGTGAAGTCCATAACTCTTCCAGCCTGAGTTTTCTCCTGTGTTATGGGACAAACAGTATTTCAAGCCCCTGACACACTTTCCCCCTTGGTGAACCATGGGACTACCCTCCCAAAGTCAGGAACCCCGAGGTCCCCACGTAGATTCAGGACAGCCTTGAATTCCAAACCCTGAGTTGGGCAACCTGAATGAATGCACACCCAGCCTCTGATCAGAGGCAGCAAGTCATTCTGTCTTTCAGTTTTGTCTTTTGGCAGATGAAAATGTCAACACTGGTCCCATCAATTTTAACAGGTGGCATCAAAGAGAAAAGGAAAGACGCAAAAGTTCCCCCAAAGGGTCTGAAGGGCTTCTCCAATTTAAGAAACCATTATACTAACAGATTCAGTTGAAGAGACTGTTGCACAAAATAACTGTCTGTTGTCCAAACCCTCAGAGTGAATGGGGAAACTGAGTCCAAGATGCAGAAACTCATCTCAAATCATTCCTATCAGGGTGTAGGTGAAGTCTTAAACTGGAGCTTGAAGGCTCCATGTGCTGGGTCTAACTCTGCTGTGGACAAACCACTGCACTTGACTACAAAATAAGGGTATGATACTTGTGCTCCCCAAGTTGTGTGGGTGGGGCATGGGCAGGACACAAAAACACTCAGAAAAGGCCAGACAAGAAAATCTCTGGGAAATCAGTTCTATCCGTTTTTAAAACGGTGACATCAGACTTTTCTTCTCCCACCCACTTTCCCTGGTCACAATCTAAATTTTATCCAGATGTGAACAGAAAGAGGCCTTTGGGTTTCCTTTGTGCATCCAAAAGTTTCAGTGCCATTTTTCAAAACATGGGTCATGAAGGCGGAAGAGCGTTGGAGGGGGGTGAATGGAGAGGAAAGGGGAATCAGAGGGAAGAATGCTCCAGAACGTGTGCCTCCTCTTTTTCTAAACAGATGGAGCCAAGGCAGTGAAAGGGTCCCTGACTCCAGACAAATGCCCTTGGCCGTGGAAACGCGCGCACATACACGTTCACGGAGAACTGTGCTTTCCCATCCCCGAAAGGATTTGTTGTTTCAATTAAACTTATCAAGATCTATGCCACATGTTAGGGAAGAAAGGAAAAACCAAAACAAGACTGAATTACTGTGGCTGTCTCCTTGGGGATCAATCTATAACAAATAAACCACCATCTATGCGTCGGAGCAGCTATTACTTATGAAAAGCAGAGGCAGGTGCAGAATTGCAGCAATTGGTACTAAATCAAAGCCCTGGGAGCAGAAGGAAGTGGATTTAGATGCATCCACTTAGCTTCTCTTCTTAGGTCTAAATCACAGGATGGGGAGCAGATCACAGGCCTGGCGGGGTCTGGCCTCTTCTTCCTCGTCTCCCCTGAGGCCCACTTCCCACTTTGCTCCCTGCTTCAGCTGCTCAGTAAGAACAGATGGACAGAAGTTAAAAAGAGCAAGGTCAGCTCATCGGTGAAGTCCTATTTCACACCCTGCCCCACCTCTATCATCCCTTTCGGGGACATAAAGATGGAGAACGAAGGGCAGGAGGAGGCGGCTGCTACATCTGATTCTGTATGGAACTACGGTATTTTAATTTACATCCCCTGAATGGCTAGCTGGTCAGTCTGATTTACACATAGAGAATATGTGATGCTTTGTAATCAAGCAAATATTTAATCCCTGGCTGTCAATAATCCCCGCCTGGCCGTTCTTATTTTGAAAAGAAATAAATCCCCTCTTACTCCTAAAATTCTTGAATAAAACTGAACTGCTTTAGCCCAGGATGCACCGTTCCTTCAAGAGGCCATGTGGCTTCATGACCTCGTTCCCCGGATGCTTTAAAGGGGCCGCTTTGCTAACTTGCTTTTTCTGAGACCCTAACATCTCTCTAATCTGCGTTTTCTGTGTTATCACAATTGATATATAAGCCAGCACCCTCTAAAGTCTGATCGACTTTCTGTTCATTCAAAAGTAAAATTATGAATCTAAACTAAACCAGGGAGTATATAGCATGCAATATTTTTTGCATTCACTGCTTGTATTCACCAAGAAGTTCTTGATTTCATTTCTTTGCTACAAACCTTGTTTCTGCCTTTCTCAGAGTGCGGTTTCCCTCCAAAACTGCATTAAAAAAAAAAAAACTCCACTCCTACACAGATTCTAAAAACATGGTCTCCCTTTCTCAGAGTTATAGCTGAACACTGTGAGAAATTCACATTACACACAGAAAGAGAGGACTCTCCTCTCCAGGAGGGGCTCACAACGCCGCCTCAAAGCCCACCAAAAGTTCCAAAAACAACAGCAGCAAAAAACAAACTCTCTTTCATCTTTGGCAGTAACAAAAGCAGTAACTTCCACCAAACTAACCCACGCCAAGAATTAATGTAACACAGAACACATCCACATCCAGACCATTATGGCTACATCAGCTCACCACAATATTTGTTTGAAAAACACATAATTTGTGGTAGAGAGAGAGAGAGAACTTCTAATACGAAAAGAGGCTCTTTCAAATGCAAATTAACCAAAAGACATATTTTCCCTGTGTTTGGAAAAATCACTCCGACATATGAAAAGCATACTTCTTGTGTGGAAAAAAGAAATGGGTGTACACCCACTCAGTTGAAAAGGCAATTAAATTTGCTGTAGATTACCTTCACAGTTGAGAAAAGTTAACTCCTGGTCCCATAAGTCCTTAAGGACTTTATTAGCATTCACTGACCTATGCAGTCTTCAGTTCCCAGGTAGCAAAGTTTCTTTTCTTCTCCACTGAAATGCTCAAGTGGACCCTGAAGGATATTGTATTACTGAACTGATCAGAAATGAATATTGTTTCCAATCTTCTGGCAGAGAGAAAGAAAGGAAGGAAAAGAAAGAAAGGCAGAAAAAGAAAGGAGGAAAGAAAGAAAGGGCAAAATGCAGTCTAATCGAGCATTCTTTCTGGTAGGAAAAAAAAAAAGTAAATCCAGTATTCTGGAACGAGTTCAAACATAGCTTGACAGGCTACAGGAGAATTTACACTGAGCATGCTTAGCCCCGCACGGTTTGCATGAGGCACTCTTAATGAATATTACTTCCTTCCCACTGGCTATTCCGGCTGGAAGTCCACACCCACTCCTCTTTCAGAAGTCAGGAATTTAGCTTCAGCCAAAGTCCAGAAAACATGCTTATGCAGAGACAAGGCCCCACCGATCCATAAACTTTCAGGTTGTGACCTGCGGGGTCAGTCTGACAAATAGAACACGGGGGTGAATTTTCTCTGCCCTTGGTTATAGTCTCAGCTTTGTGCCTGTCCTGAACTGCAGTTTCCCCGGAGAAAAGAAAAATAGACAGCTTTTTTGCTAAAGAACACTGCGTCCTGAATGCCAGTTAAAGGCCTCCCCGATCAAGCTTCCAAACCCAGACTGGAGTAAGAATCATTTGCATACTAAAACAACATGAGGGTTTAGCTTTTGGATAAAATTGTTGAAAAATTTCTCCCCATGATGGTATTCTTTCTGATAACTGGTGCATCATCTCTCTCTGAAATGCTACACACCAGGACAAAACCTGAAAATATGTTCAAAATTCAGAGTTGCTCTGCCGTGCTGTGTAGGGAACACAAAGAAACAGTTCTATTTTTTAAACAATGGTGTCCCTTTGCCTCTTCTAAAATCTCTCTGTCCTCTTTATTGACAAGAGGACTGAAATTCTGGAAATTTAAAAAGAGACGATGCCTTGGACAGTTAGAAGGCAGGATTCTAACGCTGTCAGTGGAAAGGGTTAAGGGGAGGAAGAGAAGGGAGAGAGGTTGGGAGAGGGCCTAACATAGACAGCATGGGAATGGAAGGGCATTTTATATTTAAAATAGTAATAATAATGATAAGGATAAGGATAATAATATTTTTTGTTGTCATCGTTATTTTCTGGGTGCCATTTACATGTTTCTACTATCAAATCACAAATCATAAACATTATGATTTGCACACACACACACACACACACACACCAATTTGTGTTTGAAAAGAAGTGACATCACAGAGAGTCAAAGGCAAGAGCAATGCTCCAAATGTACTAAGAAAAATAGTGCAGCCAGCCTCTAATGCAAAGCCTGCCTGGCTAGCATCGATTGCGTTGATTAATAAAAGGGACTTCAATGTACCTTATGAGTAAACCCTTTGCCTGTCCATACCGTTAACCTTCTCAGCAACTAACTGCTCTGACATGTTCCCCTTATCTAAGATCCTCGCCTGCTGTTGAATAAATAAAATTTCCTCAGACATATTTTCCTTCCTGTAATTATAAGGTTTTTGGAGAGTTTAGGCGTGGGGGTTGTTTGTTTTCATGCTTTGCCAAGGGGAAGAATAAAATTTAGCCCCCTCGTCCAACTGTGTTTATTTGTACTGTTACAGAGCAAACTAAGTTGTTCGGCAGTTAGATGAAGCCCAAGAGAAACCGAGTTTTGAAAGGCAAAATCATCCTCATGGCCTGGAATTAAGTACGTGTAAAATAAGAAGGACATGTTTTTATTTGACCTAAAATGATCGCCTGGAGAGCAGAGAGGTCCCACAGCACAGAGGGCAGAGAACCCTTGTTCAAGGCCAATGCCCTGACCCGGAGACAGCCTTGCCTCTGGGCCATAAGACTACACTGGTTTTTGGTCTTCTCCCATGAGGATAGGCACACATCCCTGAGCCTAAATGTGCAGCTGATGGAAACAGTCATGCTTTTTCCAGCTTGAATTGTAAGACGACACTACTTGAAGCTGTGATCATCTTTACAATGATATCACACCCATCTATTCACATAACAAATATTTGCTCAGCCTCTATCTAGACACTTCCCTGGCCATGGTAATGGGTGGTGACTAGATGGACATAGCTCCCAACCTCAGGGAGCTTACACTCTGGTGAAAATGTGAATGAATGAATGAATGAATGAATGAACGGACAAATAATAACAAATGTATTCATAAACTATAGTAAGTAAAGAGAGGGAAGTAAAAGGGAAATGATGAGAAAGTCATGGAAACCAAGACATGTGGGTCAGGGGCGAGGAGCCATGGCATCAGGAAAATGGGAGGCATGTTTCAGGAAATAATCATTACCCAATGCAATATGCATTAAAGAGAAAAATATGTGAAATGGTTTGGTGAAGGCCCTGAATGCAAGATTATGGCATTTGGATTGAATGTGGTGTGTAATGGGAAGCCACTGAAGTATTTTTAGAGGAAAAATCCTAAGTACACCTATCCATTTAAAAACCTGAAATATTAGGGGTGCCTGGGTAGCTCAGTCAGTTAAGCATCCAACTTCGGCTCAGGTCTTGATCTCACGGTTCATGGGTTCAAGTCTCGCATTAGGCTCTGTGCTGACAGCTCCAGAGCCTGGAGCCTGCTTCAGATTCTGTGTGTCTCCCTCTCTCTCTGCTCCTCCCTGCTCCCTCTCTCTCTCTCTCTCCCTCTCAAAAATAAATAAAACATTTTTAAAAATTGAAATGTTAGTAGAATATAGCCATTTATAGGACAGATTGGGGATTAACATAAAAAGACCAGTTTTTTGTAAGAGCCTAGATGAGACAGGGACAGACCTAATCTAGGATAGTGCAATACTGACAGAGGATAACGTGAGAAGCAATATGGAAGCAAAACTGATAGGCTTTGACAATTTGACAGCTCACTGGGTATGCAGATGAGGGTGAAGGGACATTTAAAGAGAACCCCAAGAGTTCCTACCTCAGTAGCTCTGAGAATGGTGATACCTTGAGCAGAGATCAAGAAAATCGGGGAGCTAAGAGGGTCATGTCTGGCAATATGGCAGCTCAAACATGGATTGTGGTATATTGAGTTTAAGAATTACAAAGATATCCAGCCTACGCTATTATTTTAGTCGGGAATTATGTTTAGCTATTAATAGAAACCTGATTACAGTCTCTTCAACACCTACAGATTTATTTTCCTGTCATTTGCAAGAAATTTGGACGTTGATGGTCCAAAACTTGGCTGCCAGGGACCCAAGGCTTTCTATCTTTTTGCTCCAGCACCCTTAATGTATGGTGTCCACCCTCAAGTTGGTTTTCTAGTACAATATGAATGCTGGAGCTCCAACCATCACATCTGCATTTCAGCAATCAGAAGGAAGCAGGGAAGAGGGGAGAAAGTAAAAATGACTGTTGTATTTGTTTTGTATCACTGCTGATCCTCAGCCCCACACACACACCCACCCAGAGGCAACAACTCCAAGGTTAGAATCCTGACTAGGAAGGAATGAAACCCTGAGAGCTGGGGTGAGGATGTCTGCATTGATGTACTTGGAGATCTAGAATTCCCAGGTTCCTCTGGACCTCCAGGACCTGCAGCAGTGGCCCCTCCTCCCTATTAAAACTGGCATTTATGCCCTTTTTGAATACAATCCAGAGGCCTTGGATTTGCAAAAGAATCCATGATTCCTACAGGACCTACAGACAGCCACAGAGGTGATGAATAAAAGGTGCCTTTTATTAATCCCAAGGTAAAGGTGATGGACAGCCAACAAGGAAGTTGCTTAATTCATAGGACAAAACAAAAGTCAAGGACAGATGATCAAGAAACTGAAAGTAACCACTCTACAAAAAAGTCACAATCTTTTGAGCAGTTTCTGGAATAGATCCAGAACCCTCTGATTGCAGGAGAGGCTAAGTTCCCATGAAGAAAATTTATGGAACACAGCAAGTATATATGAAAATAATTTTCCCAATTCTTCCCAAAAAGGCAAAGCGATAGGACGAAAGTCATTTATTGAGAAGAGGGGACTGAGGAGGTATTTTGAGAACACATTGAAAGCCCAGTCTTCATGGATACGCTGTTGGAGAGGGGGCTTTGGGGACCAGGGACTACATGGAGTCTTGTCCCAGGTCCAAATTACAGTAACTGCATTTATTCACAGGCCCACCCAGTGACCATTTCTCTGACAGTCAAATGTACAATCAGAACTTTAAAATTGGCAGGAGCCACACCTTAGCTCCTTGGACTGTGGAATAAGAGTTACCTAGTGATGAATCCAAGAGGAATTGTCTTCTCTGGCTAAGATAGTAAATCCAAACAGTACTTTATCTCAGGGGGCAACGGCAGAGAAAACACACCCTTAAGACCCAAAAATCCAGGGGTGACGAGCCCCATCATATCCCATTTAATCTACCATTCTGGACCCTTCAAAACTCAGATGGATTGTGATGGATGACATGACAGAAAAGTTGACCAAGTAGTAACCCCAATTGCAGCTATTTTGTCAAATGTGGGACCTTCACTAGACGCGGAGCTTTAAGTGCATGCTATCCAGAAAGTCACTTACCTGGCAAATGTGTTCATTTTCATCTCTATCAGAAGGTAGGATCAGAAGCAATTTGTATTCATGTGCAATGGACAAAGTATACATATACACATCTGCCCCAAAGTTGCCCTTCCTCTCTAATATTGTCTAAAAGTAACGAACAGTTTGGACATTTCAAGAACCCCGCATTATTCCGCTGTAATGATGAGATCCTGTTAGTCCGGCTGGATGAACAAGAAATGGCAAGCATTGGAAGTCTTAAAACAACGCATGTGCTTCTGACAGCTGGAAATAAATATTACAAAGAATTAGGGGACCACCATATCAGTGAGGTTTTTTGGAGATCAGTGTTTTGGATCATGCTGGGACTCCCTCTCTGAATTAAAGTACACATTATTGGGATGCCTGGGTGGCTCAGTGGGTTAAGCATCCAACTGCAGCTCAGGTCATGATCTCACAGTTGGTGAGTTCGAGCCCTGCGTCAAGCTCTGCGCTGACAGCTCAGAGCCTGCAGCCTGCTTCGGATTCTGTGTCTCCCTCTCTCTCTGCCCCTCCCCCATGCATGCTCTCTCAAAAATAACTAACATTTAAAAATGTTTAATTAATAAAGTACATATTATTGCACTATGTGCCTTCTACCACTAAAAAGGAAGATATGCCCAGTAAAACTTTCCACGCTCCACAGGCATCATATTCTACTTTTAGGACGCTGCTCCGACCCATTTATCTAACATAAAAGTCTTCCAGCTTCCAGGAAGCCCTGGAACAGGAATCAAGACCACACTGCAGGAAAAACCAACCACTTGGCCATATGGCCCAGAAGAGCCTATGATACTAAATGTTTTATCCACTATAAGAAAAGACATCATATGGACTTTATAGCAAACTTGGACGGAAGAATCACAACACAAACTCTTAGGGATCCACAGCAAGGCTCTGCTTTCCATAGCAGATACCTCATTACTTTGACACAACACTCCTTGCATTGCTACTGGACCAAATGCAAACCAGCATGTTTGGGATCAGCATGAGCCAAAACATTTTAGAGATACAGAATTTGACCACCGGACATTAAGTGACCATATGGCCAGGGCTACCCATTATGGACTGGATTTGATCAACCAACTGTAAGAACTAAGGGGGGAAATCTATGTTTTGTAAGGTCAGGAGGGCTCAATGGCCATTCACTGTAAGCTGGAAGTGGAACACTGGGATCAGGCAACAACAGTACTGAAGGCACACGCAAGGTGCACGAGCAGATGGCCAAGACCCCTGTGTCATCCACCAATGCCTGTCTCTGACCTACACCTCATAACCTATGACTGCATGAGGTGGAGGGTCACTCTGGCAGAGGATGAAAAAGTTCTAAGTTTGGTTCATGACTATGCTGGTTCAGTCTGTGGTTGCAAGATAGGCATGGGAAGCTGCTGTAACACAGCCCCACTCCAAGATGGGACCAGAAGACAGTGGCAAGTGGGAATTTCTCCTAATAGGCTTCAGGTGAAGAACCTGTTGGTGTACTTCGTGTGGAAAGACAAGTAGCCTGAGGTGAAAATATACATGGACTTGGGGACAGTAATGACTGACTTGGCTTACTGGTTAGAACAAAGAAAGTCTGGAAGATTTTGCATAGGTTGGGGGGAAAGGGCATGGGAATGGGAGTATAGCAAAAAAATCACCAAGTATGAAAATCTTTATTGCTGGCTATGCCCACAAGAGGGCACCCACATGGAATAAACACTAAACAACCAAGTGGACAGAATAATTAATCCAGCTACCAATAATCCAGCACAATAGGTCTATTAACAAAGTAGCAATGGTGCTATTGGATGAAGGCTCTTCATGGGCCCAACAGCATGGAATACAACTCAACAGCACTGATCTAACTACTGATGCTGCCAAACACGAAGCCTGCCAGCCACAGAGACAAACAGCCAGCCCTTGGTGTAAACCTATCACTGGAGAAGACCAACAAGATGTCAGTGGCAAGCTTATTCACCAAATCTCTTTCCTGCTGGAAGGAGCAGCAATTCTTCTTTACAGGACACCCCCAAACCCAGTATGGGTCTGCCTGTCCTGCCCAAATGGTCTTGGCCAGCACCACCGCCCAAGATCATACAAAATGTTTGATCCACCAGCACAAAATGGCACATGGCATTGACCTATACCAAGTGTGACCATATGAACAACTAGTCCAGTCTAGGTATCAGATAAGGTACCACTCCAGTCTATTAAACTGATAGAGCAGTAGAATGACCTTTCACAAGTACAGTTAAGGCAGCAGCTTGGGGGTGATGCTCTGAATACATCACCATATATATATACACCATAATGCAAAGGCTACTCTATGATCCCATGCCCCCAGTATGTAGAATGCATGGGTCTAGACACCAAGTGGCCCTGCTTACCAGCACTCCCAGGGACCCACTTAACTATATGTGCTTCCTGTACCCACAGTTCTGCTCCACAACTTAAAGGTCCTCATTCCCCAATGGAAATGTACCAGGGGACACATTATGGCCCCATTCAACTTTAAGATATGCCTGTCACCTAGACAGACCAAGCTTTTTTGTACCAAAATACCAGCAGTCGAGGAAGGGTGTCGCCATACTGATAGAAGAACTTGACCCTGAGCATCAGAAGGAGGCAAGGTGGCTCTTCCAAAAGGGAAAAGTGAAAACTATGTTTGGCAATGAGGGGATCACATATTGCACCTCTTGGTACATGTCTGCCCAATTTTGATGGTAAACGGACAAATGCAAGAGCCAAATCCGGCGAATGGCTTGGTCACCAGAAGCTCAGACATCTCATATATAAAAACTTGGGTCGTACCACCAAATAAGCCATCTAGATAAGCAGAGATACTAGCCAGGGGAGAGAAACATCTAGAATGGGTATAGATTAGGGAGATGATGAATATCAGTGGCAGTCTCTAGACCAGCTACAGAGGTGGGATTAGTCCTACTAAGCTTTTTATACGTTTGCCCAGGAAAAGAGATGAATCAGATGAATCGGGATCCTGGAGGAGCTCTTCCTAGAAGTAGTAAACTTAGTAACATAAGCAGTGCAAAGGGGAAACTGTAGTGGATTCTGTGGTGTGCTGTTACCTCCCCTAAAAACGGAGGCACTCATTACCTCACATACTGGGTGTATTGACTGTTTCCATTTCATAGCTAAATCCCTCTTGGAGAATTCCCTTTACTCAAAGGAAGTCTCCTTGCCCAAGGCCATGCCTCTTCCCCAGAGGAATTCCATATCTAAGTATCCACAGAGGGGCACAGATGCCCAGTCCCCTTGCCTCAATCTGGGAAAACTGAGAGTTCCCAGCTCCCCGTAGGATTGTCTGAGACCTCAATTGCAACAGCACGGCTGTTCGGCCTCTCCACCTCCAAACCCTCCCACCTTACCTCCTTCACAGATGTTTCTTCTGAAAGAAGTTATGGCTCAGCAAACTTCCGGCACACAGATCTCCATCTCAGAGTCTCTTTTCTTGGAACCCAATCTGATCTGGCAAAATCTAAAAACCATGGCTAAATACAATTTTTCACCCACTCCACGCCTGAACCCAGGCAACCAAAGATAGCTGGAGAAAAATACGTAAGTGTGCCAAGTCGTGTCATCCTACATTCATGCTCCTGCAACTGCATATGGGTCCTTCACACTCCCCAGAAATCATTCTTTTTCTTCCCTAATCCATCCTTTTTTTCACTCCAGGACAACTATCTCAGAGTGTCTCTAATTTTCAACCTCTCCTTTCCCACCTTCACTCTTGGCTAGTCAATCTTGCCTTCTCTTATAATGAAGGGGTTGGGGGGGTGGTGAAGCAATTAGAAGCAATTAGAAGAGAATTTGCAAAAACTCGAACCCCAAATCTACCTACCTACTAGAATCAGTATATACTCTACCTCCTCTGTTATCATCGTAGACAAATTATCCATACTCTCAGCAAGGCAAATCCCTCCGCCTATGCACTAAATTTCCATTTTATGTTGCTTACTCCAAGACATTGTTCCACTGGGTCCCCTCTCTCCTGTATCACCTAACTTCCTCTTCCCTGTAGATCAACTGCAACATCATTAAGTATGCTGATCTTTCTCTGATCTTAAAAAAATAAATCCTTCCTTAATCCAGTTTCCCCATCCACTTCCTTATTTTTCTCCCTCTTCATACTATAACTTTTTGAAAGAATTCTCTACTAGTTGTTCCTAATATCTCTCACTCATTCTTTTCTTTATTGAGATATAATTTATACACCATAAAACTCACCCATTTAAAGTATGTAATTCAACGGTTTTAGCATTCACAGAGTCGTGCAACCATTAGCACAATCAAATTTTAGAACATTTCATGGGGTGTCCGGGTGGCTCAGTCAGTTGGGCATCCGACTTCAGCTCAGGTCATGATCTTGCGGTTCGTGAGTTCAAGCCCTGCATCGGGCTCTATGCTGACAGCTAGGAGCCTGGAGTTGCTTTGGATTCTGTGTCTCCCTCTCTCTCTGCCCCTCCCCCACTCATGCTCTGTCTCTCTCTCTCAAAAATAAAGATTTTTAAAAATTTTTAGAACATTCCTAAATATTCACCCCAAAAAGAAACCTCCTTATCAATTAGCTCTTATTCCCTATTTATCCCTGTCTCCTATTCTCCACACCCTAGCAACTGCCAATCTACTTTTTGTCTCTATAGATTTGACTATTCTGGACTTTTCCTATGAATGGAAATCAACCTGTAGTCTTCTGTGACTACATTCCTTCCCTTACCCTAATGTGTTCAAGGTCCACCCATGTTGTATCATGTATCAGAGATGCATTCTTTTCACTGCCCAAGCAATATCCCATGATAAGGATGTACCACATTTTATGTATCCATTCATCAGACAATGGGCATTTAGGTTGTTCACACTTTGGGGCTATTATGAATAATACCGCTACAAATATTCACGTACAAGGCTTCGTGCTTTCCCACCCTCACTCTCGGCTAGTCAGTCTTTCCAATCTTCATGCAGATGTATGGGATTATTAGGTCATATGGTAACTCCATGATTAACTTTTTTGAGGAACGGACAGGCCATTTTCCAAAGTAGCAGCACCATTTTATATTCTCACCAGACATGTACAAGGATTCCAATTCTCCAGATCCCTTCCTCACCAGTTCACATTATTATCCATCATTTTTATTATATCCATCCTAGTGGGTGTAAGGTGGTGGCTCATTGGGGTTTTGGCACATTTCCCTGATGCCTAATGAGGGTGAGCATGTATCTCCCATTTTTTCTGAAGCACACTCCATCAAGTTTTTGTCCCCATCACTCCCCTGAAATGGCCCTTCACAAGGCTACCAGTGACCTCCACACTGCTGTCTTCAAAGGTCATTTCTCAGTCCTCATCTTTGTTTACCTATCAGTAGCTTTTGACGTAAGTGAAAAGTCTCCTTGAAACACTTCATATTCTTGGCTTCCAGGACAACATGTTATCTTTGTTTTTCTCCCCCATTTCCAGCTGCACCTATTTATTTTCTTTTCCTTGTTTGTCCTCAGCTCTCTGACTTCTAAATATTAGATTCCCCCAAGGACCTGTCTAGAATGTCTTCTTTCTTCCCAGCTGCACTTCATTCTTTACATAATCTCATCTGTGATGTACATAAGCTCCTCTAGATTCATGACTTTAAATGCCATCTATATAGTAATGATGACTCTTGGTATAATGCTATCTTCAGCCTTTCCCCGTATATCCAAAACTACCAATTTAACATCACCACTTGGCTGTTGATGAGGCATCAAAACTTAACATGCCCCAAACTGAGTTCCTGTTGTTTTTCACAAGACCAGATCCTTTCCTTTCTCAATTTACAGCAGCTTACTCAGGCTTAAAAAGTGGGAGCTATTCTTAATTCTTCCTGCTCTCGCTCCTCATGTCCAAAGTACCATGGGCTTCTGTGGCTCGCCTTCATAATCAATCTTGAATTTGACCACTTGTACCACACTGCCACTACTCTGGTTCAAGTCAATATCATCTCTCACCTGGATTGTCAAAATAGCCTCCTAAATGGTCATCCCTTTTTCCCCTTGACTCCCTGCAGTCATTTCGCAACATAATAGCCAGAGTGATTCTGTTAAAACCTAAGTCAGAATGTATTTCTCCTCTGCTCAGACTCCTCTAATGGCTCTCCATCCTGCTCAGAGTAAAAGCCAAAATCCTTACTGTAACTCACAAAGATCCAAATTATCTGCCTCCTCCTGACCTCCCTGATCTCATCGCCTACGAGTCCCCAGTCGATCTCTCCATTCAGGTCATTCTGATCTCTTTTCTGTCTCTCAAAGACTCCATGTCTGCCCCTAGCTCAGACCTTTGCTCTTTCTGTTTCTTCTACTCAAAGCATTCTCATCCCTGATATCCATATGGTCAGTTCCCTAACTTCCTTTAGAATTTACTCAAAAGTTTACTAGCCAACAGAGGTTTCCTGATCCCCCCATCTAAAATATCAGTCCCATCCCAATGTTTCCCCTCACGCTTGCTTCATTCTTTATCTTTACTAAACACTTACCATATGCAATTTACTATATATTTTAATTATTCACATTATTTATTTTCTGTCTCCCCAAATTAGGACTGAACTCCATGAGCATGGAATTTTGTCTATTATTCACTGATATACCTCAAGCAACTAGAAGAGCACTTGGCACACAATAGGGGCCCAATAAATACTTGCTGAATGAATCCCTTTGCCACGTCTTTCCTCCCTAGAATGCTCTTACTCCTTTTCTCCACCAGGAAAACATATTTACCCATCCAGACCAAAATCAAATACTACCTTCTCCCTACAGATGCCCTATTTTCCCTGTCAGTGTTAGCTGCTCCTTCCTCTGTGCTCTAAGAGCATATTCTATTTAACCTCTGCCATTGTACTTAAATATTGCTCTGTGACTTTCAGTTTCTAATTTTCCCTCAAGATAATGAGTTCCTATAATGCAGAATCATCACCTTATTATTTTTTTGATCAGCCCTGGTGCCTGCCCTATAGTAAAATTCAATAAAAGTACTGAATGAATCATCAAATGCACTCACTCTTTTTTACATTTCCTCCCTCCCTTTTTCATGACCCTTAACACTTCCCAAAATGCCATCTAACCACTCTGCTCCCAAATTACTTAGGAACCCGACTCTCACCGGACTTCATAGGCAGTACCTATTCCCTGTTCCTAGATCATTCCCCTGTACCCTCCTACCCCTAATCAGACAATTATTTCCCCAGGGCTTTGTGAAGTATGATAATATGACAAACTGATAAATGTCAGGATTCCCAGTAATATTTAATAGACTGGCTATTGAATATTATATTTTAAAGTTACTACAAGTTTTTTAATCCAGGCCATTGGAGCAACATGTTTCTGTAGGAAGAAATTTGAGGGTCAGAGACCCCAGGAGGCCATTTGAAGGTGCTGGCTGGTGGATTCCTGACTGCTATGATTTGGGAGCTTTTAAAGGAAGAAGTGCTTTGAGCATTATTAATCATTCACCTTTGGGTGAATTAACTTATTAGGTTATTTCCTAAGAACAGAAAGGTTACTTTTTGAGAAGAAAATAAAGAAGGGCAAGGACATACTGGACATCTAAAGAGACGAAAGAGTAGCTCTACCAAAGAGCTGAAATGGAGAGTTGGGTGTTACCATCACCAAAGATAGACCTGGGGACATTTTGGGTTCCTTTCCAGCCACTCCTCTTTGTCCTTTAGTAGGTTCAATCCTAGGACAAACCATGGTCCAAAAAATCCAATACAGAAATGGCCCACTGAAAAGAAAAGGCCACACACTATGAATGATGTAAAAATGCTTTGGAAACCAGAAAGCATATTAATTCATCCACACACATCTACTGAGCCCAGAAAGGTCAATGCATCTCCAAACGTATATTAAGTATTGAGTGCCAGCAATGGGAAAGAATTAGGCAGCAGGACTACAAAGATGAGTAAAACAAATCCTTGGTCTGAAAGGAACTCAAAATCTAACAAGGGGGAAATCATTTCAAACTAGTAGGGTAAGTACTGGATAACAGATGTAGAAACACATTCCAGTATAGGGGCCGCATTCAGCTGTGGTTACATGAGAAACTGTCATAAAGTAGCAAATGGTTGAGGTGGGTCTTCAAGGATGAGTAGGAGTTTCCTAAGCAAACAAGGGATAGTGGTACAAGGAACAGCATATAAAAGGCATAGAGTCATGAAAGCACCTGATGGGGGAAAATATTAGTAATATGATACAGCTGGATTATAGGCTTGGAAAGGTGTCTGGTAGATGAAATTCAGAGAAAGTAAGAGATTAGGTTATAAAGGATCTTGAATGCCATACTAAAATATCTGGATTTTATCTTTTTTAGACAATGATAACCCATTTAAGAATCCAATGCAAGGGATTAAAATGTTCAGAATTTCATTTTTGAAAGATAAGTCTGGCTTTAGTGTGGAGAATGGATTGGAACGTGAGGAAGACTGGACTCAAGAAGACCAACTGACAACTGTATTAGCCAAGTGAAGGTGGATGAGAGTCTGAGTTAAGTAATAATAGTAGAGATGGACAAGAATGGACAGATAGAAGATATATGTGGGAGTCAAAAACACTTCACAACTGATTGGCTAAGATGGGGCAGAGTCATGACTGGCATGGTCAATTGTTTTGACTTATCTCATGAATTTGCCGTTAAAGGTAATACTGGATGCAGAGAAAGTCTCTCATTGGACAGGTATATTTCTGAGTTGGGACATACTGAGTTTGATGTTTCTGTGAGACATCAAGGTGGAAGACAAATGGAATATGGGCAGTCAATCAGGAGATCAATCTGATTTGAAGATATAAACTTCAGAATCACACGGACATATGGTGTAGGTGGAAACTGTGGTTATAGATAAATCGTCCTAAGGGATGTTTAGAGATAACCAAATACAGTATGCCCAAATGTGAAGACTGATTGAAAAGAGGGAGCCATGCAAGAGACTAAGATTATCTAGAGACATGGGGGAAGTAGAGTGCTCATGAAGAAAAGGGAAGAGAGTTTCAGTGAAGGACTGTCAAATACCCAAAGAGGCTAAGAAAGAGATCTTGAAAGTCTGAAAATATTTGTTGGATATAATAATATACATGTCATTGGTGACCTTCATGAAAACACATCTGATGAAAGAATGGGGACTAGGTGAAAGAAGAGAGACATCCAGGGTACAAGATTTAGAGTAAAACTGATTCTCAAAGTTGTACAAGGACAGGATGAACATCTGAGAGTGAATGTAGCCTTAAATATTGTACCTTAGCGTGCTCACTTCAGCAGCACATATACTAAATCTTGTACCTTAGGGGCACCTGAGTGGCTCAGTTGGTTAAGCGTCTAACTTCGGTTCAGGTCATGATCTCACGGTTCATGGCTTCGAGCTCTGTGCTGATGGCTCAGAACCTGGAGCCTGCTTCGGATTCTGTGTCTCCATCTCTCTCTGCCCCTCCCTTGTTCTTGCTCTCTCTCTCTCTCTCTCTCTCTCTCTCTCTATCAAAAATAAATAAACATTAAAAAAATCTTATACCTCAGGTGCCTCATTTGCCTCACCCTAGTCCTGTCCATGCTGAAGAGTAAATGAGAAAGAAGGAAGTAGAATTAACAAATGTAGTTTCATGGCACTAACTCAGGATCTCCACCTCTGTCTCCTAGAAATCACCCTGAAAGGGTAGGCTTCAGCTACCATTTTGTCTATATGAACTCCAACACAGGCTGCATTCGACTGGCCCAGTCACGGACATCTAATCCAAGGTCAACTAATCCTAAACACTCAGAATGCTGAGCTCTCATATTTCCTCTCCTGAGACTTTGAGCAAGGAAATATCACGAGAATGTATTAGTTAGCAGAAGAAAAGGTGACAAAAGCTCATGTTTTAGAGGCCAGAAGAGCCATAATGGGCCACATACAGGCCAAAGTTATGAGGAGACTGAGTTCTAAGAAGGCTAAAGAACCATTGGTGGAGAGAGAAATGGAATTCAGTAGTAGAGAAAAGTGGGTCCACCACAAGAGGCAGAAGGAATCACCTGTCTCCAGAACGTCCACAGTCCCACAGCGCTTTTCTTCCTGTGCAAACACATTTATATTAAGTTCCTTTTCCCTCAAGTTATGTTGAGTTGAATGCTTCTCTTCCTTGAAATCAATCGAGCCTAACTAAAATTGTTTTTAAGGGAGCATCATCTGTGAAACAACCAAACAACAAAAGTAAGGCAATAACAAAACCCGGTTATGCAAAACAAGGGCCATTGGAGCTCTATATTCCAGAATGGGCTAAAAGAAGCTTCCTTGACTAACTTGACTAGTCAGTTTGTCTTACAGATTTGTTTCTAAAGCTCTCTGAATTGGCAGGCAAAGGGTCTAAGTCTTGCCCGACTCATTCGATTATTCAATAGGAGATTTCCCTTGGGTCTTCAGTTCCTCACCTATAAAATGGGGGGTGTAAGCATCTACCTAGTTAACTTATAGAAGAGATGGCTATATTGAAAAATTAGATACGTTCTTGACAAGTGAAAATGTGAATAATGTGAGTCCTATCAATTATAGAGGCAAATGTTTACATTTTCTCTTTGTAAGATCAGCCTAAGATTTACCAAACAGTGCCATGCTTACCCCAACCCACCTGCCTGCCCCTTATTTCTGTGTCTCTGATATAGTGCTTGAAGCTCTTTGTGGACCCTGCCACTGCTATCTTCTACTTTGGGCTGAATTTTACCAATTCCCAGCAACTGAATAATCAATAACTCTCACCTGGAAAATCTCTAACATATTTGTTCACCTGAAAAGCATTCTAGAAATGATAAATGTTTGTTAGGTGGTAGTGGCCACAGTAGTGATAGTAGTAAGTACAGCTGATATGGTAGTAGTAGTTGTCATTTCTGTCATGTCTACACTATAGAAAATTATATTTGGTGACCTGAAATTGAGCTTAACTCTTCCTTCCCTACACTGTACAAAGAAACCTATACTGATCCAATATGGGAAGAGATTTTGCTACCCCAAAATATTTCTCTTTGGCTAAAGGATATTTTGAGCCAAAGGAAAATCAAAACCCAGCAGATTCAGGAAAAGCTCTTTACCTCCCCATCAGCTGCCTAAATTTACACTGGAAAGGGGGTCTCTACCGAGAAGACAACTATTATCAGCGATCTCTTTTTACCTAAAAACTGATCTGCACACTGGGGCAATTTGTTTTCCAAACATCTCTTCTCATCTTCCTGTGGATGGTCTTCCCCCCACCCCTCCTTTGTCTCCTCACACCCCTGCCCCTTTCCTTTCTCAGGATGTCACATAAGCTTCAATTACCTGGCTGCCTTTGGGGTCTCATAATTTTATGGGGCTCTTGTATGTGTGAAATTAAATTTTTTTTCCTATTAATCTGTCTTATATCAATCTGATTATTAGACCATCCAAAGAACCTAGAAGAATCGAAGGACAACTTTTCTACCCCTTCAGTTGACCACCATGAAGGGACCTACACTGGTTGGATACTCTTTGTTCTGCTTCTGCAGCTGAGACCCTGGGGCATCCAATAAAAACTGGCAGAAGGTAACAGGAGGTGCCTGGGTGACTCAGTTGACTAAGCGTCTGATTCTTGGTTTTGCCTCAGGTCATGATCTCAGGGTTTCATGAGTTTGAGTCTTGCATTGGTCTCTGTGCTGACAGTGAGGGGCCTGCTTGAGATTCTTTCTCTCTCTCTCTCTCTCTCTTTGCCCCCCCACACTATCTCTTTCTCTCTCATAATAAATAAAAATTTTTAAAACTCTGGCAGAAGGTAAGAATTCTTACTCTGTCAGTCTCCCTGATCTCTACCTGTAGCATCTGGTGGAAGTGAGAATGGTAGGGGTTCTTTTTCCTTTTCCTAGATTTAGATTATCAGGAGAGTATTTGTGTGAACTAGTTCCTTGGGTATAGAGACTCTGGTAAAGATCTGTTATGAGTACTCTTGTTTTCTGTTGATGATCACTGTTTTCCTTTGTCTCTGTCTTTTGTGTCATATGTCATAAGGAGGAAAACCATTGAGTATAACACAGGCACAGGTCCTATAAGCCTATTGTTCAAGCCAGCCTCATAGACTAGTGAGCTCATGGTTCTCACCAGACCCATGTCTATTTAGACAAATTTTGCTGTGAGTTAATGTGCACATGAGGTAAAGGCTATCGTTAATGGGAATATCAGAAGCAACAACCACAAAATTGGTGGGCACAGGTCAAGCACTTAGAAGCTGACAGAATGCTCACCATCTAACTCAAAGGCTCAAAATAGAAGTTGGTCACAGAACAGGTTAGATTGACCCTAGGTCACTGGCCAACCTCAAGAAAAATCTCTGTGCAGTTAGGTACACTGTAAAACACCACACAATCCCCACCCCAGGGGCACACCCCTCTTAGGTATAAATTTGGCTCTGAAACAGCCAAGGCTTAGCTAAAGTGGACGATGTGCACATGAAATAAAAACTCAAAGGAGGTTTTCCTCTCCTCTTAAGTCTATGTCTTGAGAGCTAGGCTTTGTGACTAGTGAGAATATTGTCTCTGGTCTCTGCCATCTGAAAGGTGCATGTATCAGTGTGCATTTGATGGCCAGTGGAATCGACTGGGATTCCTAGAAGCTATAGCTGGTCAGTCAGAAGCACAAGTAGTAACTTGGACTTGTGTCACAGGGGTTCTAGTCCTTTGACACACCTCTTATATTCCATGGTTAAGGCATAAAAAGGCTCTTAGTTTGAGTCACTATTGCGGTTAATACAAGATTCCACTTGTCAATGGCCATGTAATGGGTCCTTTGTATTGGCTATATTTAAAAGAAAAAAAATGTAGAGGACTCTCCTTTTTTTTTTAATGTTTATTTTTGAGAGAGACAGAGCATGAGTGGGAGAGGGGGGAGAGAGAGAGGGAGACAAAGAATCCAAAGCAGGCTCCAGGTTCTGAGCTTTCAGCACAGAGCCCGATGCAGAGCTCAAACCCATGAACGATGAGATCATAACTTGAGCAGAAGTCAGATGCTTAACCAACTGAGCCCCTTGAGGACTCTCATTCTTAACAATTGTCTTTTTAGTACCTTGGAAAGATCAAGTTGAACAATGGATACAAAGGAGTACAATGGCTGGCCTTAGGAACTCCCTTAATAAGATGGAAGAACAGAAATTAGACTTAAAACAGAAATTAAAGTTATATCGAAAATAAATTCCCCTTCGGGACATCTTAGCTTCAGTCAGTTAGGTGTCTGACTCTTGAGTTCAGCTCAGGTCATGATCTCACAGTCCTGGGATTAAGCTTGGCATTGGACTCTATGCTGGGTGTGAAGCCTGCTTAAGATTCTCTCTGCCTCTCCACACACACCCCCACCCCCCGCTCGTGCTCTCTCAAATAAATAAATAATAAAATATATTCCCCTCTCCACCCTCTTCTATATCCCTATATCCCTTTATCCCAAACTTCCTGTCTCTGACTCCAGAAGATCTTTTAGAGCTCTAGGTCCCATAAACCTCCTCTCAGAATCCAGCCCCATGGCCTCAGCAATTCTCCTAGATTCCAAAACTCCTCCAACTTCCCCCAGAAAAATCCCTTAAATACCCAGCGGCCTGTTGTGACTTCTCTTTCTTTATGAGATTTACAGAAAGCACTCCAGCCTCCTCTTCAGGCCCAGGGTTCACAAGTTACTCACGTAAATACTAACAGCCAGGAAGTGAATTTAGCACAACTTGAGACACTCTATAGGGCTCACTCTGCTGTCCCTTATAACTCCTCCTACTTTCCAGGCCTGTGCAATCGGGGTCTTACAGTTCAGGCCCTTCTTAAATAATGTCATTTCCACACATATTCTGGACCTCTACCAGGAAAAATTCATGTTCCTTGGAGAGCAACAGATCTTCTAAATTATAAAGCCACTTTCAGAAGATCCTACCATATTTAGAGGGGAGTTAGAAAAATTAGTGGCCATTTACAACCCCAGTGGCAGGGACCTAGATTGGCTCTTAAGGAGTGTTCTTCAACCATGATTCTACTGTAGTTAGCAGATAAGCCAGATGGCCTTTGGTGGGAACCCCCATGACAGAGGAAACTGATGGCCCAAATTTCTCCCAGATCTTCCTTCAAATGATCAGGGGACAGCTCAGATGGAGGCTGACACTTAGGGGCCGAAAGAAGCAGTAGTTGAGGCTTTCTCCCCTAAGATGAACAAGTCTAAGGTTTAATCTTGCACTCAAGAAAGAGAACAGCCAGAGACATTTGTTGAACATCTCAGGCTGTCTAGAGGCACAGTACCAAACTCTGAAGGTTTAGAACAAAGAAATATTTCAATTTCCACCTTAGTAAGAAATTCTCTCCCTGATATAAAAAGGCAAATCCAAAATAGTGTAGTTGAGTGGGCTAGCCAATCTCTAAGCATTATAATAGAAGCAACTATCCAATCCACAGAAGATAGCTTAAAACAAAGGCATAATTCTGAGAGCAACCCCAAATCCACTCAGACCCTTTCTTATTTGCTTTAGACATTTGCAAATATTGTACAAAATAAATAAATAGTCAGGACATTGGAAGTACAATTGCCCTGCGCTTAAGAAAAAGAAGGAAGAATTAAATAGTCATTACCCTAAACCTCTGATATTAGGCAAATATTCCCACAAAACTTCATCTTGGAGAAAACTTGGATACTTTCTCTGTGCCTTTGTGATATAAATTTTCTATCCCCACTTTTTACATGACCTAAGAGCCATTCTTTAAAATACAGACCTTAGGGAGATGTTTCTCATCAGAAAAAAAAAAAAAAAGAGGTATTTGGAAGTTGCACAAATAAAAAATCTTAAGTGTCATCTCCACAAATATTAATAAAAAGCTTTAGAGGGAGGAGGACAAGATGGCGGAAGAGCAGGGAGCTCTGTAATCCGCGCACGCCCGTATGGATTGAACTGAGAAGGACTGAAGGGATAAAACTTGGA